>VTFQ01000003.1:62229931-62449931 GCA_036281575.1 Ancherythroculter nigrocauda
CCTCTACGGATCGAGTCCAGACCAAACTCCCCGACCTAGAAATGTTGTGGGCGGGACTAAGTTCGGCTGGCATCCAGGCTAACAAACGTGCGTCACTCTTTCACTTTCGTTTTCAGCTAAACATATTTCTCTTCATGTAAAACCAATCAAGGAAAACGTGCCCAGAGCACCTCCTAGTGGTCATTTTATAACACACAAAGGAAAAACCCTACTTGAGATATTGCTAAATAACTTAACAGCTTTAACTAAAAATATACACAAGCTTAACTAACAGACATTATTCGGATAAGAGTGTTTTCCAACAATGATGTAATGAAACAGTGACAATTTAAGGTTGAAGGGAACATTTTAAATGTTCATTTATAAGCAACCTATTTCAGTATGATATGTTACCATATCATCATGCTTAACACTGAGAATGTGAATAATTGTAATGGGATGATCAGGTACAGATATCTAAATCAGAGAATATCATCAGGCATTTAGCGGGTGGATGATTTATTTTTAACAGAGGATTCAGGTACAATTCAATGCACAGACTTTTTCTTTGTTCAGTTTGGATACTGAACATGAGTTGGAGCTCTTTATTTTGAACTCTCAAATTTCACCAGATTAATGAATTTATCTTTAAAATGTACAAAATCTTCTTCCGAGGGGGCATGCCCCCAGACCCCCCTAGAGGGTGTGTGTGTGTTTTTTTTTTTTTTGATAAATAGAACATTTATTACAATACATTGTTAATGTAAAATTACAAAATAGAATTGTCTGATTTCTTTTTTGATGGATCTAACCGACTAACAAAACAGCTGGATGAGCCCCCATATTTGTCACGACCGGCTCAAGCCCCGACAAATAAAAGGAGGACTTGTAGGTTGGTACAGGTGAAACAAGAGTGTTTATTAACATAAATAGAAAAATACATAAAATGGAAAATAACTTACAAAAATAACCCCAATTTCTGTCTGACACATGATGTTAAAATATCAGACAGAACCAAATTCTAAGTAACAACCAAGGCAAAATAAACAAACAGATCAAAAAACCAAAACAAGCTAAACAAGCAAACTCACAACACTCAACAGATACAAAAAGCCTCACCTACACTCTCGCACGCTTCCTTTTTATAAAGGACAAAACAGGTGCTCTTCATTCTCAATTAGTCCAAGCAAACAACGTTCGACAGACTGTCACGATGCACAGATTCTCCCAGCCATGCCCACCGGTCGACACAGCAGGAGTAAAGTAATGTTCATTTCACAAGGAAGATGTGTCAACGTTAAGAGTAATGCATGAATTTACATTGATTCATAAATAAATAAAAAATGTGCCTCCTCATTTCAGAACACCACTGCACGCCACTGATACAATAACAGGTTTTATTTTGAAGACACTAAATACATAATTCCAAATACACTTTCAAAGGTGAGTCAGCTTCGGTTGATTACCAATTTGACTACATGTCAACTATAGCAGAAATCACACAATCGATCAACAATCAACACAATTATGCACTGTTTTTGAATTTTCAACATGTCATTTCAAAAAATGTCACACAGTACACATTATATAATCCTTAACAGATTTCTAGTTACTGTATACTCCAGTATCAATATATATGAAAAATATGAATCATTAACAAAAAGTTTTACCAATTTATCACACAAAGTTGTGTTTTTTTCCCCCAGGATACTTCAAATCTTTATTCAGCTGACTATCAGAGTTACTTTTGCACCATTTTACTCTAATTATTGACAGGTTGATCAGTACATTTACATTTATTCATTTGGCAGACAAGCGAGTCGTCATGATGAGGCAAATAGAGACAAGAAGTGCTTACAATACAAGTTTTAGGCAGTGCTCAGAGTATCATAAACTACAATAGAGAAGGATTAGAGGAAGTGAAAGGATAGGAATAAGAATTATTATTATTATTTTTTTTAGGATGAGAATGTTCTGGAGAGTGATTTCGTGCCTCTCTGTGATGGTACCACAAGCCTTCTCTCATTTGATGAGCGTAGGCTTCTGGTAGGAGTGTAGACTCATAAGAGTGGGTGGAAGTAGGAGGGTGCTGAGCCTGTGGTAGATCTGTTCAAGAGTTTTGATCAAGTCAATTCTCAAGTTCATTCTGATTCTTATGTAGATTTATCTCTGTTCTCTTGATGATTTGATGACTTTTTTTTTTTGCTTGTTCTTTCTCATGTGTGGCCTCAGTTTTTTCATATTTTCGTTTTTTTGGTTTCATGTCATCATTTGGCCTTTTGAGCTCATATTTCTGATCTACAGTCTTTGGCAATTTGGTTGATTGAGCAGAGACTTCGGTGTTGAGATTGAGAGCACAAAAAAACTATTTTCAAAAAGAAAAAAACATTCAATATATCACTTTCATTCCCCTTAACAAATGTTTCAGCATTACTGTAACAAAACTGCATTTTTGTTAATAATAAATCAATTCAAATTTCAGTCACCTCTGCTCTGTCTACTTCTCTTGCTTTTCCTGCTTCTCTTGCTATTCCTGCTTCTCCTGCTTCTACTGCTCCTCCTGATTTTCCTGCTTCTACTACTGTTCTCGCTTCTCCTGCTTCTCCCGCTTCTCCCGCTTCTCCCGCTTCTACTGCTCCTCCTGCTTCTACTACTGTTCCCGCTTCTCCTTCTTCTCCTGCTTCTCCCGCTTCTACTGCTCCTCCTGATTTTCCTGCTTCTACTACTGTTCCCGCTTCTCCTGCTTCTCCTGCTTCTTCTGCTTCTACTGCTCCTCCTGATTTTCCTGCTTCTACTACTGTTCCCGCTTCTCCTGCTTCTTCTTCTTCTCCTGCTTCTCCCGCTTCTACTGCTCCTCCTGATTTTCCTGCTTCTACTACTGTTCCCGCTTCTCCTGCTTCTCCCGCTTCTACTGCTCCTCCTGATTTTCCTGCTTCTACTACTGTTCCCGCTTCTCCTGCTTCTCCTGCTTCTCCCGCTTCTCCCGCTTCTACTGCTCCTCCTGCTTCTACTACTGTTCCCGCTTCTCCTTCTTCTCCTGCTTCTCCCGCTTCTACTGCTCCTCCTGATTTTCCTGCTTCTACTACTGTTCCCGCTTCTCCTGCTTCTCCTGCTTCTTCTGCTTCTCCCGCTTCTACTGCTCCTCCTGATTTTCCTGCTTCTACTACTGTTCCCGCTTCTCCTGCTTCTTCTTCTTCTCCTGCTTCTCCCGCTTCTACTGCTCCTCCTGATTTTCCTGCTTCTACTACTGTTCCCGCTTCTCCTGCTTCTCCCGCTTCTACTGCTCCTCCTGATTTTCCTGCTTCTACTACTGTTCCCGCTTCTCCTGCTTCTACTTCTTCTCCTGCTTCTCCCGCTTCTACTGCTCCTCCTGATTTTCCTGCTTCTACTACTGTTCCCGCTTCTCCTGCTTCTCCTTCTTCTCCCGCTTCTACTGCTCCTCCTGATTTTCCTGCTTCTACTACTGTTCCCGCTTCTCCTGCTTCTTCTTCTTCTCCTGCTTCTCCCGCTTCTACTGCTCCTCCTGATTTTCCTGCTTCTACTACTGTTCCCGCTTCTCCTGCTTTTCCTGCTTCTTCTGCTTCTCCCGCTTCTACTGCTCCTCCTGATTTTCCTGCTTCTACTACTGTTCCCGCTTCTCCTGCTTCTACTTCTTCTCCTGCTTCTCCCGCTTCTACTGCTCCTCCTGATTTTCCTGCTTCTACTACTGTTCCCGCTTCTCCTGCTTCTCCTTCTTCTTCCGCTTCTACTGCTCCTCCTGATTTTCCTGCTTCTACTACTGTTCCCGCTTCTCCTGCTTCTTCTTCTTCTCCTGCTTCTCCTTCTTCTCCCGCTTCTACTGCTCCTCCTGATTTTCCTGCTTCTACTACTGTTCCCGCTTCTCCTGCTTCTTCTTCTTCTCCCGCTTCTACTGCTCCTCCTGATTTTCCTGCTTCTACTACTGTTCCCGCTTCTCCTGCTGCTTCTTCTTCTCCCGCTTCTACTGCTCCTCCTGATTTTCCTGCTTCTACTACTGTTCCCGCTTCTCCTGCTTCTTCTTCTTCTCCTGCTTCTCCCGCTTCTACTGCTCCTCCTGATTTTCCTGCTTCTACTACTGTTCCCGCTTCTCCTGCTTCTACTTCTTCTCCTGCTTCTCCCGCTTCTACTGCTCCTCCTGATTTTCCTGCTTCTACTACTGTTCCCGCTTCTCCTGCTTCTCCTTCTTCTCCCGCTTCTACTGCTCCTCCTGATTTTCCTGCTTCTACTACTGTTCCCGCTTCTCCTGCTTCTTCTTCTTCTCCTGCTTCTCCCGCTTCTACTGCTCCTCCTGATTTTCCTGCTTCTACTACTGTTCCCGCTTCTCCTGCTTCTACTTCTTCTCCTGCTTCTCCCGCTTCTACTGCTCCTCCTGATTTTCCTGCTTCTACTACTGTTCCCGCTTCTCCTGCTTCTCCTTCTTCTCCCGCTTCTACTGCTTCTCCTGCTTCTTCTGCTTCTCCCGCTTCTACTGCTCCTCCTGATTTTCCTGCTTCTACTACTGTTCCCGCTTCTCCTGCTTCTTCTTCTTCTCCTGCTTCTCCCGCTTCTACTGCTACTCCTGATTTTCCTGCTTCTACTACTGTTCCCGCTTCTCCTGCTTCTCCCGCTTCTACTGCTCCTCCTGATTTTCCTGCTTCTACTACTGTTCCCGCTTCTCCTGCTTCTACTTCTTCTCCTTCTTCTCCCGCTTCTACTGTTCCCGCTTCTCCTGCTTCTCCCGCTTCTACTGCTCCTCCTGATTTTCCTGCTTCTACTACTGTTCCCGCTTCTCCTGCTTCTCCTTCTTCTCCTTCTTCTCCCGCTTCTACTGCTTCTCTTGCTATTCCTGCTTCTCCCGCTTCTACTGCTCCTCCTGATTTTCCTGCTTCTACTACTGTTCCCGCTTCTCCTGCTTCTACTTCTTCTCCTGCTTCTCCCGCTTCTACTGCTCCTCCTGATTTTCCTGCTTCTACTACTGTTCCCGCTTCTCCTGCTTCTCCTTCTTCTCCCGCTTCTACTGCTCCTCCTGATTTTCCTGCTTCTACTACTGTTCCCGCTTCTCCTGCTTCTCCTTCTTCTCCCGCTTCTCCTGCTCCTCCTGATTTTCCTGCTTCTACTACTGTTCCCGCTTCTCCTGCTTCTCTTGCTATTCCTGCTTCTCCCGCTTCTACTGCTCCTCCTGATTTTCCTGCTTCTACTACTGTTCCCGCTTCTCCTGCTTCTCCTGCTTCTCCCGCTTCTCCCGCTTCTACTGCTCCTCCTGATTTTCCTGCTTCTACTACTGTTCCCGCTTCTCCTGCTTCTCCTGCTTCTCCTGCTTCTACTACTGTTCTCGCTTCTCCTGCTTCTCCTTCTCCTGCTTCTCCCGCTTCTACTGCTCCTCCTGATTTTCCTGCTTCTACTACTGTTCCCGCTTCTCCTGCTTCTTCTTCTTCTCCTGCTTCTCCCGCTTCTACTGCTCCTCCTGATTTTCCTGCTTCTACTACTGTTCCCGCTTCTCCTGCTTCTCCCGCTTCTACTGCTCCTCCTGATTTTCCTGCTTTTACTACTGTTCCCGCTTCTCCTGCTTCTCCCGCTTCTACTGCTCCTCCTGATTTTCCTGCTTCTACTACTGTTCCCACTTCTCCTGCTTCTCCTGATTTTCCTGCTTCTACTACTGTTCCCGCTTCTCCTGCTTCTTCTTCTTCTCCTGCTTCTCCCGCTTCTACTGCTCCTCCTGATTTTCCTGCTTCTACTACTGTTCCCGCTTCTCCTGCTTCTCCCGCTTCTACTGCTCCTCCTGATTTTCCTGCTTCTACTACTGTTCTCGCTTCTCCTGCTTCTCCTTCTCCTGCTTCTCCCGCTTCTACTGCTCCTCCTGATTTTCCTGCTTCTACTACTGTTCCCGCTTCCCCTGCTTCTTCTTCTTCTCCTGCTTCTCCCGCTTCTACTGCTCCTCCTGATTTTCCTGCTTCTACTACTGTTCCCGCTTCCCCTGCTTCTTCTTCTTCTCCTGCTTCTCCCGCTTCTACTGCTCCTCCTGATTTTCCTGCTTCTACTACTGTTCCCGCTTCTCCTGCTTCTCCCGCTTCTACTGCTCCTCCTGATTTTCCTGCTTCTACTACTGTTCCCGCTTCTCCTGCTTCTCCCGCTTCTACTGCTCCTCCTGATTTTCCTGCTTCTACTACTGTTCCCGCTTCTCCTGCTTCTCCTTCTTCTCCTGCTTCTCCTGCTCCTCCTGATTTTCCTGCTTCTACTACTGTTCCCGCTTCTCCTGCTTCTCTTGCTATTCCTGCTTCTCCCGCTTCTACTGCGCCTCCTGATTTTCCTGCTTCTACTACTGTTCCCGCTTCTCCTGCTTCTCCTGCTTCTACTACTGTTCCCGCTTCTCCTGCTTCTCCTTCTTCTCCTGCTTCTCCCGCTTCTACTGCTGTTCCCGCTTCTCCTGCTTTTCCTTCTTCTCCTGCTCCTTCTACTTCTCTTACTTCTCCTGCTCCTCCTGCTTCTCCTGCTTCTACTGCAGCTCTTGCTTCTCCTGCTTCTCTTACAGCTCTTGCTTCTCTGGTTTCTCCCGCTTCTCTTGCTTCTCTTGCTTCTCCTGCTTCTCTTACAGCTCTTGCTTCTCTGGTTTCTCCCGCTTCTCTTGCTTCTCTTGCTTCTCCTGCTTCTCTTACAGCTCTTGCTTCTCTTGTTTCTCCTGCTTCTCTTGCAGCTTTCGTTGTGGGTTCTTCTTTTATGTCCCCCATGCTTGTATCTGATGAAGTTGTAAAAGCACAAAAAATCAGACACGGATGTTGCTTCACTAAATCTGTTACATTGCTCAACAACAAGTTTCTGATGAAGTGTAATGCTTTTATCTGTACCTGAGTAAATTCACCACATATTACATATAAAACATTGATCAAAAATATAAAATTTACTGGATAATAATCCAGTAATCCCAATCCCAACAGGATTATGTTTCAAGTTTAGTTATATATTTTAATAATATATAACCTCCAGTGATCCAGCTTTTTTTCTCAAATATGGCCATTTTGAATTGAAAATATGTCATTCTTAACAGGAAACACACATATATATATATATATGTATATATATATATATATATATACACACATATATATATATATGTATATATATATATATATATATATATATATATATATTTCGACATATTAGGCATGGCCTACAAATAAATGTACATTTCCATATTTTAAGGAGATGATAATGATAAGTTTGCCTTCTGAAGCCACCAACACGAGAACACGAGAATCTCACATTAAATGTAAAATTGTGAATGTACTCACTTTTCTGGTACAAGAGCAAGTAAGCTTCCCTAGACCTACATTAAAAGATTAAAAACTATAATCACTTTTTTTTTTCAATTGAGTAAGAAATTAAGAAAGAGTAATTTGACGTAACTGGCACATACCTTTTCAGTTCACTCTCATCAGTCTGGAGGAAATCACAAGAGCACAGTTGAATATTAAGCAACAGAAAACAGTAATTTAAATATTAAATATCAAATAATAACACATTACCACTGTGACATGACTGTCATTAAAACGGTACCACTTGTCATCTGTAAAGGATCGGATGACAGCAGTGTAGTGTCCTCCAGAACGGCTACCCGTGTGGTTGATCACAGCATAGAGCGAATACTCATGTTCCTGAAACAACTTAAAGCAGGTTTTACTACCGTCACTAAACTTGTGCTTCTCTGAAATATATTACATTTGACTGTATTCATTAATCCTTACAGCTTGATATAACTTTATCCTGTCACAGCATAAAATAAGAGGGTTTATTGTGTAGTTTAGTGGGGATACGTACCTCTGGAGGTAAATGAAGCGGCACATCCATGGGGCAATTATTTTTCACAAACCCACAAACTCTATAGTCATACTCGAACCTTTTAAGGTGCAAAGGCAGTATTTCTGGATACTCGAGTATTTTAACAATCTGTGCAGAAAAGTGAAACAGTGTTTGGGGATTTGTAAGGCACCTTCATTGCAAACCTGTAAAGCTGCTTCAGAATAACTTGCATCGTGAAAGCGCTATACAAATACAATTTAATTTATTTTAATTTAATGCCTAGAGAAAATGTGTATCCCTGAAAATGTTAGACATGTCATTTGAACACTATTCATTAGTATACTAGCTTTGGAAAAATGTGTCTTTTAAACACATTGAACTTTGTATAGAAATGCATCAGCAGCAAAAATCCACTTTACCAGTGTCGTATCACTTTTCTCTTCACATTTATCACAGTACATCTGGTCATCTTCAACTAACATTGTAGACTCAAAATATTTATTAAGTCCATCTTCCTGAAATCAGAATAAAATGTTTTATTATGATCTCCATCTCTTTTAACATATAATCATGAATACAGAAAGCCACTGAGTTTTCCCTCACAAGTTTGAACTGTCCATCTCTGGGGTTAACAGGAATCTGTAGTGACTTGAATGGGCTGTAATCATGGGACTCATGTTTGGGTTTTCCTGAACATATTCTGATGTTCCTCAGAGTTCCACTAAAGACCTGTTTCAGTTAAATGAATCAGAGAATCACTGTGAGTTATTACCAGAAGATCAACAAGCAAACATTCTGTTTTTCTGCATGGTTACATACTGAATGAACAGGAACAGGAATAGGTTACCTCGGCCAAAGTAGAATCTACTTTCTCTAGGATATCTAGGAAATATTCCACAGCATCCTGCTGCTCATATACTGAAATTAAAGAGAAAATACAACACACTTCATACACACAAACCAAACACAGTACAGTTTCAACAAAATATTATATTAATTATATTATATTATATTATATTATATTATATTATATTATATTATATTATTATTATCATGATAAACTTACCATTCTTTATACCAAGAGACGTGATTATTCCATGAGTTGAGACACTCTGAGCACCACTGTACTGATTGCTGAGCTCTTGGAATATTTCCTTTAATGCAGACACTAACTTCTCATTTGTGTCACTGGGAGCTCTAAAAAAATTAAACAACTAATTTTCATTTTGGTACAATGAATCATTTTAGCCACTAACAATTCAGAGAAATAAATAAAAAGACCAACAACAGCACTGACCCCATCACTCTCTCTCTGAATGATTCGGTCATGAAGAGCACCTGTAAGGTTGCATTCAAATAGCAGGTTGCTCCTTGATTTTTCAAACCTCTGTATGAACCTGAGGAGAAGCAGCAGATGCTGAATACAGTGTTAACACAACAATAATAAGATCAGTAGCAGTCATACTGGGAACAGCAGTAATTCAAATCAAACATAGGACACCTGATAATGAGTCATTTAACTGACTTCATTATGTTATCAGTTACTGTTTAAATCTTTATGTCCTGAAGACATGTTCAGAGTTTCTTTTTCTGAGTGACACAAAAAAGTAAAGACTCGTAACTCCAAAACTATAGCAAAGAGAGTCAAAATGTTGGTATCGTTTGAAAGAAATTTGTATTTAAAAATGTAAAGAGTTAATAAATTTGGACATTCTCATGCTCAGAATCTGCTGATAAATAGCCAAAAAAAAAAAAAAAAAAAAGTTTGTTCAAGGGAAATTCTAATCTGAAGAGCAATATCTTATGAAGGTAATAAGGTAGGGGATCTTTTTTTTTTTTTGGTGATGTTCCTCTATATGTGAGCTGTATCTGGATCATATTTTGTGGTGATAACATAAAGAAATCAAAAGTTACAGCATTTGGAACCAAGGTAGCCTTTTTGTTTAGCCCTTGTCGCCCCCTAATGGGCATTTTTAAAATTGTTCTTTCACGTGGAGTAACTTTGTAAGTTTACAAATAGACAAACTTTGTAAGTGTTGTGGACTTTTGCAGCGCATGTGTTGTCAAACTGATGAAGATGTTTTCTTTATTTGCTGGTGTTTTTTCTATTTGCATGTGTTTTCTTCATTTGCAGCACGTTGAGCTCTCTCGGCCACTGTAGAAAGGCTTTTACAGCCTCTTCTTCACGGCAGTGCATTATTTGTTACAACTAAGTTTTCTATACAGTATGTTGTTCCATTCTACTGTCTGTATATTTAAACATGTAACTTAAATAACTTTATCAGATACAAAAGGATTCTCAAAACCTTTAAAGCAGGCAATGTTGAAAGCTAAATTGATTTTAACTTTCATTATCTAAACGTTCAGATTTAATCCTACGTTTTCCTATCAGTTCTAAGAAGGACTTTTACCTTTAATGAATAAGAGGTAAAAAATAACAACTTTAATGGAGTCAGATTAATTATATTGGAGTCAGATAAATAACTGAATTATGAACGTCATCCTTCAACTGCTTTTTGTTTTTGTTTTGCAACAGCAGCAAGCAACCCAAACTCCATCAGGTGACATCAGGTGGCAAACAAGTGGCAAATAGGTGTTAAAATGGAGAGAAAAAAAACCTTAGGAGAAACCAGGCTTAGTCGGGGGGCCAGTTCTCCTCTGGTGAACAGTGCTTTGTTATGATTCAGATTGCTATCATAAGTCTGAAAGGATCGCAAAATTCAAAGTATTTATTTCAGTTCCATCCAGTTGAGGATCGTATTCATCACGCCGGTATGGACAGTCTGTTGAGGAACTGTGGCACTGGCTGTCGTGTTGATGATGTCTTCACAGTGGATGATCTAGTCGACTCGATCTCTGCTGATACTTCAGGGCTGCGTTTGTAACGTCTACCAGAGGGTTTGAAGTCTGCCCAGATGAAAATTAGAAAACAGGAGGCGAGAAAAACCCGGGGCAAATGCACTGGTAGTCCCACGAGTCTTTATAGATGGTTCGCACAATATAGCACACTCTTCACATACATGCAAAAGAGCGAGGGTAAACAGGAAAAAGAAAGCACTCTGATAAACGCTACGAATCAAAGTGGAAAAGTAACATTATTAAACTGTAACATCAGTCAGCAGTAGAGCAGTCATCTCTCTCTCGTCACACGAGCATTCTCTATCAACTCTGTGCGTGCGCGCTCACATGAGAACAGCGTGCACACTACAACGTACGCCATAGAAGAAGTTATCTTAAAGGCACATCAACATAAATGTCATGAACAGTATTCAACATAATTTAGGTGGCCGTTACAGATCCCCCCCAGGAAGGTAAAGGCTGGCCTCAGCCGTGCACAACTGAGTACAACATCACTTTGAACAACCCCACACATGAAAAGTTGTCAAAATTACAGAACCATACAGGAGTACGTATTAAGGCATACACTGGCATACATGACAGTACCGATGGACCAAAATACATAGTCTGCAACAGCATACTTCAAACAAATGAAAACAGCTTATAACCAACCGTAGACAAAATATGGGGCATCCCTTTTTTAAATTTTTTTCCTCTTGTTCAACACCATAACAAAACGTGTCAACAGACTGATTATTTATGCTAACTCTTTTTTTTTCACAGAAGGTGGTAAACCTTTTGCACTTCACAGTGTCAAACAAAACAAATGAACCCACACTTACATCATTAACACACTATTTAAGATCAAGTTTGTCAGTGTGGTATACATTCGTCCACCTATTAGTCGACCAGTCTGAGGTGATTCTTGGTGCACGTCGAGGTCTCAAGTCATAGTGGTGTCTGTCAAGATCATTATCAACAGTCAAGTCATCGTCTTGAGTTCCAGAGTCAACTTGTAGGTCAGGAAAACAACCAACACTGTCCACACTTCCTGACAGATCATGAACACTGGTTGTTACTGGGTGACTGTATTCATCCTCAATTTGCAGGTCTGTTAAGTTCATGGTGGTAGCACCACTACTTGTTTCCTCAGGCATGTCATTCAACAAAGAACTGGAAGTCGTTGCTTCTACAGCAGAACCGTCTGCAGGCACAGTCTCGGTTTCAACATGTGGGTGCCAGGTACGAAAAGGCAGCAGATTTGCGACATGAAATACACCAGCGTCTGCTCCTGTTTTCACATCAACGAGTCTGTAGTTCACTTCTGACAGCTTTTGTGTAATACGATAAGGGCCTGTATATACAGGTGCAAGCTTAGCCGTGAAGTTTGCCAGAGCATCAGAACGAGGATGAGTTTTAACTCTGACCAGTTCATCCACAGAGTAAGATACAGACCGATGTCTCTGGTCGTAGTACTTCTTCCTTTTAGCATGGCTTTCACTCAAAACAGACCTAGCATGATCATGCGCTTCTCTGATTGATGACTCCAAGCTTTCTGGGTATGGAATACCAGGTTCATCCGTACCATCACAGTTCGGCTGAGTGATAATGTCAAGAGGAGTATTCAATTCTCGTCCGTACAGCAACATGGATGGGCTATGGCCAGTGCTTTCGTGTGGTGCAGTTCTCAAGGCAAAGCAAATTTGGGGCAGGTAACGATCCCAAGCAGTGTGTTTGTTACCAACGTACGCACGGATGGCAGTCTTCAGCGAACGATTCACCCTCTCCGTTGCATTCGTTTGGGGGTGATATGCAGTTGTAAGTCTGTGTTCCGACCCCAGGGTGGTGAGTACATGCTTGAAGAGTTCACTGACAAACGGGGACCCTCTGTCCGAGATCAGATAAGTAGGCGCACCATGACGCGCAAAGACTTCACTTAACAACCTGCTGGCGGCAACTTGGGAAGTTGCTTCTCTCACTGCAGTTACTTCCACCCATTTCGAAAAATAGTCCACAAAGACTAGGATGTATGCATTTCCGCTGGGTGTGCGCGGTAAAGGCCCTACAAAGTCCACCCCAGTATACTCCCATGGCTTTTGTGGGCGGATGGGAATCATAAACCCTGCAGGTTTCCTCTGGCTAGGTTTTGTGAACTGGCAGACAGTACAGGAGGCGACGTACTTCTTAGCGTCAGACGACATCTTCGGCCAGTAAAATCGAAGTTTCAGTCTTGCTATTGTTTTCGTCATCCCCAAGTGTCCAGCCATCGGGTGATCATGGTAATATTCCATCAAACTCCTTTTAACAGCCGTAGGTGCATAGAGTTTAAGGCGCTTCATGGGGTGAAGATTACAAGACACTTTGTCATCTACAAAGTACAGGAGTCCATCCTGGATCACAAACTGAGACAACTCCTCAGCGTTACTCTCGTCCTTACCCTCTAACATCCGCAGAAGTTTCCCCGTAACTGGGTCATTGAGCTGCAGCTGCCTAAGGTGCTCCTGATCAGAAAACATTACAGGCGGTAAAGTACGCAGGTCAAGGCCCCCAATTATGGCACAATCAGGGAGGATTCCCAAGGGTGCACTGCAGGAAGAAACAGGGTTGCGCGAAAGGGCATCAGGCACTTTATTACTTGTCCCTGGCTTATGGACAATGTCAAAGTCAAAGTCCTGCAATCTGAGAGACCACCTAGCCAGCCGGCCAGAGAGGTTTGGGCGAGACATCAGCCATCTCAAACTACTGTGGTCTGAAAAGATTGTCACATGGAGACCTTCAATATATGGCCTGAAGTGTTCAAGGGCCCAAATGACAGCTAAACACTCTTTTTCTGGAGTGGAATATGGTCTTTCAGACTTATGTAGGGAACGACTCGCGTAGGCCACCACAACATCTCTGCCATTGTTGTCCCTTTGCATGAGTGCGGCGCCAAGTCCACTGTCACATGCATCCGTGTGGATAAAGAAAGGAAGAGAAAAGTCTGGGAATCTCAAAATAGGAGCAGAAGTCAGCTTATCTTTGAGAAAATCCATGGCCGTCTGACACTCACTCGACCACACAAAAGGAACATCCATCCTGGTCAACGCAAAGAGTGGCTCAGCATGGCGGGCGTAATCATGGATAAAACGTCTATAATAGCTGGTCATTCCCAGAAACTGTCTGACTTGTTTTGTGTTAGTCGGGGTTCTGAAATCCGTCACTGCCTTTACTTTGTCCTCATTTGGCAGGATCCCTTTTGAGTTGACACTATAACCCAGAAAGGTGAGTTCACTCCTGCAGAACTGGCACTTTGCAAGCTTAATGGACAATCCTGCAGACTCCAGTCTGGATAGAACATCTTTTAAGTCAGAGAGGTGCTGCTCAAAAGTAGGTGACGCCACCACTATATCGTCTAAGTAGACAGCACAAGACTTATAGATGAGACCAGCGAGGACTGTGTTCATAAGCCTCTGGAATGTGGCGGGCGCTGTGCACAATCCAAAAGGTAAAACATGAAACTGATATAACCCGCAGTGGGAAATGAAAGCAGTCTTCGGCTTTGAGTTCTCTGCCACCGCCACCTGCCAGTAGCCTCTGGCCAAGTCAATGGTGGAAATGAAAGTCCCTCTAGCCAGGAAGTCGAGAGATTCATCTATCCTGGGGAGTGGATACGAGTCTTTGACTGTGAGCTTATTTAGTGCGCGATAATCAACGCAGAACCTTGGCTCACCTGAATGTTTTGGGACGATTACGACTGGGGCAGCCCAAGGACCAGAAGCGGGTTCAATTATTCCTTCTTTCAACATCTCCTTGATTTGAGATTCAATGAGTTCCTTTTTAGCAGGAGAAGTGCGGTAAGGGGCAAGGTGAACTGGTTTTGCATCACCCGTGACAATCTCATGCTCCACTAGCGAGGTGCGTCCCAAACGTCCGTCAAACAAACCACTGAAAGTCTCAAGCAATTCAGTCAATTTATTTTTCTGTTCGTTATTTAGAGATGCTTCTTCAACCTTTTCAGACAGGGCAGAAGAACTGACCTCCAGGCACGACAAATCAGGGACAGGCAAAGTTAAGTCAGTGCCCTCCAACTCCTCAAGGGGCATCGGCTCATCACCAAGCACCACTGACCTGGACGGAACATGGATTGTGACTGAAGACCTCAACATAAAGTCCATTCCCAAGATAAGAGGAGAAGATAGATTATGGACAACAGCAAAGCGATGATAGAAACGCTGGCCCATAAAACCCAAAGACAACCAGATAACACCCAGTGGGCAACAGGGTGCTCCATCCGCAAGATGAATAGGAGGTGCGGACCAGGGCTTTATTTTTACGTCCCCCCCAGGAAGAGTCTGGACAACCACTGATTGCACTGCAGAAAGAGAAGCACCAGTGTCAAGAGTGGCATCAAAAGCTCGTCCATCAAGATTAACCTTTACTCTGAATGGAGTGTTCCAATAAGACTTGGAAGTAACATCCTCTACATGACACAGTGTAGGTTGATCACTCATGGAAGCATCAGGTAAACGAGGCACATTTATCTTCTGGAGGGAGGATTGCCCCGTTTGAACGTCCTCCCTCCCCTGAAGTTTCCCTTCTGGGCAAAGTCTGAGGTGACATTTCCTTCCCCAATGGCCTGGTTAGAGCCATCCATCCATCCTGCGTCCGGCGGTCTATTGACAGGGTCACCAGTCACTCTTGGTGGCTCTGTTGGAGGCGAACGCGGCTTTATTCCTGGACTACAGTTTGGGCATGTACGAGTGAGCATTTAAAACAGTGAACATCCCTCATGGGCATACTGCTAGCCCGTGTCTGAAGCAGACACCCAACACTTGGACCAAGGACTGCATGAAGCTCGTGAGCCCGCAAAAGGAGGTCCATGACTGACGGTATGGGTGTGCCATAAAGAGCGACTCTGTATTTCTCCAGCACATGCTTCCGTATCAAATCTATTTGCTCTTGTTGGGGCGGAGGGGTCTTTAGCTTACGAAACTCACCCAACATGTGAGCAACAAAAGTTGGCAGTGGCTCGTCAGGCATTTGTACGCGGTCCAAAATGCCCCTCAGGATACGTTCTTGATTATCTGAAGGCAGAAAGACGGTCCTAAAAAACTCACAGAACTGAGCCCAAGTGGTCACATATGTGCTAAGGATAGTAAACCATTTTCTTGGCTCTTTTGACAGGAAACGTGGGAGCTCGAGGAGAATTTGAGTATCTGTGAGATCCAAGGAGGTTCTTTATACATTAAGTGACTGAAGCCATTCTTCAGGATTCAGGGAACCATCTGCAGAGAACACGGGTGGCTCGAGCCGTGATTGGTGAAGCACAGAAGTAAGCGCTTTTGTTGTGGTGTTCATATCCACAGTGAGTGGCTGAGCGAATATGGGTGCAGTACTATATGTTGCATTGACTGGCACTGACCTTGAGGCCTTTGACGGAGCCTGCGGCAAGCTGTAAGGGGTCGAGCTGGCCAACGGAGCTGGTTGTGGTGTGGCACTCCGTTGATCCGCCAAACGGTCCAGCATGTCTTTCTGTAGGTTAATTGAGTCACGAAGGCACCGCTGCAGGACTGCAACCTCTGCATGTAACAGCTGAACTTGAGTCTGTAAGTCTCCATCATTATTCTGTGATTCCACCTGTTGTGGAAGAGAGTCTGCAACTGAGGGCCAGTCAGTCCGGTCAAACTGAAAGTCAGGGTGAGTAGCCATTATGTACAAAAACACAGTCACAGTTAATCAATGTGCAAACTATGATTTGAAAAACAGTAAATTTCCACAAATAATGGAAGCAAAAGCAGAACTTAGAAAAAAGTTGTTTTAGCACACCCACAGGGAAGAAAGATCAAAACATGCACATTCAATTTTCCCCTAAACAACACCCTGTGATACGTTTTCCAACAGTATAACACAGCAATGTGACCAACATCAAAAACATAAGAAAAAAAACGTGGAAGCACTGATGATTTGCACACTACAAAATTTAACCCAATCAAGTGTCTTGCAAACAGTGATCTCTTCTGTGCGTGCTGGCTTGAAACGAGCAGATGCACACCACAAAAACGAGGGAGAGAAAAAAGAAAATAATAATAATAATGTCCCAGGCATGACTTCTTCACTATTCACGGTTCACATTAATGTTCCTCATTGACACTCATCGCATAAAAGTCCGAGTGACGCAAAAAAACAAGTTTTTCCCGTAATGTCCCGATGCAATATAATACAGTTCAGTTCAAAAAGTGAACAAAGGCAAAAATGGTCGAAAAATACGTCCAAAAGTTCGCGTATGCAATTGAAGCATTCAATATTCAGACGATCCAGGAAAACAGTATAAGCAATCAGTCAGAAAACACTTAAACAGTACCTGAAAATCAGTCCCGCACAGACCGCATGGTCCCCATAGCTAGCAAGATAGTCAGCCAGGCCCGATTGCAGCAGCGCGATGAAAAACTCCAGCAACGAAATATCTTCCAAAAAGATAAACAAATACGAACAGCCGTGTCGAAAGCGAAAGATGACCGGTATGGATCCAGTTGTTCGGGCGCCAATTTGTAACGTCTACCAGAGGGTTTGAAGTCTGCCCAGATGAAAATTAGAAAACAGGAGGCGAGAAAAACCCGGGGCAAATGCACTGGTAGTCCCACGAGTCTTTATAGATGGTTCGCACAATATAGCACACTCTTCACATACATGCAAAAGAGCGAGGGTAAACAGGAAAAAGAAAGCACTCTGATAAACGCTACGAATCAAAGTGGAAAAGTAACATTATTAAACTGTAACATCAGTCAGCAGTAGAGCAGTCATCTCTCTCTCGTCACACGAGCATTCTCTATCAACTCTGTGCGTGCGCGCTCACATGAGAACAGCGTGCACACTACAACGTACGCCATAGAAGAAGTTATCTTAAAGGCACATCAACATAAATGTCATGAACAGTATTCAACATAATTTAGGTGGCCGTTACACGTTGTGGTCGTGTCATGGCACCGGTCCTTGGTCTCATCTGGATACGGCCCGGATCCGGTTGACTACGGTAAACTTAGGGATAGATGCCATTCTTCTTCTGATGTAACGAGTACATCTGGTGTTATAGGAAGTGTTCCCGGTTCCGGCTGACCTAATTTATGCAGCCTAATAATCCTTTAACGGATTTGAAAATATAAATTGATAATGTGTTATGTGTATGCCAGGTTAAAGAGATGCGTTTTTAGTCTAGATTTAAACTGACAGAGTGTGTCTGCTTCCCGAACAATGCTAGGAAGGTTGTTCCACAGTTTAGGTGCCAAATAGGAGAAGGATCTGCCGCCTTCAGTTGATTTTGATATTCTGGGTATTATCAGCTGGCCTGAATTCTGAGATCGCAATAAACGTGAAGGACTATAATGCATTAAGAGCTCACTTAGGTACTGGGGAGCTAAACCATTTAGTGCTTTGTAAGTAATTAGCAAGATTTTAAAATCTATACGATGTTTAACAGGAAGCCAATGCAGTGATGACAGAACTGGGCTAATATGGTCATAATTCCTAGTTCTAGTAAGAAATCTAGCTGCTGCATTTTGTACGAGCTGTAGTTTATTTATCAAGCGAGCAGAACAACCACCCAGTAGAGCGTTACAGTAGTCTAGCCTTGAGGTCATGAACGCATGAACTAACTGTTCTGCATTCTTCATTGAGAGCATATGTCGTAGTTTAGATATATTTTTAAGATGGAAGAATGCGGTTTTGCAGATGCTAGTAACATGGCCTTCAAATGAAAGATTGGTATCAAAGAGCACACCAGAGCAGCCATCAAGTGTTAGACAATATTCTAGATTATTACGTGAAGAAGTTTTCGGTCCAAAAGTTAGAATCTCTGTTTTTTCTGAATTTAGTAGTAGGAAATTACTGGTCATCCAGTTTTTTATATCAGCTATGCATTCTGTTAATTTAGCGAATTGGTAAGTTTCGTCAGGGCGTAAAGAAATATAGAGCTGAGTATCATCAGCGTAACAATGAAAACTAATGCCATGCTTCCTAATGATATCTCCCAAGGGTAGCATGTACAGAGTAAAAAGCAACGGTCCTAGTACTGAGCCTTGCGGTACTCCATATTGAACTTGTGATTGATATGATATTTCTTTGTTTACTACTACAAACTGATAACGGTCAGATAAGTATGATTTGAACCATGCCAATGCAACTCCACTAATGCCAACATAGTTTTCGAGTCTGTTTAGAAGAATATTGTGATCAATAGTGTCAAATGCAGCACTAAGATCCAGTAACACTAATAGAGAGATACAACCACAATCTGATGATAAGAGCAAAGCATTAGTAACTCTAATGAGAGCAGTCTCAGTACTATGGTACGGTCTAAATCCTGACTGGAAATCCTCACAGATACTATTTCTTTCCAAGACGGAACATAGTTGTGATGAAACTGCCTTTTCTAGTATTTTTGACAGAAAAGTGAGATTTGAGATCGGCCTGTAATTCCTTATATCACGCAATTGCAACTTTATATCTCAGAATTCTGACTTTGTCACGCAATTTTGACTTTATATCTCGCAATTGCGATGTCATATTTCAGAATTCTGACTTTACAACTTGCAGTTGTGAGATATAAACTCACAATTGCGAGTTAAAAAGTCAGAATTCTGAGATAAAAAGTTGCAGTTAATCTTTTTTTTTTTAGTGGTGGAAACGGGCTTCCATAAAAAATCATAAGTGACCTTGGCTGCGCTGTGTTTTTGACTCTCAAAGAACCGGTTCATAAGAGTCATTTGTTAATGAAGTTGACTACATTGGGCGCGCTGCATGCACGTGCAACCACCATGCACAGTTTATTGAAAGATGTGTTTCCTTGCCATTATTTTGCGTTACGCTGACTTTTTTAGGTCATCACATTGAAGCGCCGCTGCTGAAAAGCAGTACTTGAAACACTGCTTACATTTATATTTTATTCTGTGATAATTTTGGCAGATGGGGTGGCAAAGCTTTTTCTTAGAGTGGCAGTTGCCACCCTGTGCCACCCCTGGTAGATCCAGCCCGGTGCACACAGTCTTCACAGCACAGACGGGCGCGTCAAACGATCGCTTGACGCCATTGCAGAGGTTCTCTTTTTCGGGTAAAATCACAAAACAAATGTACACAATTGTGTCCCTGCTCTTGATATACAACCATTGATGGACATCTTTGATTTTAACGAGGAAAAAAAAAAAAAACTGCGAGGGAGGATTAGAACATGCAACCTCTGATACTGTTAACAAAAGTTCTACCACTAGACCACTAGGGAATTCAATTGTCTACTGCCGATCTATGTATTTTTTTACTAAAGTGAAGAATCTCAAAAGTAACATTATATTGTATTATGAAACTATCACATTAGGTTCTCAATGTACTATTAAAATTGATATCTGCAAAAAAAAAAATTGCATTGTATTAGCAGCAATTTCGTGCACTGTTTTGTTTCTTTATGCTTTATAAAAAAATTTTTAAAAAATGTTCAATGTTCAAGACATGATTACTGCCTTGGGCCACAGATATATTGTAGAGGTTTATTTCAAGTCGTCAATGCTGTACTGTAGTCACAGAATGACAATGAAGGAAGCAGGCTAATCAAATAAAGTCTTTTTAAACTTTTTAAAGCCATTTATTAAATTACACAAACTATGCATTGCTTTGAACATGTGAACTGTTGCTTAACATTTATTTTTTATTACATGTTTGAAATAATCTATTAAACAGTTGTGATTTGACGAGCATAGGCTACTAATATTTTCAGTTCCATTCGCTTGCGAGTTGTCTCAAGGACACGCCCATAATAAGAGGATATCATGAATATTCACGTAAGCGCCACCCAGTGAAACAGAATATATTTTATGTTGTAACACCAGCCCGATCGCTGCAGGCACATGAGGCGAGTGCACTACCAATAACGCAAGGGATGGGCAGTATTTATTATGATACATGTATTTCAAATACAAAATAGTATTTTGTAATTTGTATTTGATTGGGTTAATGAAAAAAGCTTCGTATTTTGTATCAAAATACTTTAGTGCTTTGTATTTTTGTATTTTTTAAATACTGTAAAATACTTTGTAAGTCTACATGATGACATCAAAAATTTTGGCCTCTGATTGGTGCCTACTAAATAGTTTGCCCAGACTTGTTGAGATCTGGGCCCGTATACATAAAGCCGCTCAGAGTAAAATTTAAGTCTTAAGTGTGTCAAAATTCTGAGAATGACATAATTTTATTCTTATTCTTAGACTTAAGAATAAGTGTGATTCATAAAGGTTCCTAAGTGTCAAGACTAGGTCTCAGCTCCTAAATTATTTAAGAGAGCTGGAGAGGTGTCTTAACCTAGTTAAAGGCAGTGTAGGTAAAAAATGTATAAACAACTTTCTTCCAAATTTGTTTAAACTTTCTATATATATCAATGCATAATTAAAATGTAAGTACTCTGATAAAAAGAGTATAAAAATCGAGTGACTCTAGACCGTTTAATCTGTATTAAACACAGCTCATTATTTCCATTCGGGACGAAACATAGGATTGGCTTAGGCGACTGTCACTCTCTTGCAACCATGGCAACCACCCTTTTGCCACACATGACCTGCCCACTTGCGCGCGCACATTTGATTTGGGGAATTCAAGAGGCACGGATCCTAGGAATACCAAAACAATGGCAGAGAAACAGCAAGCAAAATTCACAGTACCGGCCTATGCAGTTAGTGAAGGCAAACCAGGCAAAAAAGGAAGACAGTAACAGTACAAGAAAAGGCAATGAACAAAAAGTCTTTGGATAATCAAAGAAATAAAACGCGAGTTAATATCGGCGTGGCTTTCCAGCGATGGCGAGAACTGAGGGAACTCAAGGGGCTGAAAAGTGACTCCTTGATGGCTTTATTTCTGCTGGACAGGTAAATCTTTCTTTTTGTATTTTGATCATACATATTCTTTTGTTTATTTTTTCATGAAGCATGTGTCATTAGCACACGTAGCTGCGTAATATAGCTAACATAACATTACTTAGCGAGCCGTAGTAGAGACGATAAATAATCTATAGGCCTAGCTCAAGATGATAGCTATAGTGTTGAATTGTGCATAATTTTGCTTTAGATAACTAAATACATGTTTAACAGATAGTAGGCCTAACGTTACTCCGCATCTAGGAACTTTTCTTAGAACTATATTTACCCTCTGTCTAACTCTTTTACCATGTTCACCTGTAAGTTTACCTGCACGTTTTTTTTCGCCTTTGTTTTGTTTTTATATTCTCTACCTATGTTTACTGATGTCTTTATCTTGTATCTGTGTGTGTCGTACACACTTTGTTGTATGTGTGTGTTCAGTGGCGTAACTTAATAATGATGGGCCCCAGTGCAGGCTATTACGATGGGCCCCCTTGTCTGCAGTTATATATAGGGTTGATGAAGCAGAAACACACTGCGCTTGTGTCTAGAAAGGAACCCTATAGAACCCTATAGAAGCATATATTAATGTAGGTGTAAGACATTATATGGTCAAAGGTTGTTTAAATATTCAGGTAATAAGAAGTGGAATAAGTTGCCTTTCTATATCAAGGTACAGTCTGTGATGATTTCAGTATAAGAGTGAAGAGTTTTGTGTTAAAATTTACTTTATTTGTAATTAGGTAATTTTGTATGTAATTAGGGTGCAGATATAAGCTAAATGAATCATTGACACTAATCTATTTTTTTTTAAAATCAAGGACAACAATGGAAATCAAATACGTTAATTCAACTTTATTTATTTTTGCAGCTGTGTATTGCTACTTTTTGTGTTAAATGAACTTAAACACACAAACAATTTAAAATCCACAAGCACATACACACAATGAAGTGGCCCTAAAATAATAACAGCCAGGGGCATGGCAGCTTATAAGGTGCACTGAATCCTTTGAAAAGTATCTGTGCCTATTTGAGTTGCGTCCGACGAGCCTTTCGCTGAGCAAAATCATCGACAATGTCCTTAATGTCCATTTCACGGGCTCTGGTGCGCTCAATGGATAAAATAGCCAGCCCGCTCAACCTCTCCTGACTCATGCTGCTCCTCAGATAAGTCTTTATCAGTTTTAATTTGGAGAAGGAGCGTTCGGGTGCTGCCACTGACACAGGTAATGTCAAAAATAATAGCAGGGCAGTGCACACCTCACCATAGGAGGAAGTTATGGAGTGATGATCCACAATCAGCATCTTGGCAAGTTGGTAGACTGAGGACTGCTGAGCAATTTCGGCTCTAAAACAGGCCCTGAAAGACAGTAGTTGTGCAGGAAGCATAAATCCTATGTCCCTGTTGTAGTGGTCAGACAGACGTTTTGCTTTGACATACAGCTCATCGTCACCTGCGAGCTGAAGAGTCATGGGGTGTAGGGCCTCAAACATGTCAGAGGTTGCTCGCATACTGTTGAACCTTTGAGAGAGCTGGTTAATTATTACGTCCAAATTAGAGTTAAAAATGTTGACTCTGAAATAACATTCTGCGTTGGACAGGCGCTCATCTTCACACAACTCGTCATAATGACGTTTCACTCTTCCGACTCTCACATTTTCGAAAGTTGTCTGAGATCCCCATTTTTCTGCAAGCGTCTGTGCTGTCATCTTTGCCTGGTCAAAAGAACCACGATACTCAGACAAGTTCTGAATGGCGTTGTCCAGCAATGTCACGGCCTTTTGTATGTCAGCATTTGTAGCTTGAAGCATTGCAGATACAGCGTTCACACTCTCCAAAATTTTTGTCTGCAGAACCACTAGAAAAATGAAAGTGAACTTCTCCATTTTTTTCTTTAGTCCTGCTGCTTCACTACGCTCATCCTTCTTGTCACTTGTTAGAGATATTTTTGTCAGTGCTTTCATTATATCTACATATCTGTAACGTATTGCAACAATTGATTCATATCTAGAGGACCAGCGGGTGGGACATAGCCGCTTCAGTGTTACACCTGAGTTAGCCGAGGGCTCTGTGGAGTTGATGTCAGTGAGCATGGCCCACCTTTTAATGCTGTGGCCAAAAAACACATACAAATGTTCAATGGTGTCATAGAACTGTGCCACTTCTGGAATGTTTTTTACAGCATCATTCAGCACTAGGTTCAGGTTATGTGCCGCACAGTGAACATACGTCGCAAGTGGCTCTTTTTCCTTGATCCTGGCCTGCACTCCTGCATAGATGCCACTCATATTGGCTGCTCCGTCATATCCCTGCCCACGACATTTCGAAATATTAAAGCCATTTTTTGTGATGCTGTTGAGGATTTTGCTTTCCAGTTCACCTGCAGATGTGTCAGATGTTTTCTCAAACCCAAGAAAAGCTTCTGTTATTTTGACATCAGTAGCTATGTCCATTGGGTTCCTCACTATGGTGACATATCGGTACACTTGGCTAAGTTGGTCTTGCTTGGACAGGTCTTGTGTGGTGTCCATAATAATTGAAAAAAATGGTGCGTGGTTGATTTCAGCCATAATCTCCTGCTGAACACGCTGTGCCAAAATATAAATTAGCTCATTTTGGATGGAGGGGCTGAGGTATTTAATTGACCCCTTAGGCCGTTTGATCAGCTCTTGCAGCACAGGGTCATAGTTTGCCAGCAGCTCAATAATGGAAAGGAAATTACCACTGTTGGGCTGTCCCAAAATTTCTCGGTGTCCCCGGAATGCTAGGTTGCACGAAGCCAGTGTGAGTGTCACATTCACAATACGTTCTAGCACCTGTCTCCAAAAAAGTGCTGCATCACGCATGTCCCTCTCCAATTGCGCATCAATGGTGCCATTAAGTTTCCATTGTTCATGCACCACACAGGCTTGAACATGAAACTGAGAGGACTCGTGTAGTTCGATTTTTTCAGTCAAATGCCCCCAATCTCTGACTCCCTTCACCCATGCATTAGTGTAGTGGGGTGAACTGCGGTCTCCAAATAGCCAGCAGGGTTCACAGTATGCACAGTCCAATTTGGGGGAATAGCAAAGCCAGCTGCGTGGCAGTTTAATGCCGGCTTTTGTTTTTTTGTAATAAAACACCTCTGAAAAACAACGGTTCTGCTGATTTCTGGGGAAAGGACCAATGGGTTTACAAGATCCTGTAGTAATTATGTAACGTTTTATAGTAGGATCTAGGATGTTTTCATCAAAATGTCCCCTATCTGTGGGGTAAAGCGGACGTGGTTGTGGCTGGTGTTCCTGCTCAATTTCTGTCTCGCTGTCACTAACTGGCGTCACCTTAACTTGGTCTGTATCACCACTAGTCCTGACTTCTGTCCCCTCAGGTATTACACCTGAACTGCCTGGTTCTGACTCGTTGCTCTGCTGCTCTGTGTCTGACTGGTACAACTTGAAACTGAAAATGAAAATATTAAATAATTTATGATCTAAGTCTACAAATGGGCATCATCTACAACCAGTGCTTGAAGTGGTACTCTTACTTTTTTTTTTTTTCTTAGTGGCACTTCTCATGTTAAGCACTCAGCCCAAAACATAGAGGCAGACTATTAATTAATTATATACATTGGGCGTTGTGAGCTTTTATAAGCAGTACAAACTGAACGGATCCATCCATTGTCTGCACAATATGACTGTGACTGAAGACCAATTGTTTAATTTTGTGTGAGTGGCTATACTTAACCCTTAATAGTCCCTTAAGCAGGGTTTACATTTAAGTTCCTTGGGGTCAGATAGACCCCAAACTTTTACAGATTGATTGCATAAGGAAATATATTTTTTTATGATAAAATATATATTTTTTTTAATTCACTGCATTTATACTGTGTTTTTGTGGATATTTTGTAGTTTTTTTTTACCTATTTACTGCACAATTACTTGCCATAAAAATATTTTTAATAAATAAATCACTTTAATTATGATCTTAACTAAATCATTGCTTTGTGTGTTAGGGATAGAATACTGCCATCTACAGGTTTGTGGGAAAAAATCAGGAATTATAGTGAAAGAAAGAAAGTGCAATGACCACATATATCCAGAAGTCAATAGGGACTGATTTCATTTTCACTTAATTGTTCTTGATGCTTCAACTACTCACAACTTTGATATACACTACTGGTCAAAAGTTTTATAACGGTAAGATTTTTAAAATGTTTTTTAAGAAGTTGATTCTGCTCACCAAGGCTGCATTCATTTGATTCAAAAACAGTATTATTGTGAATTATTTTTACAATTTAATATAACTTTTTTGTATTTGAATATATTTTAAAATGAAATGCATTTATGTGATTCAAAGATGAATTTTCAGCATCATTACTCCAGTCTTCAGAGTCACCTGATCCTTCAGAAATCATTCTAATATAGTTAACAGTTAAGAACAGAATTTATCTGAAATAGAAAGCCTTTTGTAGCACTGTACTACTGTTCAAAAATTTAGGGTCTGTTTTTTTTTGGGGGGGGGGGGGGGGGGGCGTAAAGAAATGAATTTATTCAGCAAGGATGAATTAAATTGATTAAGTGACTTTATAGACATTTATTATGTTGTAAAATTATAGACATGTATTATGTTATTATGTTTATGCAAAAACTTTATACTTCAGATAAATAGGCTACTGTTATTTTGAACTTTCTATTCATTAAATAATCCTGAAAAAATGTACACAACTGTTTTCAACATTGATAATAATCAATAATAAAAATAAATTTTTCTTGAGCATGCAATCATCAGAATGATTTCTGAAGGATCATGTGACTCTGAAGACTGGAGGAATGATGCAGAAAATTCAGCTTTGAATCAAATAAATACATTTCATTTTACTATTCAAATAGAAAAAAGTTATTTTTTTAAAAAGTTTATTTTTATAATTGTGAAAATATTTAAAAATATTACTGTTTTTGATTTTGGATCAGATAAATGCAGGCTTGATGAGCAGAATACATAAAAATAATATAGTAATGTTTACAAACGTTTGACTGGAAATGTATATTTAAACATTCTGTTGTTGTATGATATATTTTAAATTGTTTCCTTTTGCAAATTATTATACATGAATTTGCAGAAAGTTACAAGTCACCACTGAAAGACATGACTCTATTCTGTCATCTATACATACATCTCTATATAAGAGATTAATTGATTAAAATGTAAATAAAACCAATACATTACAAAACAACAGCCCAATAATACATCAAACAGTAAACCTTTTCTCAGAGTGCAAAGGTTAGCCTTTCATCTTTCTTTGTGAATGAGATAAAAAGTTATTTCCACTATGTTCTAGAACCTTTATTTAAATGTAGAAATTTTCAGATTCGATTTGTTTATTGATTAAATTAAATGAGAGGATTTTTTTTATTATTAATTTTTTATTATTATTTCCCATTCACTTTCAATTTGGAGCTTAAATGCATGGGGGGTCTGCATAATTAAGGGCGTGGCCACTTTGAGTGACAGTTGGATTGCCATTTGTCTGCCGTCTGTTAGTTTTCACGTCATCTCAGCTCCACCACGTCCCGCCTTTTTGCCCATTTTCAGTTATTCGGGAGTGACGCGCGATGGGCGCGCTGCCGAGATGGCCACTGCCAGTTCGCTGCTACTTTACGCTTCAGTATCCGATTCCAATGGGTGACGTCACGAACACTACGTCCATATTTGTTTAAAGTACCGGCACTTTATTTCATCCACTTCAAGCACTGTCTACAACGCTATTAATGAGCTGCTGACCACAATAATTTACGTTATAATTCATGATTATTTACACCAACATTAGATAGCTTCCTAAGACTAGACTACCTGCTAGTGCTACATGAGGGCAGCGTTGTAGTTGAATCAAGCTGAACCGATAATGATGTACAAATGCTGCTTGGAGTGGACTTCAGATGGGGAGAATTGGTAAAAAATCCAAAGGAATCCAATTTTGGGAGCTTGGCAGTCTTCTCCTCCTGTTCTTTTCTCTCCTGTCTCTTCTTACAACCACTTTTGTGTTTGAATGGCATGGCTACTCGCTTAAGTCTCAGCCGTTTAATTTTGCCGCCGGAGTTGTAGTCTTGTCACATGATCAAAATAGAGATTTATGAATGGACCCTTTCACGGACTGTGATGACGCGTTTCCACACAGCTGTTCCATGGTAACGTTAGGCCTACATGATTTATAGTAGGCTATATAGGCCTATTTATAAATATCTTTATTTCTTTGTCTGATCAGCATAATCAATCTCTCAATATTTCACCCTCTTTTGGAAAGTCATGGAAATTATAACAAATAAAACAAGACTCATTTATTATGTGGAATAATTTTAATGGTTTTCTCAAAATATTTCTAAACACTTTTGGTTGTTACTGCCATTTTTGATAAAATACCGGGCGGGAAGAAACGGGAACATTTAGGGGTGTAGGCCTATAAATAGTCAACAATAAGCGGTAGAATGTGAATGACGTGTGATTTACAATTTCAAACTCAGCGCATTTAATTTGATGTTTCCAATGTTTCTGTCGATGTGTGCCCACACATCATAGAAGATCTGATGAACTGATAGATCGCTAAATAAAATAATTCAATAAATACATATTTATAAGCATTTATCTCAAAATAACTATATAGACTTTAATAACTGAGAACTGGCAAAAACAAATCAGATCGCAAATGCTAGGCCTATCTCATGAAACGAAAAGGTGAGTCCTTATAATTTCTATAGCCTATAGGATACTTTTTTCTTAGAAGTGAATTGTGACAACATGCCCCAAAGGTGAGGCGCATTAAGATTAACATGACCAAATGACAGCTTAAAATGTTACCTTATATAATAAAAAAATATCTAAACTAAAACATTATGTCCAAAAAATTAATTAATACAAAAATAATAAAAAATGGCATTTTTAATCATTAAAAATAGCCTATACAATGTTTTGAGTTTGATAGCAAACACATCATACAGCTAGGCTATACAGCGTAGGCTAGTTAAAAATATAATAATTCATAATTTCTGAAGATTGACTGTGAGTCATTAGTCGCCCTTTTCTCATGGTTTCTCAAAAGAATTTATAAAATTAGGCTATAGAATAGGCTATAATAGCACCCCATCTGCACAACTGGGATTTGCTGGTTAGCATTAAATAACAGTCTCAACTGTTAAATAAGATTAAATAATATCAGATTTGTCTTATTTTAAATAAACACAAAAAAAAAAACAGAGATGGAAAAAAATAACTTTAGAAATTTACTTTTGCGTTGTAAATGTTCAGTGATATCTGTGTTACTTACTCCGCGTTAGGTTGTGCACCGCGCTCCCCTAGCCTATACGGTGCTATTCTTCATTTAATTGAGAGTCTGGTGGTTGAAAGTTTACGGCAACATTAATTCAAGGTGAGAAAACAATTCTAAAGAAAGAGCAAGAAGGTTCACTCGGAGTGCACAGGACAAGGCTTGAGCTCGCACACGTATGTGAGCGAGAGCATGAGCCGTGAGACCATTATGAGAACGCATGCACGTCATTGTGAATTGCCTAGTGAAAGATATCCGCCTGAGAGAAAACAGAGAAATTTGCGCTCTACTCTCGTGTTACAATTATGTTCTCTCACATTTGTCATCAAAATAACGCAATAGAAACGGCCTCAAATTAATAAAACGAGAAGAACGTCATTTAAATCGGTTTTATTATTATGGGTTAAAAATGAATGTATAATATAGCATCCTGACGAGACACTTCATCGCCAGGGGCCCACTTGCGATGTGGGCAGGGCCCGGGTGCGCAGCGGGCCCCCCCGCCGCACGGGCCCCAGTGCGGCTGCACTGCCTGCACTGTCTGTAGTTACGCCCCTGTGTGTGTTATTATTTTGTGTCTGCAATGCGGTACTTGTCTCTGGAGTGTAGTCCTCATCAGAGTCAACAATGCTTTCATCATGGAAACTCTTACATGTAGAACAACGTATACTCAGCAAAAAAAGAAACGTCCTCTGACTTTCAACTGTTTTTACTTTCAGTAAACTTAATGTGTAAATATTTGTATGAACAGCTGATCAGCTGTCCTTCCTGTCTCCCTGTAGCGCTGTCTCAGGCGTCTCACAGTGCGGACATGGCAATTTATTGCCCTATAGCCACATCAGCAGTCCTCATGCCTCCCTGCAGCATGCCTAATGCACGTTCACGCAGATGAGCAGGGACCCTGGGCATCTTTCTTTGGGTGTTTTTCACAGTCGGTAGACAAGTCTCTTTAGTGTCCTGCGTTTTTAGAACTGTGACCTTAAATGCCTACTTTTTGTAAGCTGTTAAGGTCTTAACGACCATTCCAGAGGTGCATGTTAATTAATTGATTATGGTTAATTGAACATGCATGGAAAACATTGTTTAAACCCTTTACAATGAAGATCTGTAAAGTTATTTGGATTTTTACAACATTATTGTTGAAATGCAGAGTCCTGAAAAAAGGGACGTTTCTTTTTTTGCTGAGTATATATGTTATGAATCTTACACGAAATTCATCTTCATCACAGTGTAAATGATGGTAATGGAAAAACGTGTATCATGCAACCTGTTTTTAGCTTTGCCTTATAGATAACTAGCTCGTTAGCGAATCAAAAAATATATATTTTAAACTTTACCAATATCAATATGCTAGCTTGATAGTGAGTACTAAAATACATCTTGTTTGTTTATCTTCATAATTATAAAGTTATTTTTATTACATGTGATTCTGACATGATGTCACTACATGCACTGTGCTCCTTCCTCTCCGCTCGTCTCAGGTAAATAATGCGTCTTCCAGCTCAGTGGTCGGAGTCGCGCGTTCATGCGTTTTGGGGGCGTGGCTTTGGAAGGAGCCCAGAAGGGAGGGGGTGGAGTGAATGGAAATAATGAGCTGTCTTTAAAACAGTCGTGAGAGGTCTACAGACACTCGATTTTTATACTTTCTTTTTCAGAGTACTTACATTTTAATTATGTATTGATATATAAATAAAGTTTAAACAAATTTTGAAAAAAAGTTTTTTATACATTTTTTACCTACCCTGCCTTTAAGAGTAACAAGATGGCAGCAGAGAAGAGGAGATACATGCTTTCCAATGAAGATATGATGACATGGAGTTTACAAAATTATATAAACTTGATTGTCAATTCTTTTTGTAACATTAATTATTGTTTAAGTAATATATATTACATTTATTTTTAATTAATAAATATTACCTAAACAATAATTCATATGTTTAATGCATTTTAATACATTTAAAGGTGCTGTATGCGATTTCTCAAATTCATTGTTGAACACTTGATATTTGAAATCATGGTCACTACTCTATGGCAGTTCATTGACTTTCCAACTGAAAAACCACGCGGCAAAAGATAGCCACTTTTATGTTGATACTGGGCTTCCCTGCAGTTGTTGGAGCCATTGATGAACTCATGACACATCATTGCTCTAACTATAAATGAGGAGACATATATCAATAGAAAAAGATTCCACACCATTAATACTAATTTGTGATAATTTTGTACAATGCAAAGCTATTTTTAATAAGTTAAAATATTAAAAAGTTTGTGTTTTTCAATTATTATTATTTTTTTTATTTTATAACCATATTAAATGATTGGTATTGTGCTGCTGTGACTTCACCCTTCCAGCCTCACTATTGGTTGATTCAGAGGTTGAAGGTGGCCATTTTGAGTTGACATCATTGTAGTCCTTAGTTCACAACACTAAAGTCAGCACTTAAGAATCCATCTTACACTTTACTAAAAGTTGCTTTTAGCTTCTTTATAAAAGTCTCCTACTCTTAGAAAACTCATACTTTACTAAGAATTTTTTGACACTTAAGACAAACAAGATTATTCTTAAGAGCATTTCTGAGAAGTTTTATACATATGGGCCCTGTTTTATCTAAATCTAATTGTTTTCCTTTGTACATTGATAATAATGAAATCTGTCTTTTTTCATAGGTTAAAAACTTGGGTGTTATCATAGATAGCACATTATCCTTTGAAACTTAAATTAATAATATCATGCGGACTGCATACTTCCACTGGCATTATATTAACAGTCTCCGTCCCTTTCTCTCAACCAATAATACAGCAGTTCTTATTCACGCACTAGTCACTTCACATATAGACTACTGTAATGCTCTTCTCACTGGTTTTCCCTCTACATTTCTACATAAGCTTCAGTTGGTTCAGTGGCTTCCAGTAAAGTATTGAGTTGAATTCAAGATGCTAAGTGTATTACTGCCATCCACAGGCCAAAGTTTGAACTAATTCTTATATACTATTGAACTAGCATATTGCATATGAAAATTAGTTCAAACTTTGACCTGTGGAGGGCAGTAATACACTTAGCAGCGTCTACACTGCTGGAATTCAAATAGAGGAGAAGAAGAAGAGAGCTACTTCAAGAAGAGCGTTTAAGGTTAAAACTTATATAATTTTCAATTTCTTTCAGAAAATGAGTGATGGTTTCACTAGATAAGACCCTTATTTCTCATCTGGGATCGTTTAGAACGCTTTGAAGCTGCAGTGAAACTAATTTTGACCTTCAATTGTTTGGTGCCCATTGAAGTCCACTATAAGGAGAAAAATCCTGGAATGTTTTCATCAAAAACTTTAATTTCTTTTCGACTGAAGAAAGAAAGACATGAACATCTTGGATGACATGGGGGTGAGTAAATTTTCAGGAAAAGTTTATTTAAAAGTGAACTAATCCTAATAGGTATTTTTACCCTGTAATAAAGAAATGCCTTTCACTATTTAAAAGGTTTTAATTTTAATTACATATTTTTTACATTTCTCTGATATTTTAAGAAACTGGACAAGTATCTGAACTCACGATCTTGGTTTGTTTGTCTTGTCTCCTTTGGATCCATTATATTCATTCTTTCAATATCCTGTGTCGCCTGATTTACTTCTTCAGTTGAATTACCTGCAGAGAGATACAGCTTGTCATTCATGTTGCACGCCAGTTCAAACTTTACCTCTCTGTACCACATTTACATAAAATTATTGTAAACTGAATATAATATGTATACACTGTTTTGTAACAACCAAGTTTACATAGAAGATGCAGGACAAGGAACAGAATGAAACTCGGGGCTTAAATACATGGGGAACATAATCATTCTATTATTATTTAATCATTATTATATAATAATTTAACAAATAATTTCACCAAGCATAGAATGAGAGATTATGCAATTTCTGATATACATAAATGCCATTATAATTACATATAACAGTAACACTATACAGGAGAGATCAATTTTGTTCTCAATTGGTGTTCAATCCCAGTATTGTGACACACATTATATTTTTTCAGCCAGTTTTCATTGTGTCAGCATGGGGTTGAGCCAAAAATGAAAGTAAACTCTGGTTCTAATCACAAGCAGCATCTTTTAATGAAAACAAACTCAAACTTACGCTTTACAAGTAACCAGGAAAAAATTCTCCAAAAGATAGAACAGCAATGTCGAAAGTATCTGACAACTAAAGAGACAAACACAGGGCTATAAATACTCCTAATCAAGGAAATGAGACACGGATGAAGGGAATGAAACAACAATAAATCACCATAGTAATAAAGCAAACCTATGAAACAGAAAACCATATCAAAATCAAACTAAAACTCAAACTCAGATCACCCATAACCCAATTAACCATAACAGTATTTTTTTTTTCTTATGCAGAAAATCTACAAAATAAAATGTGATTTAAAATCTAAAATGTGCAGCTGTTGGTTTTTTGATGTGAAATGGTTTTACCTGAATACAAGTGCTCTAGCACAGCAGGTCGATCAGTGGTGGAGGTACAGGACTGTTTCTCACTTGAGGCATCATTGCTGTTATTAGATGCATGGGAAATCAGTAAACTGCCAATGTTATAGAATAGACAATTACATCTATTATATAGTTCCTTCACATTTTTTCTTTTCATGTTTTAGATTTGTCTAGTAAACTATCTTAGACACTTACGGGTTTGGCACAGCTGTATTTCCTTTGGTGCTCATTTCATCTGTAGAATAAGGAATAAAATCACCTTGGATTTAACATACCACAATACAGTTTTTTTTGCACACACATATGTGTGGAAAAACTATTATTTTCAACCTTCATTCTTTGTTTATAATGGGTTATTTTAAGCTAAAAAACTTGCAGGATATTTTAATGGTACTAAGACTTCAAAAGATCATGGCAAATTCGATGTCTCATGCATGACCCCTTTAAATCAGCTACCATCAGGCACAAGCATGCCGCACAAGACTTGAAAAGTAAAGCCAAAGCATCTTGATCGCCTCCAGGTGGTTGGTCCCAGTATAGGTCATAAACCCTGCCCTCTCCATGTAATTTAAAGGTACAATATGTAATAATTTTAATATAATATAATAATTTTAATTGATTTAATAAATATTGCTTTCTTATTGATACTGGTGCCAGCTGCTCATCAGTTTCTGGTTTAATGTATGAGTGTCCAGTTTCTGCAAAAAGTACACGCTCCGTGGGTTTGATGGGGTTCCAATGTCCTGCTCAGTTACACACCCTTTACCTGTGGTCACAAGTGATGGTCAACATTTTATGCACAAATTTACTATCATTCCCGAATCACCTCTAAATTTGCTTGGAAGAGATATTTTGCATAAACTGTGGTAAAGAGATTTACTAAACCAGCTACCATCAAACAAATGCAAAGTTTTCTCGGAATGATAAACTATTGCAAGGCCTGGATACCAGACTGTGCTTTGTATGACAAGACTTTGCGTCAAGCCATTGACACCAAAGCCTCACCACAACAAGCAATCAAGTGGACTGTTGAAATGGATGCTGCCTTCAATGTGTTGAAAAACTCCATCATGTCGGCCCCCATGTTGGGCCTTCCTGACTACAAAAAGGACTTCCACCTTTACGTACACAAGAGTGAGGGCATTGCAGCGGAGATACTGGCCCAGGAACACTGTACAAGTTATCACCTTGTGGCGTATCTTTCCAAAACATTTTGTGCCGTAAGATGGGTGTCCCATACTGCATTGTCAAGGGCAAGGCCAGGCTGGGCAGACTTGTGCACAGAAAGACCTGCACTTCTGAGACAACATTGCACAAGGTCTGCCAACATGCCTTCGAGCAGTGGCTGCTGCTGCCCTGATGGTACGAGATGCCGAAAAAACAGTCCTCTCACATCCACTGATGTTACACACCTCACACCAGGTAAATGCAATTTTACATAATCTTAACACGCAGCACATGACGGCACAGTGTCGTTCAGGTTACGAGGCAACCTGAACGACTACAAATTTAACGATTAGGCCAACATCTGTGCCTCACACTGCTGTCATTGCTTTGAGAGAGTTGCTTGGTACTGCCGACCAAACCACTGACAGCAATGATGAGGTTAGCAATGACGATCTGTTAGATACGGCCCTAGAAGAGGGGGATAGTCTATATGTTGACGGTTCATGTTCTAAACCATCAGATGGTGTATATTTATGTGGCTATGCAGTTGTTAGACTCCCTGGTGAAGTGGTAGAAGCAGAATCATTACCATACACATCAGCACAGGCAGTAGAACTAGTGGCACTAACGAGAGCTTGTGAACTTTCAAAAGATAAAATTTATACTGATTCTAAGTATGCGTACTATGCAGTCCATGATTTTGCCAACACACGGAAACAAAGACATTTTAAGACAGCGAATGGAAAACCAATAGCGCATTCTGATTTGATAGGCAATTTAATTAATGCAGTGCAGTTGCCAAACAAAGTGGCCATAGTCAAGGTGAGGGGACATGCAGCAGGAGATTCAGAGGAAATAAGAGGTAATCAATTGGCTGATACAGCTGCTAAAGAGGCTGCTAAAAAAAAACATGCAAAAAGGCAACTGAATTTGGGGAAGTTGCTATGATGGCACACGTGACTAATTTGCTTGATATTGATGTCAAAATATTACAGAGCCAACCTACAGAGGCTGACTTACAATACTGAGCCTCAAAAGGCTGTCAGCCAGACAAACAGGGAATTATCAGAGACTCTGAAGGGAAAGTGGCCTTGCCAAAGTCAACACTTGTGCTGCTTATACATCACTATCATGGTCTCTCACACACAAGTGCCCTCTTCTAGGGCCGTATCTAACAGATCGGTCCTACAAGCAGTTTCAATTGTTTTCAAACAATCATGTACCTCATCATTGCTGTCAGTGGTTTGGTCGGCAGTACCAAGCAACTCTCTCAAAGCAATGACAGCAGTGTGAGCCACAGATGTTGGCTTAATCATTAAATTTGTAGTCGCTAACAATGTTGCCTCGTAACCTGAACGACACTGTGCCGTCATGTGCTGCGTGTTAAGATTATGTAAAATTGCATTTACCTGGTGTGAGGTGTGTAACATCAGTGGATGTGAGAGGACTGTTTTTTCGGCATCTCGTACCATCAGGGCAGCAGCAGCCACTGCTCGAAGGCATGTTGGCAGACCTTGTGCAATGTTGTCTCAGAAGTGCAGGTCTTTCTGTGCACAAGTCTGCCCAGCCTGGCCTTGCCCTTGACAATGCAATACGAATGACACCATCCTCCACTACTAAAATGTCTCCTTTTGAAATTCTGATGGGTAGGCCTTTCCCGACACCATGGATCAAAGGCCGCTATGGTGTTTCTTCTTTAGGTGAAATGGAGGTGATCCTGGACGACTATGTCACGGAACTGGTCGAAAAACTGAATTCTATTAATGGTGATGTCTCACTAACTCTTTCTCTCCCCTCAGAGAAACCAAGACACAAGTTTGAGCCCAACCAGCAGGTGCTGATAAGGAGTCTGAAACCAGTCAAGATCGGAGAGACAAAATATCTGGGGCCGGCCACGGTGATTGCAGTGACGAGGACGGGAGTGCTGACTGACCCGCAGTGGATACACGCGAATAGACTGAAGGCTGCCCCGTGCAAAGGGGGACGTTCAGATTAACTAGGAGAGTAAACATATGGGCGGAAAGGAGCTGAGACACACAGCGTTACGTCCGTATGCGATCTGATTAGTTAATCTATACCAACATAACAAATGTCAAGGACCACGGAAGGAGAGAGCAGTTCAGTGACAGGCAGTGTTGGAGAAAAATCCCTTAAAAACTTTGCAGAATGAGACTTGTAACAATAACTTTGACCACGATTAAAGTTGTTAATTGCCCTCAGAGGGCAAAGCAGGACAGGATACAACACCACTCATTTAAAGAAATGCTCCAGGAACACTGCCTGTGCTCGGTCTGCTGCCATGGCGGAGAACATGGACACCAAGGACTACTCATTAGTCCTGCATTACTTCCTGCAAAGTTACTTATTATTGACAGAACATTATTCTAAAGTGTTACCATTTATAAAGAATGAAGTTGTTTATGAATTATACAGACTGCAAGTGTTTAATAATGAAAATAGCGACGGCTCTTGTCTCCGTGAATACAGTAAGAAACGATGGTAACTTTAACCACATTTAACAGTACATTAGCAACATGCTAATGAAACATTTAGAAAGACAATTTACAAATATCACTAAAAATATCATGATATCATGGATCATGTCAGTTATTATTGCTCCATCTGCCATTTTTCGGTGTTGTTCTTGCTTGCTTACCTAGTCTGATGATTCAGCTGTGCACAGATCCAGACGTTAATACTGGCTGCCCTTGTCTAATGCCTTGAACATGGGCGGGCATATGCAAATATTGGGGGCGTACATATTAATGATTCTGACTGTTACGTAACAGTCAGTGTTATGTTGAGATTCACCTGTTATTCGGAGGTCTTTTAAACAAATGAGATTTATATAAGAAGGAGGAAACAATGGAGTTTGAGACTCACTGTATGTCATTTCCATGTACTGAACTCTAATTATTTAACTATGCCGAGGTAAATTCAATTTTAAATTCTAGGGCACCTTTAAATGCTGGATGGCTTGTGTTGATAAATGGCATGCAATTAATTTTAAAACATATTGTATGATGGAGAAAATTCTGTATTACTGTTACTAAAAATAAAGCTGCTATACTTGACAAAATAGTGTTTTTCTCTGAGGCATGGTAAAGCATGGTACTCACAAAAAAAAAAATCAAGAAAATTGATTTAAACAATAAGACTAAATGTGTTGAGCTATATAACAACAAATCGTTTTATGTCTATATAACAAAACATTTGTTCCCTTGTCTATTAAAACATGTAAATATTAAAGCGTTGGTGTTTCCATGGTTTCTACAAAATAACACCGGAAACCGAGGGTAACGCGGGTATGATTTGGAAACATTTGGGGTATTGTAAGTACTCAAGTGAACAAAATATATAACACTGGCCTAGTGGTTTTGGGATATTTGTACTGCAAAAATATTACATATTGCACCTTTAATGGGACGTGAGACAAACTAGGCAGTAAAATGGCAATTCAAATTTAAATCTAAATTGTGTGGTGTAACATCTGTCAGAGGGCTTGAAGTTTGCCCAGATGAAAAACTGAAAACAGAGGCAAAAGGAAAAACCAGAGGCAAACGAACTGGTAGTCCCACGAATCTTTATCCATGGGTTTCATGTGATGTCACTGTATTTTGTTGCCACCATTTTTGTGTCCGGTCACAGCTGCGCGCTCTGTTTAAGTCTATGGTGACAGCAGCCACAACTACCAGAAGAAAGCCAACGAAACACTCTCAGAAGGTTCACAACAAATTTACAATATGTCTGGGATATGTGGTGCTGTTAGCCATTTTAACAGTCATTAGAACTACAAATTTATTTGATCCCAAAGGATCGGCGGAATTATTGGCTTCATTCAGAAAGGACCACACCACTGCAGACCTGCCAACATGTATGCATTTTGACCTCAAAGTATGCTGGTACGATTTGTCACTCTAAACTACGCAAAAACCTGGCTCTGTGCACACCTAGTATTTAAATCGAGCAAAAGAAAAAAGTGTGACCAATCTGAGTGCTGGGTTCATTTCCCCAAATAGCAAGAGGGGATAATTGACAAATGCATACGTCCTATCATTGAAAAGAGATGATGCTTTGAAGTGACGCTAAAGGGAGTGAGGATATATCGGCAGGTATAGGTAGCTGTCTTGTTGCCTCGCTGCCATATGTGACCAGTCACGGAAAATAGGGACACAAGTCTGGGGCATTTTGAGTTATTCACAGATTCTGAAAGTGTAGTCTCCAATCTTTCCAACGATGTGTAACACATGGACATCTGATAATATTTGGAGAAGTTGTGGCCATTTGAAGGTAGGCACTCAAAAAAGCTCTAAGGGCAGAAAAACACCTCTAAAGTTTCTGCAGTTCTCACCTGTTCTCACCTGCTGGGAGTGACAATAGGGCTTATTTACATCTCATTTAGATAAGCCATACCCCCTGTAAAGCTCCCCCCTGTAAAGCTGCATGGACCGTATACTATTAATAATAAAGGATAATGTGCATTGTAAATGTCAGTAATTTATCTTTTTTGACATTTATAAAAATGATTTAGAGGCTGAAAATGATTTAGAGATAACATGTTGCAATACACTCCTTTAAAATCTGGCCATCATTTTTAAAATTATTATTTTATTGTTTATGTAAAGAAAAAGTACATAATGATGCTAATATTATTTGTTATTTGCTGGTTTTCTACATAAAACTTGGTGAATTGATTTCATTGTGTAGCATTAGGACTTTTTGAACAGGATTATGTGATAACTGTGATCATTTTGGTCACTATAATCATGAAATTTCTCACCTGAGAAGACAAAAGAATCACATAATAATGACCTGAAATGACTTGCATAGTAATGAGGCCTTTCAGTCAGGTAGGCTGTGAAAAAACCCTCTGTGATGGTGTATATCAAACATACAGAAAAAACAGCAATACTGTGAAATATTATTACAATTTAAAATAACTGTATTATATACTTTAAAATATAGCCTAATGCAAGGCTGCCAACTTTTGAGTTCAGCTTAGAGTGAGATTTTGGGGGCGGGGCTTTGGTTATGGGGGAGGGGCTTATGAAGGGGCGTGGCTTGGTTTTGTACTTTTTATGATAAAGTTATGTAAAATAACTGCTCAGTGCTGCAAAACAAACAACTCTGCTAATGCTAACTTAATTCTATATAAACTATTAGGGGTGTGACGAGACAGGTATCTCACAAGACGAGACAAGATGGCGAAATACATGACTATAAAAAATATTCTGCAGGTGCATTTGAAATGTTTTAACTAATCATCTTGTAATGAATGTCATTTCAGTTCTACTTTCTGAGTATGAATTATCATATGCAGTAAAAAGTAAAAAACAACAATACTCAAGTACTGTAAAAGGTTTTGCCACTAACTCAACTGACTGACTTCTCTTCTGTACATGATTTATGAGCTTCTACAACTTCTGACCTCCTAACTGAACTCCTTTCCACAAACTGATCATAGAAATAATTTCTGTAATGCAAAGTGTCTGAACAATGTTACCTCTATGGCATTTCATATAGGCTTTTAGCTTAAAAGCATGCACATTTGGAGAAATATTGATGGATTCTCATATGTTTATGTCAATTTTCTATACAGAGGAGTAATATTTCTTCAATATTTTTTGTCATCACTATGAGCGCTGGTGTTTTCAATTCATACTTGCAGCCGGAGGGCGCTCTCTGTGCACCTTTAGTCCACAAATGCCTGTTAAAGAAGAATAGGCAATCCAGGAACTAACCGAACTACCAGAGGGCAGAGATCGCTAACTATGGCTATTCAGAACACTTTTCAAGACAATAAATACATGATTGAAACGATGTATGCATGTATTGACTGAATTTGCATCTGAATAGCGCTGACTCCGTGGGCGTGGCCGCATTAGCGGGTAATGAGCTGAATCACAGACTTCTGACATGGCTCTCTTTTCATACAGATTACATAAACACAGAAGGTTTGTTTTCAATTTGACTTACACGATTTAAAACCTGACATTTCAATGTTTTTTTAGACACAAGTCTAATTTTTTGTCATTAGTATTCACTAAGTTACAGTTAATTTTCTGAGAACTATCAGATTGGACTTCGTTCAGAGGTCGATACATATCGATATTGAACGCAATATTGCGTGGCTTATCAGTGATCTACGGCTCTGTCTATTAAATGCCGCTCCATTTGAAAGCAGGTGATGACGATTTAGCGGTAATCAGGGAACCGGCTTTACTGAAGAAATGCGCGTGACAAAAGCATTCGATACATCGCCCAGCCCTATTCAGAGGGAGACGAGAGATCACGCATCATGTTAGTTCTCTTTATTTTTCAAAAAGCACAAAATTTTGTTTTTACTCTGAGTGTATACAAATAAAAGAAGACATTCTATAGTTTCAATTGATATATTGCTTATGTCTCTATGACAAAAAATGACGGAGTATTTTAAGTCTGTTTTGCTGCAATGTGAAAAAAATCCTGCAAAATGCGCCGCGCGTTACCCGACTCCAGAGAGGTAATGTCTTATTATGCCGCTTTCATCGTCGCTCAGATCGTCTTCAGAATCAGTGAGCGCTTGTTCATAAGCATCCGGCTTGTCGAAGAAGTACTTCAAAACATTTTCGGTGTAACGGCCACGGTTCTTCTTTGAATTTTGATATCAGCTAGAGCCGGCCAGAGCGCTGCATAATAAGTAGCCACGCTTCCCTTGTTCCTTTCTATTCAATGTCAATGGCTAACGTTTATTCAGCGAATGTTTCTTGTTTATATCGTGCAATGATCAAAAGCAATGACAGCATGTTTATGGCGGCATTTTAATGCCATTAATGACCGAGCGCACAATTGATGCTTGCGCGCGCAGTAAATCACTTCCGCGAGAGGATTACAGATCTGCACGCGAGGAAACGGGAGCCCGCGAGCTCATTTTAAACCCGCGCGCGCGCATGACATCTCCTCTGCGCGCAGATCAAGCCCTCGCGTGCTCGGACAAGACTCGCAGCACGCGCGTCATCATTCCCCACACTCTCGCTCAATCTTCTATTTCGCTCGCGCGAACACTTTTGATTTTTGTCAGTCGTGGGGCGGGACTTTACTTATTTCAGTGTAAGCTCAAATGTCATTGGTCAATTCAGTTTTTCCAGAAATCTGTTTTGATTGGACGCCTGTTGTAAAACGATTAGACATGGCTTGGACCAGATGAAAAAAATACTATAGTAATTTATAGTAAATACTATAGTGTTTTTGAACCATACTATAGTATAGTACTTTAATTTGCTGTGGTAATTCTATAGTTGTTGAGGGTAATATAAACAAATTACCCAAATGCTATAGTTTTCTACAACTATAGGGTATATTACTACAATATACACTAGAGTTTACTGTAGTAAAAACTAAAGTAGCCTATACAGTATTTATTACAGTTTATCAGTTCATCATAGTTAATACACTGTATACTGAAGCATTCATTAACAAAGTGTTGTAAATAGTATAATGTATACAGTATACTACACTTTACTATAGTATGGTCCAAAACACTATAGTATTTACTATTATTATGCAAGTGAGTTAAACTTTATTTATTGACTGATTGATTGCATTATTATTATTATATGTCCTTATTAGATACTATATTAACTTGATTTATTATTTTTATGGAGCTGTAGCTGCTGGGGAAAAATGAGAACACATAGTAGTTCACCGCTACATTATCATTATACTTCCACTAAACAGTATCTGTTTACCCATGATAGTATACAAAAACAACAACAAAAAAACTAAATATGTCTTAGATATAAAGATTTCTAAATTGGGTTTCAGGGGGTATGATCATTCATAGTGTGTACTGTATCTTAACTTTAACTGCAACCTTTCAACAGAGTGAAATGCTGAAACCATTTTATACTGTATTTAATGGAAAATATATTAACCTGATAATATAATAAACTGACAAAGAATGATAACAAAAAGCTTACACAACAACTCTTGCTGATATGAACAAGTGATGTATCTTTCATCCAAAGCCACATGAAGCAATTCTGGATTTAGAATCATAGTTACAACTATTTAATTGACACTTTTGACATTTCTGTAGTTCTCAGAACTGATATAATTTTGGCTGGGTAAACAGATACTGTTTAGTGGAAGTATAGTGGTAATGTAGCGGTGAACTACAGCAAATATAATATGTGTTCTCTTATTTCCCCAGCAGCTACAGCTCCATAAAAATAATAATAAATCAAGTTAATGTATATGGTAGGCCATATTATAATAATAATGCAATCAATCAGTTAATAAATAAAGTTTAACTCACTTGCATGTGGTCCATTGATGAAGCCATGTCTAGTCGTTTTACAACAGACGTCCAATCAAAACAGACTTATGGAAAAACTGAATTGACCAATGACATTTGAGCTTACACTGAAATAAGTAAAGTCCCGCCCCACGACTGACAAAAATCAAAAGTGTTCGCGCGAGCGAAATAGAAGATTGAGCGCGAGTGTGGGGAATGATGACGCGCGTGCTGCGAGTCTTGTCCGAGCACGCGAGGGCTTGATCTGCGCGCAGAGGAGATGTCATGCGCGCGCGCGGGTTTAAAATGAGCTCGCGGGCTCCCGTTTCCTCGCGTGCAGATCTGTTATCCTCTCGCGGAAGTGATTTACTGCGCGCGCAAGCATCAATTGTGCGCTCGGTCATTAATGGCATTAAAATGCCGCCATACATGTTACAAATTGAAAACCTCTTTCTGTGGGATTTAGTAGCTATCATATTTAGATATTGGAATAATAAATTATGTATTTTAAATGTAAACTCAATGTTTTTACTGTTTTCTAAGGGTTTCTTAATTTTATACTAGTTTCAATTACAAAACCTGTATAAACGACTGTCAGGTTAGTCGTATTATGTAAATATAGCCTACTAGAAATTGCAAACAAATTATTTTAGTTCTTATTACTGAATGCAATTCACTTGTGGTTGTCAGTGTGTATAAGCACACATTATGCAATGCAATATTAATCATGAATTTTAAAAATGCTTTCGAGCAGGTGTGAATTTTTTTAACTGGATCAAATTGAAAAACCTTTAACAGTCAAAATTAGATTTACGAAGATAGGTGTGCGTGTGTGAGTATGTGAGTGTGTTTTGTGTATTACATTCTCAAAAATGTGAAAAAAATATATGATGACCTATCATCCCTGTCAAAACCTGTGTCCCGTGGTACTCAATTTTTTCCAATGTTGGCAGGTCTGCCACTGGCAGCTAAACAGCAATGCACAACATAAATAACTGCTGGAACTGTAATTTACATAACATTATAAAGAGAACACTATTGTAATAAAATGTTGTGAATTCTCTGTTGTTGTTTCAACATGTTGTTGTGGGAAGAGCGCATCTACTGGAATTAAACATTGATTACACAACTTGGTTCAAGCTTCACTTGAGCATTAGCGTTATTTTGTGCAAATAAAACTTGTTCGTTCACGTCATTTTGTGCAGATAAAACTCGCAATATTAAATTTATGAAGTATAAATATCTGATTAATTTCATAAAGGATGTGTTTCGTTGAGGTAAATAACCTGCAGAGCTCATGATCATCTATAGCTTCAGCGCGAGCGCTCAAAAAGTAAGGCAAAACATTGATATGACTGGGACTGTCTTCTTATTATACATGATATTATCATTTGTAATATAACGTTGTGAATTATTTGGGCTTATTTGCTGTGTTTCGGAGTTCCATTATTGACTACGTTACTTCAAGTTCATCTGTATGTGATTTTGTGCAAATAGTTGTAATATTATTTTTATTTTGTATAAATATCTGAATTATTTTATATAGGATGTGTTCTATTGAGTTAATTAACCTTCAGTTTATGGGTTTTGATTCTCTTCAGCTTCAGCGTGCGCAGCTCAAAACAGCAATGTTTACTACTGTAATATTAAAACTTTCATTTTTTTTTTTTTTAAATGAATGCATTATTTTTAATAACTAGCTCTTATATTGTTCTCGTATTATTTTCATCAACATATGGTTTGATTAATAATAAGGATCACGAACAATATACATTTTTTTCCTCAAATCATCTCATTTTGATAACAGTATTATTATACGACATAGTAAACAATAATGGAGGACATACATTAGATCTTGTTCTTGCTTCTCGGCTTGAGGCTGTCTGTCACAAGAAGAAGACGAGCTTTGCTTGCTGCACTCGAACATTTGGCGTTTCACAATACCAAGTTCGCAAAGTTCAGACTCCATGCAGCAGCACCTACCAGCAAGCGGAGGAGAAAACCCGCGTAATTTAAAAACTAATTTATTGTGTCATGAAATGTAGTTTTAAAAGTTTTTCAGGTGAGTTGTTTAAAGCTCAAATCTGTGGTTTATTTATAAAGATAGCACCTACTCGAAAATTTGATCTGACGTTGTCGGAGTTGTGAGATCCAGGTGATCACTGGGAGCTCGGTGCTAATGTACCCAGCCGAGAGCAGCTGTACCTCGGCTAGTCCTTCTGACATTCGCCTTTTATAATAGTGTCACAGACACGCCAGGCTCTAGTCTCACCCAACGCACTCCCTCACCAGAATACTAACCACGCACACCTGACACTCATCACAGTCATCATCAGCAGCACTACTAAAGACACTCACAGGCATTCAGTCACTGTCCGGTCTCGTTAACGCATGCCTACCTGCTATGCTTACCTCAAGGACTCCTCTAATGACTCCTCTAATGACTACTTACCTGTCTCCAGTGTTCTCCAAGATCCCTAGTGTTCTCCTCGTCTTCTGTGATTGTCTCTGAGTCTTGTCTGCTCCACGTCTGCCTGCCATCCACGATCCCTGGGAAAACAAGACAAGTATAACTTACAAGAATATCATCTGCCACGAACTTCACCTCCATTCACTTACCTGCACTCTGCATTCTCATCTGGTTGTTCAATAAAAGACTCTTAACTTTATATCTGTGTCTCAGTCCCCTTCTGTATGTAACAAATAGTTATTATTGATAATTAAAAATGACTTTTAACAAAAAGAGTGGGTTGTTTTGTCTTATTTCATTTCATTATAGGCTACATACAATGAAGATTATCAGAGTACATATGCACATATTGCCTGAACCACACATTAATAGGTTTCTTTTTTTTTTTTTTTTTATAAAACGAAAAGAGGCAGGATTGTTTTATATTTTGTTTTGTTATATAGCCTACATGAAGTGAAGATGATCAATGGACGCTGTCAAGGTGTAGGTGTAGTAGAGATGAGTCGTTCACAGATTTCCACAATAATAGGGATTTAATAACCGAAAGAGCAAGGATTACACCAATACACACACATAGATCAACATAAGAACTGACAAGGGCTGCGTTCCAGTTCGGTTTTAGACACGCACTCGCGAACTTCCCTAAACACTTCCCCTCGGGGGAATCCCTGCCGCCATTTTGAAGTGCGTTCCACTTCGTGAAGTGGACGAGGGAAGTTTATATGGACAGACCCTCGCTCCCTCGATTTTGACCGAGGGAGCGAGTCTACTTCATATGTACACTTCAGGCAGCTCCATAACCCACAATGCAACACGATTGTGACGTCACCGCATATCGCGTTTAATTTACCCCACCACAAAAAACTCTATGATATATTAATTATTTTTTAAACATTTAAAACACACATATATACATATAGAATGCTGTATTAAACAATTTTATAAGGGGAAAAAATAAATAATAAATCAGCTCCATTGCAGATTCCAAGTGATCAAGGGCTTAGGACGTTCCAGTTCAGCCCATACAAAGGTTCCGCCAGAAGTGGACACTCGTGCAACGTAAGCAATGACGTACATCCGAGTCAACGAGACCGAGTGAAGTTAGCGAGGGAAGGGCATTTAAAAACCGAACTGGAACGCAGCCAAGGAGTGCAGGGAGTGAGTCCAACTTAAAGGGAGTGCTGACGAAGACAACAGGTGCAGGGAATCCAGGGAAATGGTGGGAAGACTGATGAGGGAAGAGAGTTCAGGTGTGCAGACAAAGAGGATCGTGGGAACTGGAGTTTGGGAAGGCGTGGTTGTAGCATTACCTGGGGTGGGTGCCCTGGAGACCTACATGCAGGTGTGGGGGAAGGTGCAGATGGGTGCGGAGGTCTCCAAGGCGGGTCAAGGCGGAGCTCTGGCTCCCGCCCTGGCTCGTGGAAGGCTGGAGCAGGCACATGGAAACCTGAAGCGGGCTTGTGGAAGCCTGGAGTGGGCTCGTGGAAGATTGGAGCGGGCTCGAGGAAGGCTGGAGCGAGATTGAGGAGACTTGGGGCAGGTACAGACCATAAGTCTATTAGCCAGTCATCTTTTTCTATTACTGGAAACTTGGGGTGCTCGGAGGCAGAATTTACTGGGAGCTGGGACTGCACGGAGGCAGAGTTCTCTGGGGATTGGGGCTGCTTGGTGGCCTTCTTCGGCCATCTGGGCCTAGCGGAGGATCTTTTCTTTGCCGGCTGGGGGTTTTGGTCCGGCAGGACACCAGGGAAACACCCACTGGAGGGGCAGGCGGAGAAAACCGGCGGTTGGCGAACTGGCCAGGCCACTAGTTTTTCTGTGGGAACTGGACGAGGAATGCACGATTCTACTTGAACCTCTTCAATAACAAAATCAGAACAATTCAGAAACAGAATCAGATTAATTGCTTCGACTAGGGAAAAAAAACATGCAGGTTCTCTAAAACGAATCGTGTCCTCGTCCAGCCCCACCAGAAAACAGGTGTTCAAAGGGGCATCTGGCCAGTTCACCAAATAAGCAAGCTCAATAAGCTCCTCCACATACCTCTCCAGCGGGTGACCGTCCTGTCAGAACCCACACAGGTGATCCTCCGCTAAGGCTTGCTGAGGAGACAAGGGAGACACTGGAACCAGGAATAATCCCATCTCTTGTGGAAATCCAACGGTTTTGGTCAGTTCTTCTGTCACGGTGTAGGTGTAGTAGAGACGAGTCGTTCACAGATTTCCACAATAATAGGGATTTAATAACCGAAAGAGCAAGGATTACACCAATACACACACATAGATCAACATAAGAACTGACAAGGAGTGCAGGGAGTGAGTCCAACTTAAAGGGAGTGCTGACGAAGACAACAGGTGCAGGGAATCCAGGGAAATGGTGGGAAGACTGATGAGGGAAGAGAGTTCAGGTGTGCAGACAAAGAGGATCGTGGGAACTGGAGTCTGGGAAGGCGTGGTTGTAACACCTTGTAGCACGAGCAAGTGACGATTCTCTGTCAACCAATCAACATTTTGCAGAGTGTAGCTCCACCCTTTTGGTACAGTACTGTTGTGCTTGGTACCCCAACGAAAAGGGTCCCAAAAAAGTGGTATGGTTCGGAATTAGGGTACCATTCACAACTTTTGACAATGGAAATGGTAAAAATTACGTACCGTACTGAACCAAACCGTACCGCTCAGTGGAAACGAGCCATTAGTGAATAAACATAAATGACAGCTTAATAATTTAAAAAAAAAAAATTACTGAAAGACTGCATGTACCATGTTTTTGTCACGGGTGTTACCTTAATTTTTTGGCAATTTTATGAAATATTTCTCTTTTTTTTCAGTAAATGCAGTCAGACTTAAAGTAAAATAATGATTATGCAACAAATAAGGAGATTGTGTTATTTATTTTAATCAGGGTTGTTAAAAGTTTGATTGAATGATGTTAGTTCATTTGCGCAACCATTTAGAATTTGCTATAACAATGAAAATATTTGAAAAATCTTTTAATTCAGTGGTTTCCAAACACATTACTGGAGTATCACCAGTGACGTATAAGACCAAAGATCCTTATTCTTCAGCTATAATTAAGTAGATGGGACTAAATTTTTTACATATGGTGTACAATCAAAGACTATGACTGACACTTAGTGAAAGCAGTCAGAAAAAGATAATAAACAACATTTTAAAAATGTCTATAAAATACACTGTCTGTAAAGTCGCTGCTTCTCAGCTGCACTCAATTTAGTCACACCTGACCAAAGAGGATTAACAATGATTCACATTTCAATTCAATTCACATTTATTTGTATAGCGTTTTTCACGATACATAGTTTCAAAGCAGCTGTAAAGAGAATGTATGTCAACATTACAATTTAGAGAATCTGGTATCGGAGGTGACTGTCCAATGTATGTGGTTTCAGAAAAGTACATATAATCATGCAGTTAACTAACAATGTAATAATTTAGCTAATTTTGTAAAAGAACTAAATGAATAGCTTCGAACAATGTTTATCTATAAATGGGAGTCACTGGTGGTACTGATCTTTACTGGTGTTACCCATAAGGAAGGAGACACCAGTGACAATTTTCATGAAAAATCATTTTACAAAATGGCTGCTGCAAGGTATCAAACCACATGTTGTCAATCATGGTATACTCACTAAATTAAATGCTTTAATCCATTTGTATTCTAGTTTTTTAAAGTTCCCTAACAATAAAGTTGGTCATACCAGTGACTTCAACTAAAAGCTTCATATGAAATCATGAGATAAATGAGAAAATTTCTGATAACTGAAAAGGGACAGTGGCCTTTCTTCTCAGATTTTCAATAAATAGGAAAAGGGAAGTCAAGTGATGTCATCAAACTGATTTTTATTTCAAAATAAGATATTTTTGTTAAAAGGTAACACCAGTTACACAACTCAAGGGGACCACTACTTTCATTATCTATTTCAGAATATTTATTCAGCATTTTGTTTCATTTTAATGTCATTTACATCATATTTGATAGTTATGTAAACATTATTATATTTGAAATGGTAGAAAACCCTGTTTCTGTAGCTACATGACTGTGGGGATGAGCATTTCTGTGGTGCTGGAATTCTATATAATTCATTAAAAAACAAATATTGCCACACTGATGGCTTAAGAAGGTGTAATTGTTCACATAACATATTATTTCATTTTAAAATATAAAGAAATTGTAACCCTAAAGTGTTTCTCAGGTGTAATGTTTCTGTTAAATTTAGGGACAGAAAAGTGGACGTTTCCATAGAATGACCTTTTAACAGTGTTTTGATCTGCCTGCATTGACACCATTGTATGTGAACTGAACTGAGCTGGACGATGACATGACTGTTCACTCCAGTGCTGATATATAGGTAAATTAAGGCATTTCAATAAGGTTAGACCATCTGACCATGTAACTCTATTATCAACAGATCATCAACATGCAAATCGAAACTACAGTTGGACCTTTAACTTAGAAATACAATAAATAGTTTCAGTTATGGAAATAGTTCCCACCCGTCAGCTGTAGGTGCTTACCTTTTACCTCGTGTGACTTGTCTTCAGTGCAAGACATCGTGTTAAATAAAAGAAAGCAAAAATGGGCAAACCAATGAAGAACTCAAAACACGAATTTAGCTTTCACTTTCACAAAAACGCGTTGCTTACATCAAGAAACTTTCCCCAGACGAGGACGGGTTATTTAACTGCTTATACTGACTGACAGAGAATAGAGCCTACACACCCATACTATTACAAAGTACCATTTATTAGTTTGTTTTCACAAAGTTATGTCTCATCCCCAAACAGAAATAGCCTAGTACGTACCGTATACCGCCCATCCTCTTCTCTCGTGTGTTTCGTCTCATTCAGTTCATCAGTTTGTTCGGAAATAAAAGTGCAAGATGAGATTTCAAACAACGCCTCATAATCAACTGTGGGCACACCCTTGAGACTTACATCTAACATCATTTTACTAGAACTTTCACTTTAGGCTGTTTCCTGGGGCCTCATTTTTGATTCATAGCATGAACATACAAACAGAAAACAAGCGTACGCCTCTCTTTCAGATGTGAAATCTATAAATCACAAATAGCAGCTGAATGGTTTCAGTTCTCCACATTTTAAACGACACCTAATTAATGTCATTTAAATATAAAACATTACCAGTCATCGTCCAAATCCTTTTATTTAGAATGGCGAGCTGAAAGAATCTAATTTGACAAGGAAAAGTGTGTGCTCAGACCCTGACATGCCTCTAAACACTTTTCCATGTCAAAGATCATTTTTATAAATATGAGTGTTGTAATGGATTTAAGCGTATGCAGTCTCTAAGATCAAATCTGTGCGTACGCACGCTTTATAAATGAGGCCCCTAATGCCCACAGACATACACACACTGACCAAAAACATACAAATCCATAAACCATACTTAATGCACATTATAGATATTTATTTAGCACAACAGATTCAGCTCATTATAACAGTGACATGAAGAGGGTGTGAAAGATACTGTGTGTAGAAACATGTAGATTTGATATCAAAACATTAATTTAATCAAATCTATACAATAGGGTGAAAACTGCACAATATCAGTTAGGAAAAATCTGGTAAAAACTAGGCAGTAGAGAAACAGAGAGAGAGTTGTGACTGTTGATACATTTAGAAATCTCTGTTAACATAAAATAAACTTAAGAAGAAACAGTTTGGGATGTAATAATGGGATCACCAATCTCAGAGGGAAAGCATATTATCTATATGGTTCATGAAGACTGGATACAGCACACTTCTTTTCTGTTAAAGGGCCTCTCCTTCAAGCCTGACGACTTCTGGTTTATCTTCCACCCGACAACCGAAATATAACGAAGATAATGGCATTATTCTTGATCCCATGTTCAGAAAACTTGTCGTCGTCATTTAGTTGTTTATTAATGTAGAGTAATCGTAATTCAGATGGCTCTGTGAGAATTAAATGAAAAGTTAAGTTAAAACAACAATTACAGTAACGTAGAGTCATAATGTATACAATCCAGTCAATAAAATCATATCAGAATCACATTTATTGCCGAATACAGTGGTTTACATGTAAAAGGAATTGGTCTTGCTGTAGTGATCGTGCTTAGCAATAAATTAAATACAAGAATAAAATAGCCTAATATTAATAAGATAAACATTATGAGGTAAGATAAATCTACACAGTACCTGATGCCTCCTGTGGCAGTTTTTCAGCAAGCTTGTTTTTTAATTCTGCAACTGTCGTGTTATTGAATTCTTCCTCTGAATCTGCGATGTTTATAACTTTCTTCTTGTCTTGTATTCCGACCACAATAACTTGATATGTTTTCCCCATATTTCACAGATGCACAGAAGGCACACGGACTGATGTTAAGTGTCAAACTTCACTTTTTGATTGCATGTGAACGAAACACGTTTTGAAGGAGTGCCCTTATCAAAGTGAAAGACAGACATGGGATGGTAGGAAACAGAGCTTACCCAACATAAACCCACATTCAAATAGCCGTCGGTTGACGTTTATCAGAAAGAGTGTGATTTCTCAGAAGTGCTTGATAAGCAGGAAGTAGGACAGCTCGTGAAATATTGAAGATAGCTGCGCAGTTCTGAAGAATAAAGGATTCTTCTTACCTTTATGTAAGTGTCTATTATTTTTATACGATGATATATTTATTCTTTAACTTCAACTTTTATCTTTGATAGAGGAAAATGTATTTTTCTTAAAGGGTTTCATATTTCATGATTTATTCGAACATCCGCATGTCTGAGTGGTGGTTTGACTTTTTTTTTTTATTGCAAACTGAAAGCGAAGGCATTATTGGTTCAATTCATAAGTAAGATATCAGTCCTCTTCCCACCTTTCTCATTCATGCTTGTAATTATTCTAGACGAACTGAAAAAGGAGCCTTCGTCAAGATGGGAGGCAATCAAAGCAGTGGACAAAACGCCCTTAATGATACAACGATGAGAGGGAACCAAAGCAGTGGACAAAACGCCCTTAATGATACAACGATGAGAGGGAACCAAAGCAGTGGACAAAACGACCTTAATGATACAACGATGAGAGGGAACCAAAGCAGTGGACAAAACGACCTTAATGATACAACGATGAGAGGGAACCAAAGCAGTGGACAAAACGACCTTAATGATACAACGATGAGAGGGAACCAAAGCAGTGGACAAAACGACCTTAATGATACAACGATGAGAGGGAACCAAAGCAGTGGACAAAACGACCTTAATGATATAGAGCTGAAATTTGTCAGACGGAAAGATGACATAAGTAAGTTTTTTTAATGGGTAAATAATCTCTTAGGTTAAAACAATACTCAAAGAAATTAAAACGAGAAACTTTTGTCGCCATTGTGCATAAATAATAGGTTTACACACAAAGGTTGTGTGTTGGTGTTTTCAGTGCAACTGCTGACACTGGTTTATGACCTTTAGCTTCAGATGATGACCCCGACATTCTGACAGTAGAAATGTCTTGTGGCCATGCTGCATCCCCAGAATCAGTATCTGGCTGGTGTCGCAGTTTGTTGGACCAGGTAGGTCAGAAAAACTCTAATGTAAAATAATAATGTAATAGTTTCATCATTAGTTTAACATGATTTTGCCAAGTATCACATGTTTGTACGGTGACCGGGAGGGGACATGTTCGGTTCACTTAGTTTTGTCGTGGCCACGACATATAAACTCGTGGGAACGTGATAATAAGTCGTTCCCTCACCATATGATCTCGAGGCCACGACTTTACATAGCGTGGCCACGACATAAGGATGTTGTTACCTCGACAAAACGATCTCATGGCCACGCGATGAAAAGTCGTGGCCTCGAGATCATATGTTGAGGGAACGACACTACTCATGACCGCGAGTTACATGTGTAAACAACGCGCGTTACCATAGCAACCTATCAGAAATGGATAAGATTATAATGATATTTATTTTTAATTAAGAAAAAGCGCGGAATTAAGAAGTGATTATTAACATGTTGCCTATTTGTGTTGTGTGCGATGCCTACAGCAGCATTCGAATGAAGTTTATCAATAAATATTAGAATATGCCTTGTATATTTTTATCACATCCAACAGTCTTTTAAATCCATTCACTGATTGTTAATTTTTTATTTCATATTTTTATATTTATTATTATTATTAGACTAAATGTTAAATGTTGTTTATTCATTGTTAGGTAGCCCTATTTGCTTTATTTTCCCCTTCATTTCGTGTATCCTTTCTGTAGGCCTATATTATGTTAGCCATATTTTGAAAATAATTTAAATGCCAGATCATGCCAATAAAATGTGACTTTATATTGTAGCCGTGAAGACAGGATAAATGAGCGTCTGTTATCATTTGTGGACCCTCGTGCATGTGAAAGCATTTGAATGAAGCTTGAATAATTTATTAGTATTAATTGGTTATATGTTAAAAGAATATTTAAGCTAAAAAAAAATCCATTCACTGATATAGCCTAGACAAAAACTTAATTTTGTTCATCATTTTATTCATTTTATTTAGGTTTAATAGGCATATTAATAATAATAATAATAATAATAATAATAATTATTATTATTATTATTATTATTATTATTATAAAGACACGATCAGATTAAAAGGCTGTGAGATGGGATGGATAAATGAACAGTTCATTATCATTAAATGAAGCAACATCGCGCGCAATAGGCTATTTATAGCTTATTACATTGCGCGCAAAGTTGACTATATAGACAGCATTCAAATAATAATAATTTCTTAATTCCGCACTTATTTTATCATTCTTAATTCCAGGTTGCTATGGTAGCGCGCGTTGTTTACACACGTAACTCGTGGCCATGAGAAATAGATGTCGTTCCCTCACCATATGATCTCGTGGCCACGAGTTATTATCACGTTCCCACAAATAAATATCTTGTGGCCACGACAAAACTAAGTGAACCGAACATGTCTCCTCCCGGTCACCGTATGTTTGTGGATCAATCCTTGTTGTGAATTTTAGGGTCAGGTTTAGTGTGTCTGGGCAAGTTGATGACCTTGTTTGCCTCAGTTTTGTTGGTGAGCACAAACCTGTTAGACAGTACACAGTGAAATCTGAAAGCATTTTAATGTGACTGTGTGTCTCTATCTGGCTAAAGAAACCGTTCACAAGCTTCTGAGTGTATCATCTGGTGAAAGAGTGTTATATGCTCTTGACAAATGGATGGATCTTCAGTCTACAAAAAGACCCTCTTTGAGAAGTGGTCTTTGTCTCTCTAGATGTCTTTTCAAGCTACACATTGCCAAACTAAGGCAGACATATTTGCTTCTCATGCAATCACATAAGCTCTCCTAACAATTATCAATAACTTGAGGCAGAACTCGGCATCCAGAAGCTTGTGATCCAGTATGTTTTTTTTTTCAGTCTAGATAAAATAAAAAAAAATCAGTCTTTCACAATAATGTGCCTGTACTTTCAGTTGATATCTATAATCATTTTCGTTTTATTCTTATCTTTCTAACAGGGTCAGTATACATTCTATTGCCCAGCTATCAAACATGGCACAGAAGAGGAGATGTGTGAAAAGGAGTGGTCATACTTGGAGGTCAGGAAAGCAGCAGAGCTTAGTGATAAAGATCAGGAGTATTTTGAAAAGAAAATATCCCGTCTGGCAGCAGAAGCTGAGTACTTCGAGTTCAAATCAGCGAGTATAAATACCATTTCAATGCTCTCATGTGTTTTTTATGTCGACTGGATAATGTGAATGACAATTAATATATAATTATCTCTCTCTATATTTTAAGTGTCCAAGCTGTGAGTCCTACGTTGAGCGAAAAGACCTGACCAACATCTGTGTGAAATGCAATATCTGCACAGCTGTAAAAAAGAAGACCTACCATTTCTGCTGGGAGTGTCTGAGGGAATGGAAAGGGACAACTGCTCATTCTGTCCCCCCACATAAACATCAAAATGCTGGAGCGCCCAGATCATAGCCAAAGCTTCTTTTTCGATCACTGAATAATTGCGCTGATGTACATTAAATTTCCGCGAAAAGAAGCATACAGGATGATCCACTCCGTCTTGATCTGACTGTAACAAAACTGCCCCAGCTCCTACCTGACTTGCGTCCACTTGAATTTTAAAAGGACGGTCAAACTGGGGTGCCACAAGGACTGGGGATGTCGACAACAACAATTTCACATTGTCAAAAGCTCTCTGACAATTCAAAGTCCATTCGAATTTCGTAGATCCTTTTAACATATCTGTCAAAGGAGAGACAACAGTGGAAAAATTGGGACAAAAGCTCCGATAATAACCAGCGAGCCCTAAGAAACGCATCAGCTCCTTTTTGGTCAGTGGAGGAGGAAAACCTTCAATTGCCATAACTTTAGCTTGGAGAGGACGTACTTTACCCTGTCCTACCTCCTTCCCCAAGTACTTTACTGTGGCCTGGGCAAACTCGCACTTTGACAAATTGACGGTAAGACGCGCTTCAACCAACCGCTCAAACAATGCCCGTAACCGCTGCAAATGCTGCTCCCAATTATCACTAAATATAATAACATCGTCTAAATAGACGGCACAACCATCCAACCCCAAAACCACCCGATTCATTAATCTCTGGAAGGTTGCCGGTGCGTTTCGCAACCCAAAACTCATAACCGAGTATGAGTATAATCCTGATGGCGTAATAAAAGCGCTTACTTCTTGGGCACGTTTGGTTAACGGCACTTGCCAGTACCCTTTTAGGAGGTCCAACTTACTCACGAACTTAGATGCACCAACTTGGTCAACGCAGTCTTCCATGCGAGGAAGAGGAAACGCATCGGGCCTGGTTATTTTATTTAACTTACGATAATCAGTGCAGAATCTATACGTACCATCTGATTTTCGCACCAACAAGCAGGGCGATGCCCAGCTAGAGAACGAATGTTGGGCTATGCCATTATCAAGCATATACTGGACTTCAGATTCTAATACTTTTCGTTTCTCAACCGGGACACGATAAAAACGCTGCCGAATTGGCTGTGCATCACCGACGTCCACATCATGATGGATCAGATGCGTGCGCGACGGCACATCTCCAAACAAACTGGGGAACTCATTCACTAAACGAATTAATTCGGATCTATGTCCACTAGACAGATGTTGCAATAAACTATCGAAATTCCCAAGCGTTTCAGAATTCCTCAGACGCGGCAACAACTCACCGTCTCCAGGTGCCTTAACACCCTCACTCACCCAAGGAGAATCCAAAGGCTTCTCCGCTGTGGCAGCAACGGAAACGGGACTTATCTTCAGCTCACTACTGCGAGAAAAATATGGTTTGAGCAAATTAGCATGACAAAGCTGGTTAGATTTTTTTCGATCAGGAGTAGCAATTATATAATCATGTTGCGAAACCCTCCGTACCACTGTATATGGACCAGAAAATTTTGCACAAAACGGAGATCCGGGATGAGGCAACAATACTAATACTTGATCGCCCGGACTAAACACACGACATTCCGTATGGCGATCAAACAGTCTCTTCATTTTCATCTGCGCCTTTATAAGATGTTCTCGTGCTTTTTGTCCTGCCAGAAACAAACGCCTACAAAACTATTAACATAATCTGATAAGTTTTGAGGCGGTTCTTTGCTCTTTAATTCGTCCTGCAAAACTGCAAGTGGTCCCCGTACCGTGTGACCGAAAACTAGCTCATTTGGACTGAACCCCAAACTCTCCTGAGTCACCTCCCGAGCCGCAAGCATTAACCAAGGCAACCCATCCTCCCAATCCCTGTTCAGTTCAACACAATAAGCGCGTAACAGCGACTTTAGGGACTGATGAAAACGTTCCAGCGCCCCCTGGCTCTGAGGATGTCGCGCGCTTGACTGGTTGTGTTTTACCCCAAGCTGTTTTAGAATCTCCGCAAACATTCCGGACATAAAATTGGTACCTCGATCGCTCTGAACAATCTTTGGTATACCAAAAATAGAAATAAACTGCGTTAAGGCTTTAACCACAGCCCTAGTAGTGATCTTACGCAAAGGGTATGCCGCGGGATAACGAGTTGTTTGACACATAACTGTGAGCAAATATAAATTGCCCGATTTAGACGGAGGCAACGGCCCAACACAGTCAACCAGTATGTGCTCGAAAGGTTGATTAACTATGGGTATCGGACACAACGGTACAGGCTTTAAAATCTGATTGGGTTTACCCACTACCTGGCAAGTGTGGCACGTTTTAATAAATGCTGCGATATCTCTTTTAAGACGAGGCCAATAAAATTGCCGCAAAACCCGGTGATAAGTTTTTTTCACGCCCAAATGGCCCGCCACATCACCATGGGCAGCACCTAATACCGCCTCCTTAAACTGACCAGGCACTACTATCTGAATTATTGCCTCACCACCAGAATCCTCGTCTTGATGACTCCACTTTCTCAACAGCAACTCCTCCTGTAAAAAATAGCCATTTGCCACGCTCTCCACCTCCTCCGGCCGCACTACAGCAGCGAACAAAGCTCGTAAAGCAGGATCTTTCTGCTGCGCGGCTACCAAGTCACTATGAGAAATGGGAGAGAGAACAGATAACCCAGGTACCTCAAGTTTAGGCATTTTTACACATTCAGACTTTAAGGAACGACTCATTGCGCGTGTTACAGCACAAGATACAAACAACTCAGGGAATTGACACTCCAATTCATCAGCTTGTTCTTTCAACGGAGTAAACGAAACTACAGGTGGAGGGACAACATCTCTCCACACCCGCCCCCCTGCCAAATTATTTCCCAAAATTACAGAAACACCACTCACAGGCAGTGATGGACGCACTCCTAGTGTTACCTCTCCTTGGACTAAATCAGATTTTAGGTTAACTTTGTGCAATGGAACTGACAAGATCTGCAGTCCTATTCCCCTTATCAACACATTTTTCCCCGCACTTGAGGTGGCAGAAAAAGGCAGAATAGACTCTAAAATGAACGATTCAGATGACCCAGTATCTCTCAAGATCCTAACTGATACTTTGTCAATATTATCAGGTAAAGACACAAAACCGTCAGTAATAAACGGAGCATAATCAGGATCAGTCTTTAGAGTTTTTAATTCAACAGAATCAGGGAGCATTTCTGAATTCACAGAAGTAGACAATGTCTCTACTAATAACGCAGGAGCAGAATTTACCTTTTTACTTCGCGATCTCAGCTTGCCCGCCAACACTGGACATTCATTCTTCCAATGCCCCGTGTTTAAGCAATAATGGCAAACATTCACATCTGTTTTTCCACGCGCAAAGCTAACCAGCCTCTGAACAGGAGGCACATCAAATTTTCGTGAACGTTGCAGAGACAAATTTTCTCGGTGACTAATGCCACCACCTGCACGAGCATCAACAAATCCACTTTTATGGGTTAAAATAAATTCATCCGCCAATACTGCAGCTTTAGCAACCGTATTGGGTTTATTTTCATTGATATAGGTAGCAATGTTATCAGTAACGATGTTTCTAAATTGCTCCAACAAAATCAAATCCCGCAACTCCTCAAAAGTACTTACATTCGATGCGGCGCACCACCGATCAAAATGCACAGTCAGCTCCCTTCCCACTTCTACATGGGTCTGCCGATCCCCTTTTCGCCAATTCCTGAAGCGCTGGCGATACGCTTCTGGAACTAATTCATACACCTTCAAAATGGTAGACTTAACTTTATAATAATCCCTTCGATCCTCCACCGTAAGTGCCATATAAGCTTCCTGTGCTCTCCCTGTAATGACACTTTGAAGCATCACTACCCGATCCGTAACCGGCCAATTACGTTCCTCTGCAATACTCTCAAACAAGGAGAAGAAAACGTCGGGATCGCGTTCATTAAATTTTGGGAGCAATTTTAAATTACCTACCACATCGAATGCACGCGAGAAACTTTCATTCAGAGGTGCACCTTCAGAAGCTAATTTACCTTCACCGATCAATTTCAACCTTTGAATTTGTAATTCAAATTCCCTGGACAACTTTTCAGATTCCAACTGCTGAGTATGTTTAAGCTGTAATAATTCAATTTCGCGTCGTTTAAGCATATCATCCATTTTTAATCTTTCCAATTCAAATTCACGATCTTTAATTACCTTAGCCATCTCTCGATCATGTATTTGCTGCATTTCAAGAATTTCCTTTCTCTGATCAAACGATAAGCCTGAAAATATATCCACTGATTCTCTCGTCTTCCCAAAATCCGAAATGGACAAAATATTTTTCTCACTCAACTTTGCTTTCAAAGCAGCTTTTAACTCATTCTTTTTCAAGCGTTTATCTAATTCTGTAATCTCATAATGTTCCACAAGTTCCCACAATTGCCCTTTATCTAACGAATTTAATAATCCTTCAGAAGGAGCTTTAATAAAATCTCCAATGGATGCCATTCTTAAATTTCCAATTCACAGATTCACAGGCACACACAAAAAAAAATATGGTCAACACAGATGAGAAATAATTCATAATTCCCCCTGCTAAACTACACCCATTCCACCCCACTATACTTCCTAAACCTAATCTTCATGCAACTCCCCAGAGTCGAGCGCCTTTAAACACAAATACCGCTGGCCGAGAAATGAGCAAATCTGCCCAATCCACAAACCACGGCCGTGTACTCAACCCAGGAGTCTGCACAAAAATAAAAAACAAAAACAACCAACCAACGCTAAGCGTTGCTAAAGCCTAACAGGGGAATGAATCAAATCTCATCTTGTAATCTACCCAGACTTACCTATGAAAATGTGAACAAACTGCTTTGATTATTGCGTCCGTCTCCTACCACTACCGATTTCTTTACCCCAAACACAATCAAATTAATCAAACGAAAATCATAATAACGTGATTAACGCATTAGCCAATACAACGCAATTTACGGACGAGCCCCCATTTGTTACAGCCGGCTCGTAGACTGTAACAAACAGGAGACCAGACGCGCCAATTCTTTGCAGAAAGCATTTATTTTACACAAGAAAAACATAAATATAATATAAATAAAGAATCGTTTTAGGGCCGGGCAGGACACTCAGCGTAACGCAGGCCAGCAAGCGCCATGCTGGAACCAGACGACCTTTCAACCAAAGCCCCCGCACAACTAGTCTCAGTGGCATTTAACTCCGCATCCAACGAGTGTCAGGTGTGTCGGCCACGCCCCCTCCAGACGGCACCTAAGAAATCACACACCCCCAACAAGACGCACAGCGTAGACTGAGACGTCACAGTAGTTATGAAGACTGTATCAGCCCAGTTGACAAGCTAGCAGAGTGTAATACTATCAAGCTGTCTAGTGTGAACAATGTAGAGTGTCCTTCAATTCGTGCCTGCCCAACCTGTGGACTTCTTATAGAACACAATGGGACCAAATGTAAAAACATTATGTGTAAGCGCTGTAAGGTGGAGTTTTGCTTCCTTTGTCTAGAGCAGACAAAAAAATGTGTTCCAAACAGTGGATATTTTAAGGTGTGCTCAGTAGCAGAACGGCAGACTGAAATTCCAGTTTGGAAGAGATAATGTGTGAGAGACATGATCAAGTGACGAGGAAGACATATGACTCGTCTAGCTCTTTAAATTTCTACAAGAATCGGTTTAATCGGTTGTGTATACTTATTTTTTTACATGATGCTGTTGTCAAATAGACTATTTAAACAGCATTTTTTTATTAAAACGGTTTGAAAATATAATTAATGCAGCATGAAATAACAATGATTTTGAGTCCCCATCTGAATGTATCAATATGTGATGAATTTTTTTTTTCTCATGCTTTTAAAGTATGAGTGATTGAACAAACATGGAAAAGACTGTATATTCATAAAGTGCCATATAATTTTGTGTTGATCAAACAATACAAAATAAATTGCAAAGATAAAGCTATTGACTGTGCTACATGTGCTTCCCATGTTACACAGATTAGAGTACTGAAAATTAACACCTGGCATTGATGATGAAGAGCTCATTTAGCACACTCTCAATTTATTTATTTAGGTTTGTGAAATCATATCACTATTAATATTAATTATATTAATATTAATATTAATATGCATTCATATATTTAATCACTGTCTATTTGTCTCTAATAAAATATGAAAGACTTGAGAAAGATCCTTTTTTTTTGTTCAAAGTCTTTTTATTGATATTTTACATAGTATAATATAACGACCATTTTGAAAGCAAAATAAGATTAAATCAATTATCTTGCTCCAACAGAGCTCCCCATCCCCACTGCACCATTACCCATTATGTTACAAACTATTCTGTACCATATTATTATTATTATTATTATTATATATCGGGCCAGAGAGAAAAAACAAACAAAATTCATACAGAAAAAAATACATTTGGATCCATTTGCTGTATGCAAGTCAGCATTGGCTGCCAAATAGTGAAAAAAGTTTGACTACAGCCTTTAGCGGAATAACAAATCTTCTCTAATGCAAGATGGTACATAAGATCTCTAATCCAGTGAATGAAAGTAGGTGGAGATCTGTCATTCCACTTAAGCAGAATAAGACGTCTAGCTAAAGTCGAAAAAGCAATCATATTTTTTAGCATTATTATCCAAACAGAGTTCTGTAGTCAAACCAAATATTGCAAGAATGGGGAAAGGATCAATAGATACATGTAGAACTGAAAAAAAAAAAAAATATATATATATATATATATATATATATATATTATATTGCCAATAATTAACAAGCTTAGGGGATGACCAAAACATGTGTGGATGATTGGTGATGTCAACTCTACAACTATCACACAAGGAGTCTATATTTGGTGAAAAATTTGCTAATTTTGCTTTTGTCCAGTGTAGGCAATGAACTACTTTGAATTGCAGCCATATCACCCTGTAGTCCAAGACTGGTTGCCCACTGAAGCTAAGCAGGGCTGAGCCTGGTTAGTACCTGGATGGGAGACCTCCTGGGAAAACCAGGTAGCTGCTGGAAGAGGTGTTAGTGAGGCCAGCAGGGGGTGCTCACCCTGTGGTCTGTGTGGGTCCTAACGCCCCAGTATAGTGATGGGGACACTATACTGACAAAAAAGCACCGTCCTTCAGATGAGACGTTAAACCGAGGTCCTGACTCTCTTGTTAAAATTCCCAGGATGTCCTTTGAAAAGAGTAGGGGTGTAACACCCGGTGTCACAGAAACGCCAAGCTCCACTGTCACCCAATCACAGCACCCCCCATCACCCAAATACTAATCACGCACACCTGCATGTCATCAACACACTCATCACAGGCAGTATAAAGGACTCTCATTCAGACAGGTTCATTGTCCGGTCTCGTTAGCATCTTACCTGTATGCTTACCTCAAGGACTCCGTTGGATAACTTGCCTGTCTCCAGTGTGTCTCCTGTTCTCCTCCTGTGTGCTTTGTCTTTGTGTGTGAACTCCAACATCATCTTAGCGCCTGGATATCTGCATTCTGCCATCATCCTTCACCTACAAAACAAAGGACAGTATTACTATTCTTTTTTTTTTTTCTTTTTTCTTTTTTTTTAGAGCAAGACAATGAGACATACAGCGACAATATAACACAAAAAGATAGACATTAACAGCGCAGTACAAATAACTTGGAGATTAACATAAGTACACAACAAAGACACCATTTACAAGTAGTAAGAGTTATGTATATGTATGTATAATATACATTAAAAGGGAAGAAGAAGAGGAGGAGGAGGAGGAGGAGGGGGGGATATAAACCCGATGGGGGTGTACATGGGGCTATTTGATGTTCAGGCATAGGCGTAATTTGCGGGTGGGACATGTCCACACCACTTTTTGAAAGGGTCGATATTGTCCCCACCACTTTTTGAAACATCTCGCGGATATCTAATACAAAAGAAACACCTCTAGTTGATTATCAATTTGTGTTAATAATAGGCGATCTGGCGCTGCGATGTGTTGTTTTTGAAATCATGTTGAGTGCTCGTTGTCGCTGTTATCAGAGGCGCAACAGTGTTCTCTTGGGGCTCGTGCACACTGCGCAGAACAAAATACAAATAAACGTGTCCCTGCTCTTGATATACAATCACTGACGAACATCTTTGGTTTTAATGAGAGAAAAAAAAAATCATACATGGTTGGATTCGAACTAGGGTGACCAGATTTCTCAGAGTGGAATACGGGACAGACACAGAACCCACAGACCCACAACACCTACTGCACACATACAAGTATTTACACTTAATACTATTGTTAGCTATGTAAAAAAATAAATGTAGACTTACATAAAATTGCAGATCAGTGGGAACAAGATGGTGCAACAGCATCATTCACTGTTGCTGTTTTGTATTTTTCACTGGAACCAATTTTTGCCAGCGTGCGCTTGTCTTTCAAGAGTTTATCATAAAATGCGGAGCAGTCCAGTCCGAAATTAATTCGTACGAAAAGCATTGCCTTCATTGTTGTTACACTCTGTCGAGATTTTTCATCCGTCCATGATGCATTCATTAACGAGAACACACGCTCCACAGGTGCAGATGTACCAGGCAGGCATAAAACAAACTCCACAGCCAAAGATAAGACTCCAAAGTTGAGTGACTTGCTCCCCATCTCACTAAACACGTCTGTCCATCTATCAGACACAGCCACCTTGTTTTTGTTCCACTCAGTGATGTGACAAGTGACAATGTTTTTAGCACAGGCCCACTCATCAAAGAGCATGGTTTCGTCAACCAATGTGAGAGCAGGTATTCTTGAGTAGAAGTTGCTGAGGCTGCTCTGAATGTCTCTCCATTCTGGAACACTTCTCAGTAGGATCCACTCTAGTTCTTTTGTATTCTCCAGTGAGCAGCTCCAATTATCAAGGTAATCCACTGATGCTGAGTAAAAGCGTCTCACTGCACAATAAAAATCATCAGCTTTTATGTCACCAGCTTCAACAAGGGTGTCTAACTGTGTTTTGATGTCAGAGGGAATAAATGATTCCTCCAGCCTGGCCTGCAAGACATTTCTCAGATCATAAATGTGCAAAGCCACTTCTGTGGCAGATATATTGTCTTGCTCTACTGTCTCCAATGCACGATGGAAAGCTGCAGTTTGCTTAAGTGCAAATCCAAGCCAAAGTTTTGTGCAAGGGTTGCTGAATGTGTCTTTTAGAAACTTTGGGCACTTTTCTTGAGAAAGAAAGTATGCACGTAGACCATCAAAATGGTGCAGAATTCGTTCAAGAGATGGACCAAGAGAGAGGAAACGTGTGCTACCATGCTGCAGTAATTTCTGATAGTCCAGCTGTACAAAGTCACAAAACTCCTTGAGCTCCTTTACGCGCACTGTATAGATATGAAAGTATTTGTATACCTTCACAGCAAAACACTCCAAATCAATTGGTAAGCAATCCACTGCTGTTTGCAGGGTATTGTGGATGATGTGTGCATTACAGCCAATGCCCAGAATATCCCTTCCTAGCTGAATTTGCAGCTTTCTCCAGATATTGCCTTTACCAGCTCTTTTAACACCGCCAAAGTTTGTGTTAGTGTTATCAGCACAAAGTGCAACTATTTTCTGAGCAAGGCCATGTTTTTCAATGACATGGGAAATGTAGGCAGTTTGCAAATCCGATGACTCGCCTGGCAGAGATGAAAATTCAATGATCTTGACCTTTACACCCTCTAGTGGCTTGAAGTATCGCACAAGCACAGGGAACAATTTAATGTCTTTGTGGTTGGATGCATCCACAGTTAATGTGACAAAGGAGCATATTAGCGGCATCCAATAGCCACATAGAGGCTAAGTAGTGGGCTCGTGACTCGTTCGCACTTGGTCTTGACATCAAAGGAAGACGAAGATTTAACTTGCCTTTTGGTTTTATTTAAGCACATAAAAACATGACTTGACAAGCACTGAATACGGTCAACAGAAAGTTGGCTCCTGCTACTCGCCCCTTCCACCAACTCACAATCAATCCCACAAAGGAAATAATAAAGAAAACGGAAGTGATCACCTGTGCCCACGTGATTGTGAATAACCAATGAGAAATAAAGAATTAACGCTCTTACATTCCGGCCCCATGATTATTACAAACAAAAGATAATAATCATCATCAACAATTAACAACAACAATAAATACATATAAATTGTACAACATACAAATCATTTACAAATATACAAATATACTTATATGTGTGTGTATGCAATTGTCCATGTAAAAAATGATTTTCTTCTTAGTCCAATTCTTAAGTCATGTCAGTCAAAAAGGGTCCAAAAAAATGTGTCTTTAAGTCAGTCATCATATCCGTGTCAGTATGTCCGTACGTCATTGAGCGCTCAACAAAAAAAATCAATTACAGTCTTCTTCAGATTCAAGAAGTAGACAAATCTTGGTGACCGGTCTGTCTAGGCAATTGTACTTTGTTTTAATCCTAACTTGGCGAATCAATCCCTTTTTATCTGGTGTAGTATGAATAATTTTACCCATAATCCATGAGTTTCGAGGGGCAGCATCATTGACAATAAGTACAACATCCCCTACTTGAAAGTTTCTTCTCTTTACAAGCCATTTCTGCCGTTCCTGTAGCTGAGGTAGATATTCCTTTAGCCATCTCCTCCAAAACAGGTCGGCCATGTACTGTACTTGTCGCCATCTACGACGAACATATATGTCCTCCTTCTGAAATAAACCAGGGGGTAAAGATGGTTGGGTTTTCAGGAGTAGCAGATGGTTGGGTGTTAGAGCCTCTAGATCATTGGGATCCATGGATGATCTGGTTATAGGACGGCCATTGATAATTGACTCCACTTCGCACAAAAGCGTATGAAGACCCTCTTCATCTATACTCTGCCCTCTTAAGATAGAATTCATAACTTTCCTCACTGACCGAATCATCCTCTCCCAGACGCCTCCGTGATGAGATCCTGTCGGAGGATTAAATATCCATTTGATACCTTTCTGGATTAGAACATCATTGATCTTATCATGGTTCCAGTTTTTTATGGCTTCTCTTAATTCTCGCTCAGCTCCAACAAAGTTGGTTCCGTTATCCGAACGTAACTCTGATACTTGACCACGTCGTGCTATGAACCGTCGCAAAGCGTGAATGAAAGAATCTGTATCTAATGATGCAACCACTTCGATATGTATGGCTCTTATAGTCAAACAAGTAAATATGACTCCATATCGCTTCACAGTACTTCGTCCACGTTTGATTTCAAATGGGCCGAAACAATCAACTCCAACTCGAGTAAATGGTGGTTCATCCGGTAAGACTCTACTCAAAGGTAAATTTGCCATCTGCTGGCAACCTATTGTTCCTTGAAATCGTTTGCAGATTACACATCTGGACAGAACTCTACGTATGGCTGAACTTGCTCCTGGTATCCAATATCGTTGACGTAGCTTAGCCAGCATGTAATTTCGTCCACTGTGTCCAACCTCATTGTGGATATGCCTTAAGAGTAGCTCGGAAATATGCAGATCCTTTGACAGTATTATTGGATGCTTCGATTCTTCAGGCATGACTGCATTATCCAGACGTCCATACATTCTTATCACACCTGCCTCAAGTATTGGATTGAGACAATACAGAGGACTGCTCCGCTTGACTTCTTCACCTCTCTGTAAAGATATCAATTCCTCTGGGAACCTCATCCTTTGAGAAAAGCGCACAATCTCCATCTCACTTTGGTCCAGCTCATCCACTGAAAGATAGCCTTCGCACATACTGGATCGTAGTTTACGCATTTTTTCATCAATGATAACCTTCAGTGGTTGATTAAATTTAGTACAATCAAGAGTTTCCTTCAGTTGTTTTCTCTTTTTACTTACAGCTAAAAGAATTCTCTTCAGCCTAAGGATCCAGGCCACAGCCTTCCTCAAATGTGTCCATGATGAATAATGATTGACAAGCCGGGACACTGCATCAACTCCCTCCTCAGTTTGAACCAGTAGTGCGTTAACCACAGCTTCTTGCCTGATTTCTGGGTCTTGAACCAAACTCTTTTCCAAATCAATTGGGTTGTTTGGCCACTCTTCCTGTGATCTAGTAAGAAAGGAAGGGCCAAATGCCCACATTTGCTCCTTGAGTAAAAGATCTACCTTTAACCCCCTTGAAGCAAAGTCAGCAGGATTGTTGGCAGAAACTATATACCTCCACTGAGCTGCACTAGATGCTCTCAAGATTTCCGACACTCTGTTGGCAACAAAACACTTAAATCTGGAAGATTCATTTTGAATATATTTCAACACAGCAGTGCTGTCAGACCAAAACACTGAATCTTGTAGCTTCATCCTTAGATCCCTTTTCCACAGCCTGTCCATTCGGCTGGCGAGAGTGGCAGCTGTAAGCTCCATACGGGGAATGGTGATAGATTTCACTGGTGCTACTCGAGCCTTGCCCATCAAAAAGGCAGAATGTGCAATGCTCTGACTGTTATGTAGAAGCAGGTAGGACACAACACCATAACCTTCTTCACTGGCATCAGAGAAGTGGTGTAACTGAGCCGACGTAACCTCTCCAAACTCTACAGGTTTCAAACATCTTTTTGTCTCAAATTTCTCCAAGCCATAAAGATCTTCAAGCCAGTCTCTCCATCTCTGTACATATTTGATGGGTATAACACTATCCCATCCAATCCTTTCCCTGCAAAGATCTTGAAGAATCTTCTTTGCAGAAAGAACTACTGGAGACAAAAATCCAAGAGGATCATATATAGCACTAATTACAGAAAGTATTCCTCTTCTAGTAAAAGGTCTGTCCTTGATTACTACTTTAAATCTGAAGGTGTCAGATTCGGCACACCACTGTACACCCAGTACTCTTTCCATCGGAAGCACATCATGGTTCAAGTCAAGATCCTTCACTTCTTTCACCCGTTCTTCTTCTGTTATGGCATTCAACACTCCACGACTGTTGCTCATCCATTTGGTCAGATGAAATCCACCTTTAGCACACATTGCATGAAGTTCCTTATATAGTTGGATCGCATCAGATTCTGTGGGGACTGAAGTGAGACAATCATCCACATAGAAGTGATTTCGGATGACCTCTGCTGTCCTGCAATTAAACACATCCACATGGTCCTCCGCACATCTCCTGAGTGCATAATTAGAACAACTTGGGGATGAGGAAGCTCCAAACAGATGTACAACCATTCTGAATTCCTCCAGGTCTTTACTCATATCACCTTTTGACCACCACAGAAACCTTAAAAGGTCAGAATCTGCTGCAGGAACCTTTACCTGATAGAACATGGATTCAACATCAGCCATTAAGGCGACAGGCTCCATTCTGAATCCTGTGAGGACACTTATTAAAGTGTTTGTTAGATCTGGTCCTTGAAGTAGTTGTCCATTCAATGATACTCCCTGATAGGAGACACTACAATCGAAAACGACCCTGATCCTTTTCTTTTTTAAATGGTAAACCCCGTGATGAGGTATGTCCCAAACACGGCCATCATGCCTCTCAAGTTTCTCCACAGGTACCTTTTCCGCATATCCTTTGGAAATTACATCTTCCATGAAAGTAGTATAATCTGCCTGAAAAGCTGAATCTTTCCTGAATTTCCTTTGCAGGTTCAAAGCCTGTTGTTCTGCAACAATTCTGTTGTTTGGAAAGACCAAGTCCTTATTCTTAAGCGGCAAACCAATACAATAATGACCATCTATTAGTTTTATAGACTGAGACACCAGATTCATGAACTGATTATCTTCTTTAGACATCCCTACCATTTCATCCAGGGTATTTTCAGGAAAATCAGCCTTAAACTGTTGTTTCCAAAGCTCATCCAATTTTGAGACAGAGATCCTGTTTACAGTCACATAAGGTTGGTCATTAACGGATGTTCCATTCCTTTCCATTCCTTTAAGCGGTCCATTTACCGTCCATCCAAGTATGGTTCTTACCGCGTATGGTCCATTCTTTTGGCTGCGAACAACCTGCCATGGCTCCAGTGCCTCTGGTACATTTGCTCCAATCAAGAGTTCAACTCCTGCTTCGAGTGAAGGCAAGTGTATGTGATTTAAATAAGGCCATCGAACAAGGTCACTCTGCATAGGAATATTAGAATTGGATACTGGCATACTTTTCTGAGTATATACTTCAGAAAGTAAGCAATAATGTGCCTGATCCAATCCAGCAACTTCTAGATCCTTGAGAACATAACTGGAAACCAATTTCTCTTGATTCATAGTTTTAAGCAGAATATTCAGTTTTTTGCCAGAAAGATTAAGCTTATTCATGAGACTTTCTGTACAGAAAGTCGCCGAACTGCCTGGATCTAAAAAGGCATAAGTTTCCACAATCTTGTTTCCATCCTTAGATTTAATGCATACTGGAAGAATGGACAAGGCACAAGCATCTTTACCGGCCCCAGTAAGGCTACTAGACTGAACAGAGATCAAAGCACTACCTACTGCTTGTTTTGGTTCCTCTGATTTATCTCGCTGGAAGACATGAAGGATGCTGGGATGTTTAGCTCCACACACTTTACATGTAATCCGCTTCTTACAGTCTCTGCTAATGTGGCCTGTGCATAGACAACCGAAACAGATTCCCTTCTTCTTCAGAAAATCCATCTTTTCATTATGGGGTTTTTTGGTAAGCACATTACAGGAATTCAAGAAATGTTCTTCGCCACAACAAAGACAGGATACACCTTTCTTTTTCCTAATGTCTTCCATTCCTGTTACAGAGACAGTGGTAGCGAAACTACTTCCCTTAGGCTTAGGACGAATCAAGCTTCGACCTCCACAAAGAGGAGCCTCAACAATGTTTCCAAACACAGGATCAGTAGCAATTTTGACTTGCTTCTCTACGAAATTCACAATGTCTTTAAATGTTACTGGTTCATTACGGTTTTCCTGCAAATCACACGCCACAGCTCTCCATTTGTCTCTAAGCATAAATGGCAACTTGGAAAGGATAATTTGCATATTGGTAACCAAGTTTAACTCTTTCATGTAACGAACGTCCTCCATGGCATTACAACAAGCTCTGAGAAAAAGATAATAATCTTGTAAGGCCTTTGTATCCTCAGGTCTTATGGACTTCCAAGAGAGCACTTTATCCATATATGCTGAAGATATTTTGACTTCGTTTCCAAAGTGTTCCTTAACACTCTGAGGTCTGAAGGTATCGCCGGCGATACCACCGTGTTTTTTTCTTATCAGTGTGAAAGAGACTCAAAATACTCCGTCAATGTTGCACATACAATTAAGAGTTATACACCATTTTAATCTATGGAATATCTTCTTTCATTTGTGTACACTCAGAGTAAAAACAAAATGTTGTGCTCTTTGTAAAATAAAGAAAACTAACATGATGCGTGATCTCTCCTCTCCCTCTGAACGAAATCCAATCTGATAGTTCTTAGAAAATGAACTGTAACTTAGTGAATACTAATGACAAAAAAATTACACTTATGTCTAAAAAAACGTTAAGATGTCAGGTTTTAAAACATGTAAGTCAAATCGAAAACAAACCTTCTGTGTTTATGTAATCTGTATGAAAAGAGAGCCATGTCAGAAGTCTGTGATTCAGCTCATTATCTGCTAATGCGGCCACGCCCACGAAGGGAGCGCTATTCAGACGCAAATTCAGAGGCAATACATGCATTCATCATCTCAATCGTGTATGTATTGTCTTCAAAAGTGTTTTGAATAGCCATATTTAGCGATCACTTGCCTCTGTTAGTTCCTTGATTGTCACATGATATTCCTCTTCTTTTACTGAGGCATTTGTGGACAAAAGGGGCAGAGCGCCCTCCGGCTGCAAATGAATTAAAAACACAGCATCCAGCGCTCATAATGATGACGATAAATATAGAATAATAAATATTACTCCTCTGTATAGAAAATTGATATAAACATATGAGAATCCATCAATATTTCTCCAAATGTGTATGCTTTTAAGCATATTAAGAAATTATGGTCAATATAAGATTTTAAGAGTCAAAATGTGAAGCTTGAGTCTTAGATCTTTTTAATGATGTATAGTTTGTCAACTGCACATCAACATTTAGGCTCTATAATATAACAAATATAGTAGCCTATATGAAATGCCCTAGAGGTAGGAATGTTCAGACGCTTTGCATCACAGAAATACATTATGTTTTAAAGTATATTAAAATAGAAAACCATTATTTGGTTAGAGACTTCTTTTAAAAACATTATAATGGCATTATAATGTGTTCAATCTTTTGACTGGTAGTGTAATTTAACATAGGCCTATACAAAATTTTCTTCATATCATGTGCAATAATACGTGCATGCATGAGATCACAAAAATCATGTTTTTTTTTGTCCTGAGTGGACTTTAATCCTGTTATTAGCATGATCACAGAGGGTTTTTTCACAGCCTACCTGACTGAAAGGCCTCATTAATATGCAAGTCATTTCAGGTCATTATTATTCAATTCTTTTGTCTTCTCAGGTGAGAATCACCCATTATACTTGAGGATTCCCGCCTCCTCGCATACTGTGTTTCTTGACCAAAAGTGTCTTAGAAAATTTAAATCTCTCTATTGTTTTATATGAAGGAGTAGGAAGGATAATTTTTACTTCATTCTGAAGCAAAAACTCTAGTCTACAACCTCCAATACCTAGAAGTCTTATGAACACAGATTTAATATACTTTTTTTGGCCTTATTTCAGTGACTTAAGTTTTTTGTTTTTTCAATAACCACGCATAAACGTTATTCCTTCAAAAACACAAACATGTACATACATGTTCCTCACATATTATTGTAGCCTAGTTTGTGCTGAATACAGTGTAATGACACTTTTTCCATTAATATGTTTATGAACAACTGAAAAAAGCACAAATGTCAGGGCATGTCAAAACTTCTCCAGGTCCCCAAAAATCCTCAGACCCCTGAGGGTTAAGTAAGGCTTTGGCTTTCAAGTAACCCTGTGTAGAAGCCATATGTTGACAGCTTTTTACAAGTTCTCTTGGTTGACCTCGGGTATACTGCTCAAGAAAATAGAAACAGTCACCATAATCATTTGCCCTTTTTTCCACAATCTCCTCAAATGATCGTATGAAGCATTGGTATTGCAAAGGATCTCCATCAAAGGATACAATATCCCTGTGAGGAAGTAATGAAGTATTGCGTTGCTGAACCAACATGGTAGTGATTTCATTCTGTTTTTCCATAAGACGCATTATATTTCCTTGCTCTCCATCAGTTAATGATGGTCTTGAAACAAGTGCATCGCTACTACGATTACAGGGTAGCTGGCCATTCATTGATGCAGTTGACTGTAATGGTGTTATGGACCTTGGTTGTTGCATAGGTTGAGGCTGAGAATTACTCTCCTTATTTCTTGCACCTCTTGTTAAATTATTAACAGACAGAGGCTGTGATTCAACATGTATGTCAGCTTGAACTGATGCCACTGCCATCAAATTTGAGGAGCTCATTTCATAATTTTCCTTTCTTGCTTTCACATGTATACCTTGTTCTGATGCAGCAGACCTGTACACATTAACTTTAGCCATAGACACAGCTATTTTAGTTTGAAGATCAATTTTTTCCTTCTTTTTTCTTAAACGCTCTTCCTCTTCTTCCACAGCATGCTTCTGTTGCAGCATTTGCCGACTGGCTAACAAAGCCGCCACTTCAGCTTCAGCTTGAAGATGAGCTGATGATGTAGATGATCTACTAGATCGTGAACCAGAAGAAGAGCTCTTTTTACTTGATTTTTTGCTGTATACATTTGAGATGCTATCGGTTGGTTTGATCTCATCCATGAAATGCTCACAAGTCAATGCATTACTTTCTCCACCTTGATTCTGAGTTTTTGAATTTGCATTTGCATCAGAGGTTGCAGCAGCAGGCAATGGATCATTTAAAGAAGCTTGCACTTGAGCATCTATGTTTATTGACTGTATTCCATCTGTTGCAGAATGAGATGACAGAGGACATTCCTTACTTTGTTCAGACACTGCTGCTGTAGTTTGAGTCAGTGAAGTTCTCTTAAATTTAAGATCACACAACCATTGCTCCACATCTTCTATAAACCCTTTGTTGAATCGTAAAATTGAGCCATACCATTCATTTTGCTTTATTTGTTCCTCAGCGGGAAGTAAAGGAATCACACTCTCATGCAACACATTGCTATCATCTCTCAAAAGCTTCAGCGTTTCCAATAAAGAATAAACCTTAGCAGAATTTTCATCATTTTGCATAAGCTCTTTCATTGAAGCAATCACATTTTTTATTTTGTTCACTTTGGATTTACGGTCCCTTTGCAACGATTCGATCTTTAACTCCCAAGCCTTTGCTGTGAGCTTACGCTCCCTTCTGCACTCCATAACCGCATCTCCCTCATCTTCGTCCATTTTCCTTCATCAAACAACTCAGCGGCACATACAACTTCCAAAGCAATCCGATTAATTACACACAAGAATTGTGCAAATCCCAGCGCTGCATGTAACACATAAGACATAAACTACGCACTTCCAGTCCATCGTAGTTTATCCAAACAAACAGATCCACGCTCCACATCGAGCACAACCAGGTATCTCCAATCGACCAGCAGCAAGCAGCATAATAATAAACTGATTCACATACCGGTTCAAGTGCTGCGCGTCGCGTGTCCGTTTCTTCTTGCGATCCAACTGCGTTCCAGTGCAGCGAATAAATGGAGTATCTTTGAAACTCAGCGCCTTTTCTGTTGACTAATATTAGCGGCATCCAATAGCCACATAGAGGCTAAGTAGTGGGCTCGTGACTCGTTCGCACTTGGTCTTGACATCAAAGGAAGACGAAGATTTAACTTGCCTTTTGGTTTTATTTAAGCACATAAAAACATGACTTGACAAGCACTGAATACGGTCAACAGAAAGTTGGCTCCTGCTACTCGCCCCTTCCACCAACTCACAATCAATCCCACAAAGGAAATAATAAAGAAAACGGAAGTGATCACCTGTGCCCACGTGATTGTGAATAACCAATGAGAAATAAAGAATTAACGCTCTTACAGAGCACTTGTCCAAATCATGCTGAACTTCTTCCTCTGACAAAGGACAAAGAACGTTGCATATTATAGCCTCAGATTTAGTGCGAGCGGAAGAAAATTTTGGATCATACAATTTCTTAATCAATTTTGCAGTGCAGTCAGCTGACCGAAAACTATGGCCATGAATAACAGAATGATATGCAAAAAGTCCTTCACTTGCATGCACTTTATCAGATTCGCAACTTTGCTTCACAAAAAATTCGCTGACACTTGGAGTAGCACACTTACTTTTAGCAGCATCCATGTGCTTTTTTGTGTGCATATGCTGCGTAATGTCGGCTCGCCCTCCGTGAGCAATGGAAAAGCGAGCCCCGCAAATGTCGCATCTTAATTTACTTGCCTCTGATAGTGACTCTCTTTTGAGAAATTTAAACTCTTTTTGAAGATCGTCGTTAAATGTACACGCACGCTTCTTTGACATCTTTGCACCTGAGGCAAGCTTATCCGTCCTCTCATCTCATATACTGTACACTTAACTGTGACTTCGGATTCCGCCTTCACTAACTGCACGTTGATTAAGGGAATTGTGATTGGATGGAATTGTCCTTCTGCCTTCTCTTATTGGATGGAATTTTTTTTTTCTCTAAAATATACTATGAGGTGATTTGCTAGTTTTATTAGGTTATTCCGTATGAGAAGAGTACTCACGCTATCACTCAGCAAAAAAAAAAAAAAAAAAAAAAAAAAATATATATATATATATATATATATATATATATATATATATAACGATGAAATACGGGACAAAACATGATTTTTTCATAATAAGTCCCTAATTCGAACCCAGAATCTCTTGCATGCTAAACGAAAATGTTGCCTCCAGCCCATCAGGACGATCTCTTTTTAACAGCGGATCCACGTATTTATCAACTAATATACATACTTTCGAGACATATTGTATTATAATTTATAACAGATGTAAGGAAGAAACTATCATATTAATTTTAATATCATATTATTATTATTGTAATAATACAATTACAATACCCCCCCCCACATACACATTCCTGTCCCACCCACTTTTTAAAACAAAGTTACGCCACTATTAATCTGTCCACTGTTCAGAAGGTATCACTAGGGCATATTCTCTCTCAGTGGCGGCTGGTGCAAAAAAATTTGGGGGGGGCGCAAAAAAAAAAAAAACAATTTAGAAATGCAGGAATGAATAGGCTAATTGTTGAATAACCATTTAACAAGTGATATAATAATGTATCATTACTGCTTATCTAAAACAGGGAAAATTCAGTATTTAAAGCATGCCATAGAGCTGGGATCTAAAAAAAAAATCTGTATTTAATTAAAAAAACTGTTATTTCACATCCTGCCCAATATTGTCCTTGAAACAATGTTCATATTGAAGGCTATAAAAACAAACATGAATGTAACCTTGTACTATATGCTATATTATGTGCAAAAAAAGGGGTCAAATCACATTAGGCCTAGGCTATAATCTAAAATTTTAAATGTTTTTTAAAGCAGAAGTTAAATACACTAAACTAAAAATGAAATTAAATAAAAACAAAAGAACAGACTAATTATTAGGCTATTTTGATTACTCTACAACAGTCACTTTACACAGTTACTGCTATCGTACAAATACACTTAGTTGTAGGTTCGAAATTCTACATATGGCATAATTATGTTCGCCAAAAAAACAAAAACAAATTTTCAACAACAAATATTTTTAACAAAATGTATTTTACTCAGATTGAACTCCGCATGTTTGGCGCGCATGCGCGCGGCGGCGCTCGTTCACGGAAGTTTGTGCTTGCTGAAGGCTCGTCCACGCCTGACTGCAAAATGGAAATATTTTCTCGACTTTCTAATATTTACAGATGGAGAATATGTCTGTGAAATGTAAGTTATGCACTGAGGAAATTATTGGATGTCACTTCAGCTTAAAAAAAATATTAATAGAGGTATGTTTGTTTCCACCAATCGCTGCACAAGTTAAGGTTACGTATGATGACGAAAGCACGTTAGTGCGAGCCCTCCCGGAACCCATAGAGATTGCATTGCAGTGCCTGCAGTTCGAAAAAAAAGTTCTTTGAATGGAAGTCTATGGGAGCACTCGGGGCAAATCTCCGCCAGACTGCAATGCCCAAAAAGAGGCGGTGCTCCACAGAGCGTGACTCGACGCTGTTTGGACTACATCCAGAGGCAGAACAAACAGCCTAGCAGTGACAGCTAGCGTAACTCTGTGGTTGAATTTGATTGAAAAATCCGTCCCTTTCTCACTTTTGGTGGTGCGTCGCCCAATTGCCCTAATGAAGAAACCGCCCCTGTTCTCTCTATGATTCAGAGAGAATCATTCAAGCTACAAGAGGATCTACATACTGTAAGTGTTTTTGTGTTGTTTCTAGTTTGATTTTAGTGCTGTGTAGTTGCTAGGAAGTTTGTTTACTGAGTTCACGTGGCAAATCGCGTTTGTTCTCGTTTCGCTCCAAGTCAGTAAGGCGTGGCCTGCTGAACTAACTAAAGTTGTAACAAGTTGGTATAACTGTGTAGTCTACCGTGGACAGAGGTGTAAAGAGTACCTGAAAGCCATACTTGAGTAAAAGTACAGATACCTTAATGTAAAAATTACTCCACTACAAGTTACAAGTCACCAATTTAAATACGACTTGAGTAAAAGTCGTAAAGTATCCCATTTTAAAAGTACTTAAGTATTTTACTCGTACTGAATGTTGGCTCAAAGATACACAAGTCCTCAACACAGAGATAATGTAGGTCAGTGAAAAACAAGAAAGTTTATTTATGAGGTTTTACTTCGCAATATAGAAAAGAAATCGAAAATCTCAATATTTCGACATGGCAAAACAAGCTGGTTCAGATGTATTCCACCCCTCTCATGGCTTCTGTTAAACTTTTCTTAATTTCTCCTGCAGCTTCCTCTGTCTTGGCACAGATGGTTGATCGTGACCGTACAGTAAAGTGTACGGTCTGAGTAGTTATTCAAGAGATTTGGATGATTTGGATGCTTTCTCTGTAATAAAATGAAACAAAGAGGAGCAGTGTTATTTTTCAATTTAGTAAAATACATATAAATTCAATGATAAATACAATCACAAATTCACAGCTAAATACACCTGATGCACAATTTATAATTGGTTAGCACCCTTCCCATATAGATCATTAGATTTCAGTGACCACATTCATTCACATTGCACAAAAATTTTAAACTATAGTCATGTCGCAGTGTTTTTGTTTAACTATATTAGTAACTGTATTAACGTTTGGTATTGCTAACAAACAGCAAAGTTACGTTAACAAACATTATGCTTACAATACCATTGTAAAGTCAAACATGGTCTGTATAGATTAATTTGGCTAAATTGACATTAAATTGGCATTAAATAGGCTCTTACCTCAATGTGTTTCCACTTTCTCATCACTTTTAATCTCAACCTGACCCCTAACTCAACACACACTCCACCACGTTACTTTTCGGTGAAACCTACGCTCCCTCTCACCATCCCACCTATCCTCTTTGGTCTCATCCAAACTTCCTCCCCCTAACCAGTTATCATCATTGAACACTAACACTGCTACTGACACTCTTTGCACCACTCTAACATCTTGCTTAGATGACTTCTGCCCCCTTTTAACCAGACCAGCCCGCGCCACCCCCTCTGCCCCCTGGCTCTCTGATGTTCTCCATGAGCTTGGTCGAGACTCAGGGCTGCAGAGAGGAAGTGGAGCAAATCTAAAGATCCTACTGATCTTAGCTTATATCAGTCACTCCTTTCTTCTTTCTCTACTAATGTCTCAAATGCTAAAACCACATACTATCACACTAAAATTAACAATTCCGCACACTTTTCAAAACCTTCTCTTCTCTTCTTTGCCCTCCTCCTCTCCCTCCCACATCAGCTCTGTCAGCTGATGACTTTGCCACTTTCTTCACACACAAAATAACATCCATCAGCAGCCAATTCTCCACACCACACACTGACAATAACATCTTAATGGAAAACACACAAACTCTCCCCTCCTTCTCCATGCTATCTGAGGCAGATGTTTCAAAACTCATCCTTTCCAATCACCCTACTGCCTGTCCGCTAGACCCTATCCCCACTCATCTTCTTCAGGCCATCTCCTCCTCAATTCTACCTGCACTCACTCACATTATCAATTCTTCCCTTCACACTGGAACATTTCCCACAGCTTTTAAGCAGGCTAGGATTACACTACTGCTTAAAAAACCCACTCTGAATCCAGTGCTTTTAGAAAACTACAGACTAGTATCCCTTCTTCCTTTCATTGCTAAGACACTTGAGAGAGTTGTATTCAACCAACTGTCTACTTATCTCACACAGAACAACCTCCTTGATGACCACCAGTCTGGTTTCAAGAGTGGCCACTCAACTGAGACTGCCCTGCTCTCAGTCACTGAAGCCCTGCGACTGGCACGAACGACTTCAAAATCATCAGTACTCATCTTGCTGGATCTGTCTGCTGTTTTTGACACGGTTAACCACCAGGTCCTCCTGTCAACACTCAAGTCGAAGGGTCTCTTGGGAACCGCACTCCAGTGGTTCGAGTCTTACCTCTCAGGTAGGTCCAGGTAGGGTATCTACCTCTCATTCCAACCAGAAGATCCGACGGTTGCTGGTCGCATCGCAGCCTGCCTGACAGCCATTTCTGCCTGGATGAAGGGCCACCACCACCAAGCTCTTGTTCTATCCAGACTGGACTAGTGTAATGGTCTCTTGGCTGGCCTTCCAGCATGCACTGTCAAGCCTCTACAACTGATCCAGAATGCTGCAGCAAGACTGGTCTTCAATGAGCCGAAGAGAGCGCATGTCACTCCTCTCTTCATCAGTCTGCATTGGCTGCCAGTAGCTGCTCGCATCCAATTCAAGGCTCTGATGTTTGCCTACAGAACTACCGCTGGCTCTGCACCGCTATATCTTAACTCACTACTTCAGACTTTTGCACCCTCCAGAAACTTGCGTTCTGCAAGTGAACGGCACCTTGTGGTGCCATCACAAAGGGGCACAAAATCACTCTCGCAGACCTTCTCCGAGTCTGTTCCTGTCTGGTGGAATGACCTGCCATGCTCTATCCGAGCAGCTGAATCTTTTCAAAAAAATGCTAAAGACATATCTTTTTCATCAGCACTTGACCCAGTAATAGCAGCACTTACCTTGATTTTTATTCTTCCATCTATGTGTGTATTTATAAAAAAAAAAAAAAAACCTTGCTACAAGCACTTTACTGTCATAACTGTTACTTCACACAGCACTTACATACTGTTGTTCTCATGTTGATTTGATAGATTCTACTATTCTCATTTGTAAGTCGCTTTGGATAAAAGCGTCTGCTAAATGACTAAATGTAAATGTAAATGCATATTCAAAGGCTAAGGTACTCCTACAAAACCTCTCCCAAGCCCTGAGGGGGGAGTCAGTTTATTAAGGAGTTCAATGTAGTGTTATATGTTTAACCCAATTTATCCAGGCTGTCCATTCGCAGGGAGCCCCATGGTAGGTCCCGGTTCGAGGGGGAGAAGTTAAACCATAGATAATCTTATACATCAGGCACACATTGGCATATTTAATCATATTTTCCCAACTCAGCAAATTATATTTTTTCAATATTGTACAATGATGAAAATATACAGATTTATTATCAAGAACTTTGAGTGTACGTTTATATAAAGCCTCTAATGGTTTTAGAGTCACTGAACTTGCCTAAGACCAGGTTGTTAGACAATAAATAATATGAGGAATAACCATAGAGTGCGTAAACATCTTAGCAGCCTCTAGTGACATACAATCTCTAGTGAGCCTAAAATTATAAAGATTGAATTTAACCTGCTTGCAGACCTTTTTTACCTGAGCTTTAAATGTAAGTTTAGAATCAATCAAAACTCCAAGTTAGTTATATTGAGAAACTACCTGCAGCCTCACCCCAGACACAAAAACATCTGATACATTAGCCATAGAATTTGTAAGTTCATTAGAAACTTGTGACAAAGTATTACCATGTAGATAAATGACAGTATCATCTGCATACATTTGTATATTAGTACCAGAACATACAGAAAGAAGATCATTTATATATAAAGCAAAAATCAAAGGACCCAGAATAGATCCCTGAGGGACACCAGTAGATATAACTAGATCAGTTGATTGATAATTTTGTACTCGCACACACTGAGAACGATCTGACAGGTATGATTCCTCCTGCAATGTGCGCTGGTCCTGGAGATGCAACCACACCTCTATCCTGACGATACTTCCAGAATTGCGTTCATCATCTCTCAACTGCAAGGCAAAGCATTGCAATGGGCAGACTCCCTCTGGACACAAAAAGGCCCAGTTGTTCAATCCTATTCCTCCTTTGTCTCACATTTCCGTGAGGTTTTCGGCAAACTAGTCTCAGACTCCTCTGTTGGTGAGAAACTTTACAATTTAAAACAAGGATCAATGTCTGTAAATTAATATGCTTTGCAATTTAGAACGCTGGCCGCTTCTAGTGGATGGAACGAGCAAGCTCTCATCACCACCTATCGTCAAGGTATGGAACCCAGAGTGTGGTTGCATCTCACTGCATACGAGGATTCCATCGGCCTCGAATGCTTCATCCAGCTATCCATCTGCGTAGGCTCTTGTATGCAGTCGTGTATAGAAGAACACCAGGGCCAGCCACTCTTCAACACCCTCCTCCGTCAGTCCGAACCCGTCAGCCCTCCAAAACCAGCCAACGAACCCATGCAAGTGGATAATTCCTGACTCTCTTCCGCTGAACGTCAACGAAGGCTGACCCTGAATCTCTGTTTATATTGTGGTACTCCTGGGCATGTCATATCTGCATGCCCCATCCGTCCTCCTCGTCCCATGGTGAGTGCTATCATTCCCTCCATTAAGAAGATGAAACCACTCACTACTGTTGTAAACCTTACTGCTGCTGATGTATCTGTTCCAGTGGTGGTGCTCCTCGATTCAGGGTCAGCAGGAAACTTCATCTCCATCTCCCTCTGTCGACAACTCAAGCTCAACACCTCACCCTCTCCGACCATCTACCAAATCCACTCCATCATGGGCAAACCACTGAGCCATAGGCAGGTCAGTCAGTGTGTGGGTCCCCTTCAGCTGCGTGTTGGAATTCTACATGTGGAAGAAATACACCTGCTGGTTCTGGAGGAATCCACCTCTGACATGGTTCTAGGGCGCCCGTGGCTGGAGCATCACAACCCAACCATCTCCTGGCGCACAGGTGAGATCCTGAAGTGGGGCGATAACTGTTTCTCCAATTGTTTTTCCGAGTTTCCTGTTTCCACGTCTCCTCATTCCAACGACATCTCCATCTGTACCACCTCCATTGAAAGCCCTGTCGAGAAACGTTCAGTGGAGATCCCTTTCTGTTACGCCCCCTTTCAGTCACGTCTTCTGCCCACAAAGAGCCTCCAAGCTGCCTCCACACTGGCCATGGGACTGTGCCATCGATCTGTTACCGGGTGAGCCAGTGCCTAGGGGAAGGATTTACCCCCTGTCAGTACCGGAGGAGAAGGCCATGGAGGAATATATCGAAGAGGCCCTTAACCAAGGATACATCCGCCCGTCTACTTCCCCTGCTGCTTCGAGCTTCTTCTTCGTGGCGAAAAAGGACGGAGGCTTGCGGCCCTGTATTGATTATCGTTCACTGAATAAAATTACTGCCAAGTTCCGGTATCCCCTTCCTCTCGTCCCAGCTGCTCTGGAACATCTCCGTGGTGCCACTGTGTTCACCAAGCTGGACCTCTGCAGCGTGTACAACCTCATCCGGATACGCGAGGGGGACGAATGGAAGACCGCCTTCGTCACGCCCACCGGCCACTACGAATACCTAGTCATGCCGTACGGCCTGGTCAACGCCCCCTTCGTATTCCAGGATTTCATCCATGAGGTGCTCCGGGAGTTTCTACACAAGTTCGTCCTGGTCTATATAGATGACATCCTCATCTACTCCCGGAGCCTGGCCGAACATCGCCACCATGTTGCGGAGGTCCTCCAACGCCTACGACAGTTCCATCTCTTCCTGAAAGCTGAAAAATGTTCATTCCACCAACCCTCTGTTCATTTCCTTGGTTACATCATCGATCACAGTGGCATCCGGATGGACGAGGGGAAGGTGGAAGCTATCAAGTCCTGGCCCACACCATCCACCATCAAAGAACTCCAGCACTTCCTCAGCTTCGCAAACTTCTACCGCCGTTTTATCAAGAACTACAGCTCCATTGTCCATTCACTCACCAACCTACTCCGCAACCAGCCCAAGTCTCTGTCCTGGACCCAAGAAGCCACCAACGCCTTCAAAGCCCTCAAGAAACCCTTCACCACTGCTCCCCTCCTCGTTCACCCCAATCCAGGCCTGCCCTTCGTCGTTGAGGTGGATGCCTCCACCACAGGAGTGGGAGCGGTACTATCTCAGCAACAGGGGACACCAAGTAGACTCCATCCATGCGCCTTCTTCTCCCGCAAGCTCAACCCGCTTCTGGTGGAGCGCTTCTGGTGGCCCAACATGGCCAATGATGTCAGAAGTTACGTGCAGGGCTGCAGGGAGTGCGCCATCTCCAAAAGCCCTCAGCATCTTCCAGCCAGCAAGCTCAATCCTCTGCCCGTTCCTGAGCGACCCTGGTCACACCTGGGAGTGGACTTCATCACGGACCTCCCAGCTTCCGATGGCCATGCATCCTGGTAGTAGTAGACCGCTTTTCCAAATCCTGTCGTCTGATTCCCCTGAGAGGTCTACCTACTGCCATTGAAACTGCAGAACTCATGTTTAATCACGTATTCCGATACTATGGTATTCCCGAAGACATCGTCTCAGACAGAGGACCCCAATTCATCTCTCGTGTAAAGGCTTTCCTATCTCTCCAGGGTGTGACTGTCAGTCTTTCCTCCGGATACCACCCTCAGTCGAACAGGCAGATGGAGAGGAAGATCCAGGAGATCGGCCGCTTCCTGCGTACCTTCTGCCATGGCCACCAGGACTCCTGGAACCAGTACCTGGGTTGGGCCGAGTACGCACAGAACTCCCTACGCCAACCATCTACTGGACTCACTCCATTCCAGTGCGTACTCGGGTACCAACCCCCACTGTTCCCCTGGAACGGGGAACCATCCAACGTTCCAGCGGTCGACTACTTGTTCCGGAAGAGGGACAGGGTTTGGGACTCAGCACACCACCAACTGCAGCGAGCCCTGTGCAGACGTAGGATGACAGCAGACCTTCGTCGCTCCCATGCTCCCTCCTACCACCCGGGACATCAGACTGCGTCTGCCCTGCAAAAAGCTGAGTCCCAGATTCATTTGCCCATTCACTATCACCAAACAGATCAATCCGGTCACGTATCAACTGCAACACCCTACACAATACCAGATTCAGCCCACATTCCATGTTTTCCTATTAAAACCTCACCACCCCTCTGTTTCTGTTTCCACAGAACCTGACGTGGCAGCCGCCGAACCCCCCCTTCCACTCATCCTGCATGACGGTGCAGCCTACGAGGTTCGTGAGATACTGGACTCCCGGCACCGTGGTGGTCTGCTAGAGTATCTGGTGGACTGGGAAGGCTACGGCCCCGAGGAGCACTCTTGGGTCCCCAGATATGACATCCTCGATCCCAATCTTCTTCAAGCTTTCCACACCAACCATCCTGACAGACCTGCCCCACGTGGAAGAGGATGACCACCAAAACACCGGGGTCCTCGGCCCTCAGGAGCGGGCCATGGGAGGGGGGTACTGTCACAGACACGTCAGGTTCCAGGTTTACCTCTGCTGGTATCAATAAACATCACCGTTTGTTTACTCCTGCCTCCGTCCCTTCTGTGTTGTAACAGTGTGTTCATGGTAAAAAAATCAGTGATTGTTGAAGACAGTTGAATAAATTCAAGGTGCACATTTTTATTATGCAAAGCTCTTTCTTTAAAAATGAGTCTCTTTTGATTACTAAATGAAGGTGCTTGTGACTCAAACTAGCAACAGTTAAAAGAACAAATGATCATCTAAATCATATTGCACTTTGCTGTTTGATGATCATTCAACATCAAACAACGACAGTACAAACCGTACTGTCATTTACAATATCACACCTTCGTGTCAGAGGTGAATATATGCAGGTTTATAGGATTTCAGTCTACTTCTGAGAAAATAAGTATGTAAAATTTTAATAATCGATCTCTCTGCCCTGCACTGTTTTGCTGAGCTCAGTTTTCCAATTGCCCCGGATAAAACGATTTAACTCGAATACAGTTCACTTCCAGGCCTTACGGCATAAGGAACCAATAGGATATTTATGTTCGCTTCCATCTTCCTAAACATTCCAAACTGTTCTAAACAGGAATTACTATCTTCGCTCAGTTACTTAAACTTCATGATGCAAGTAATCCCACAAGGCCACTCTTTCATCTCACATCTCTTCACTCTTGTATCTTCAATTCATGCGCTAGAGACAAGCATCAGGCCACAGCAGCAGCAAGCCTGGGCTGAGCCCCAGATTCCACACTTTCCTCCCTCTGCTTAGCCACACTCTGCGGCTTTCACCCGTGCCGCACTCCATCCAAAGATGCCTGCCCCTCTTGGTGAACTTTCCCTTCCCTCCTAACATGAGGATGTCTCTACTAGCAGAGCAAGCTCAGCTGTCTCAGCCATTTCATCCTGCCATCTCTCACCCTACCTCTCTTTTGTCTACAGTTCAACTACGGACCCTAGTGTGAGGCTGCCTCTGCTATCGATGCAGGCCTAGATGTCCTATTTTCCCCACCTTCCTTCTTTTTCTAACCACCCTGTTCCTTCCCAGGCTCCAGGGGCCAACCCGAGCACGAGGCTGCCTCTGCTAACGGTGCAGGCCCAGGCGCCTCAATTTCGCTTTCTCAGTTTCCCTCTTTTCTAACCTCCTTATCCCTCCCCTGGCTCCAGGGGCCGACCTGAGCGTGAAGCTGCCTCCGCTAATGGCCTCGGTTCTGGCCTTTTTTTCCTCCTTGCTCTGTCCCACAAGCAAAACTCTGTTCACCCTGTCTACTACAACACTGATGCCCATCCCACCAAATGCTACAGCCTTGGAACCAAACCCCGTTGCCAACAAACATCAGATCCTCTTAGAAATTCAAGCTGTTGGCACCAGAGGTGGACCCATTCCCAACCGCGGTACCTTATTACTCAGAGCTGATATTTCCATAAACCACCCACTTAAAACTCTCCTTGACACTTCTCTCAACTACATTCTTCAAGCTGCCTCCCTGTTAAATAATTTCTTATTTATTGGGCTTCACTTTTTGACTTTCTCTGTGTCTTGGGATTTTTCCATTGTGCACATCATGTACCTACCTAGACAAAACAAGAAGTAGTAGTCTTTGGACACACAGACACTCTCACACATAACCAGAAGTTGAAGACACACACACATTTACGCACATACACTTCTTATTTGTTATTTTATTTCTTGAAATGCCATACATGGTAAGGTTTGATTCTTAAGTCGTATGATTGGATGCTCAAGCCATCCTGGAGATTGTTGTTTGACCTATGTCTATAAATATGACCCTTCTCCCTGAATAAATCTGAGAATGCTTTGTACCACACTTGATCTGTGGCTGCTTGGTCATTCTCCCGAGATCTCGCGCTGCTGCTGCTGCCACACATCACAGGGGTTGAGTCGCCTGTTTCTTAACTGATGACTGGGATTACAAATATTCTACCTATTATTGAGATTTTGATCTAACACTCCCCTAGAACCCTACAATCCATTCCGCTTAGGATCAGCAACTAAAGCCACCTAAAAAGACCTCTCCCAGCATCAGATTCAAACACTTGGTCGGTGGTCATCAGAAGCTTTTCAGAACTACATCTGATCTAATCACTTCCATATTAAAGAAGCCCAACGAACACCTATCAGCTAGTTTCAGCTCCAGCTCGTTCACATACCTGCAAGCCACCATATCCAACTCAAATAATTCCATTATCAATGGAGCAGTGATGTTGCCTCGGCTCCCGCAGGAGCTCATCTTCTCTGGCTAATATCTCCACTGCCGCAGCAGTGATGTCACCTCGGCTCCCGCAGGAGCTCAGTTCTTCAGGTCAATTTCTCCACTGCCGAAGCAGTGATGTCGCCTCAGCTCCCGCAGGAGCTCAGTTCTTCAGGTCAATATCTCCACTGCCGAAGCAGTGATGTCACCTCGGCTCCCGCAGGAGCTCAGCCCTGTTTAATGTCTTTATCCATATGACGAGAAGTCAAGTCAAGTCACCTTTATTTATATAGCGCTTTTTACAATGCAGATTGTGTCAAAGCAGCTTTACATTGATAACTGGTATATAATTTTGGCTGCACAGCAGCTAAAGAATAGTGTCAATGCAGGCAGATCAAAGCACTGTTGAATATCAAATGTCAAGTTAAATGTCAAGTGTCCCCAACTAAGCAAGCCAAAGGCGACAGCGGCAAGGAACCTAAACTCCAACAGGTGACATCAGGTGGCAAACAGGTATTAAAATGGAGAGAAAAAAACTTGGGAGAAACCAGGCTTAGTCGGGGGGCCAGTTCTCCTCTGGCGAACAGTGCTTTGTTACGATTCAGGTTGCTATCATAAGTCTGATAGGATCGCAACATTCAAAGTATTTATTTCAGTTCTGTCCAGTTGAGGATCGTATTCATCACGCCGGTATGGATGGTTTGTTGAGGAAACTGTGGCATTGGCTGTCGTGTTGATGAGGCCTTCACAATGGATGATCTAGTCGACTCGATCTCTGCTGATACTTCAGGGCTGCGTTGTGGTCCTGTCAGGGTGCCGGTCCTCTGTCTCACCTGGATACGGCCCGGATCCGGTTGACTACGGTAAGCCTCGGGATAAACAGAAAGACTAATATTATTGTAGATGCCATTCTTCTTCTGATGTAACGAGTACATCTGGTGTTATAGGAAGTGTTCCCGGTTCCGGCTGACCTAATTTATGCAGCCTAATAATCCTTTAACGGATTGGAAAATATAAATTTTTATAGTGTTATGTGTATGCCAGGTTAAAAAGATACGTTTTTAGTCTAGATTTAAACTGACAGAGTGTGTCTGCTTCCCAAACAATACTAGGAAGTTTGTTCCAGAGTTTAGGTGCCAAATAGGAGAAGGATCTACCACCTGTGGTTGATTTTGATATTCTAGGTATTATCAGCTGGCCTGAATTCTGAGATCGCAATAAACGTGAAGGACTATAATGCATTAAGAGCTCACTTAGGTACTGGGGAGCTAAACCATTTAATGCTTTGTAAGTAGTTGGCAAGATTTTGAAATCTATACAATATTTACCAGGAAGCCAATGCAGTGATGACAGAACTGGGCTAATATGGTCATACTTCCTAGTTCTAGTAAGAACTCTAGCTGCTGCATTTTGTATGAACTGTAGTTTATTTATCAAGCGGGAGGAACAACCACCCAGTAGAGCGTTACAATAGTCTAGCCTCGAGGTCATGAACGCATGAACTAACTGTTCTGCATTCTTCATTGAGAGCATATGTTGTAGTTTAGATATAATTTTAAGATGGAAGAATGCGGGACTCCCGATTAAGGGTGCTTTCTACAGACTGTTTAAATTCATGCTCAAATGTTTGTACTTTAGTATTAAGGGCCAATAAATCCACCTTGACTTGAGCTATGTCATATTCACATTCAATACACAGCTTTCACCATTAGCATCATCATCATCAGTTTCTTCATCATCATCTGAAATATACAGTGAGCTTAGCATAGATGTTATTTCAGCAGTTGGATTGCGTCTGGTAACAAACGGGCCTGCAGTGAAATCTGCATTGGGTGTTTCAGAACTACTCCTAGCTTCAGTTACATTGTCATTGTTGTCAGTATTCACAATTGCATCTGGGTTTTCCATATTTTAAAAATATGTAAAACAAAATTACACAAAAAAGAACGTTCCCCGTACGGGCCACCAATATGTAACACTCCAGTTAGTATGCCAGGAGGATGCACTAAATAAGGGGAACATTTGTGTCACTTAAACAGCACAAAACAAAAAAAGAATAAAACGGGAGACAGATGTTCATCAATAAACCCAAGTGTATTTACAATTCAATCCGTGTACACAAAAAAAAAACATGTTAAACATCCAAGGTGTGTGTGTGTGTGTGTGTGTGTGTGTGTGTCTGAAAAGTCTCTAGAGTCCAGCGCGTAAAAAAGCTTATATAGGAGCAGTCTCACCGGGGAAATAACCAGTCCGAGAGCAGGATCCTACAGGAACAGTCCAACTGTTTAAAGTCCTCTGGGGCGAGTAATCCGTGGGAAAAAATCAATATACTCCACAAGAGATGGCGAAAAATCAGCACAGCAAAAAACAGTCAGGAAACGTTGCAGGGGAGAAAAGATTTATATACAGTGGCATGAAAAAGTATGTGAACCCCTTGCAGAATCTGTGAAAATGAGAATTATTTTAATAAAATAAGAGGGATAATAAAAAATGCATGTTATTTTTTGTTTAGTACTGTCCTGAGTAAGATATTTTACATAAAAGATGTTTGCATTTAGTTCACAAGACAAAACAATAGCTGAATTTATTAAAATAACCCCATTCATACCCCCACTCATGAACAACCATCACAAAACATAAAAACAGTCATGGATCATCAGGTAACCACACACAGTATTGAGAATCAATTGTTTCACATACTTATGAATGGGGTTATTTTAAAATATCTTACTCAGGACAGTACTAAACAAAAAATAACATGCATTTTTTTATTATTCCTCTTATTTTATTAATGAGATGACGTAACGTCACGTGACGACGGAGCGCGAGGAGAATCTTGCGGGAGCAGAATCTCGCGGGAATATAAATCAGGGTCAAACACAGTCAATACATAAGGGAGAAAACAGTACACTGAGGAAAGCAATTTATATATAATAGTAAATGTATTATTATTGGCAATTGATACTATAATTGGCTTCCCCTTATGTGGCAACGCTACAAATGGAATTAGTTTATCATATTAAATATTAATTAATTTACATTGCATCTGCTGTCAAAACTATCCCTAGCCTATTTGGCACACCGCCTGTTTTATTTAGTTGAAATCTGTGCACCAAAAATGCGCGACGAACAGTGCAGAGGGAATGTTACATTGTAGTGAAGTGCAGATCAGCAGGCCTGACTGTTGTTTTGAGCAATACACTATTTTACAATGTTTTATTTTTTCTGCCAGCTAAATTTCTAAAGCAAAGTCACAGATCATTGTGCGACTCTCAACATAAGGCGCACAGCCTAGTTAATTCGTGAATGAATCCGAGTCTTTGAACAAATCGGTTGAGTGATTCACCAGTCATACAGCCTTTTATTACTGAATGAATCAGCACTTCGAGCGAATCGATTGAATAAAATGACTCGTTCATTAACACAGTGACTTGCTGCCGCCTACTGGCGATATTTCATATTTGTTCCCTCTTATAATTTATTTCATATTTCTGTATTCAAAGCATTTTGTATAAAACATAAAATTAATGTCATTGCATTATTTGCTCTGCTGTGTGAATGTATGTACGGACCTCTCTGAGCAGCTTAAATTGTGTAAATACATCTAAAAACAACTTGCTGCTATACCACCTCTGCAGCGCAAGATGCCTTTGGTTGAAAGAAAATAGTGTCAAACTATAATATTGACTAAATTTAAGATTTTAAATTAAAAGATGGCATAGGCCTATATTTAATAAGATATATAGCTATTTTAAAAGGTAGCCTTATTTGACTAATTCATTTATGATGGTAATAGATGGCAATAAATATAAAAATATATATTCATCTCGTGTAATGCAGCTCAGTCACCGAACGCGCGTGGTTTGATGATGTAAAACTCCGGACAAGTTTTCATGCGTGCGTCCGTTTTTAACGTGTCTTGACTGCCGTACAGTCTGACATAAATGACAGCTGAGATCCCACATTGTGACATGAGGATCATGTTCGTACAGTCTGACAAGCAACCATCGTAAAATAACTATTATAAATTGCACAGTGTGCACCCGGCTTAAGTCTCTTACCGGACACCCTGTGGTGGGTTTCAAACCTAACCAGCAATATACTCCAATGGGAATGTGCTACCAACAGCTAACTCATTTTTTCAACAGAGTTTATTCAGAGTACAGTTAAAAGTCCAACAAAAACAGACTGCCAGGCGTCGTCACACTGGGACGCTGCAGCTGGTAAACAGGAAAACATTAGCTGATTTCACTAGCGAGAATTCACTAGCTGAACGTAGCTTGCGAAGCACAGGAGCTCGGTGGCCGATCTGGACGTGCCTCAGGCTGTAGATGGAGAGCACAAAGCCTGGCGTAGGGAAGGGACCAGGCTAGCAGACATAGGGCTCGGATAGACGGACCACGAGACAGCTGCGGGAACTGGGACTTAAGACTGTGATAATACACAAACAGTAGTCTAACGATTTCTGAGAGATTACACAAACGAACGCCACTCACAGGTTGTTAATAATCCGACAAAGACATGAACAAACACAGAAAAAAACACAGAACAGGTGCGGACGCGAGAAGGCGCGAACGCCAACAGAAATGACAAACAGCTGAAACAAATAAGCATAGAAGGCAGGGAAAAAAGGAGAAAACAAGGAGACAATCAAACCCGGCTCATGACAGACTCATACAAGGTTTGGTGTCAATATGCCAAAGCAGTGCAGAGATACAGCTTCAAGAGTCGGTTTTGCATTATGCCTCAGATTCAATACTCCGGTTTGACGTATCGACTTGAAATCCATAACTTTTTGTCAACATGGTCTGAAGATGATACGGTTTGATTTTTGTGAAAATCGGAGCAATGGTCTTGGAGGAGTTCGAAAAAGTAGGTTTTTAAAGAAAAACAATATGGCAGACAGGAAGTTCAGCTGACTATGGAAAATTTGATATCTAATTATAGATATCTATGTTCTCAGCATGACCTAAGGAACTTACTGAGACCAGTAGGTTAACTCTCTGGAGTCGGGAAACTTGCCGGCGTGTTTTGAAGGATTTTTTTCACATTGCAGCAAAACAGACTTAAAATACTCCGTCAAAACATAAGTAATCTATCAATTGAAACTATAGAATATCCTCTTTTATTTGTGTACACTCAGAGTAAAAAATAAAGAAAACTAACATGATGCGTGATCTGTCATCTCCCTCTGAATGAAGTCCAATCTGATAGTTCTCAGAAAATGAACTGAATACTAATCACACAAAAATGAGACTTATGTCTAAAAAAACGTTGAACGGTCAGGTTTTAAATCATGTAAGTCAAATTGAAAACAAAAATTCTGTATGAAAAGAGACACATGTCAGACGCCCGGGATTCAGCTCATTATCCGCTAATGCGGTCACGCCCACGGAGCAAGTGCTATTCAGACGCAAATTCTGAGGCAATACATGCATACATCGTCTCAATCATGTATTTATTGTCTTGAAAAGTGTTTTGAATAGCCATAGTTAGCGATCTCTGGAAGCCTCTGTTAGTTCAGTTCCTGTTAGTTCAGTCACATGGTTGTTCTTCTTTAGATTAATTTGTGGACTAAAGGTGCACAGAGTGCCCTCCGGCTGCAAGTATGAATTGAAAACACAGTATCCAGCGTTCATAGTGATGACAATAAATATTGAATAAATATTAATCCTCTGTATAGAAAATTGACATAAACATATGAGAATCCATCAATATTTCTCCAAATGTGCATGCTTTTAAGCTAAAAGCCTATATGAAATGTCATAGAGGTAACATAATTGTTCAGACACTTTGCATCACAGAAATACATTATATTTTAAAGTATATAATAGAATACCATTATTTTAAATTGTAATAATATTTCACAGTATTGCTGTTTTTTCTGTATGTTTGATATACACCATGATGAGCTGATGTGGGTTTTTTCACAGCCTACCTGACTGAAAGGCCTAATTATGCAGGTCATTACAACTCATTATGCGATTCTTTTGTCTTCTCATGTGTAAATGACCCATTATTCATGATGATTCACGCCTCTACGCATACTGTGTTTCTTGACAAAAAGTGTCTTACAAAAACTAAATCAATATATTGTTTTATATGAAGGAGTAGGCAGGATAATTTTTACATGATTTTGAAGCAAAAACTCTAGTCTACAACCTCCAATACCCAGAAGTCTTGTGAACACAGATTAAATTTTTTTTTTTGGCCTTATTTCAGTGACTTAAGTTTTTTGTTTTTTCAATAACCACGCATAAACGTTATTCCTTCAAAAACACAAACATGTACATACATGTTCCTCACATATTATTGTAGCCTAGTTTGTGCTGAATACTGTGTAATGACACTTTTGTCATTAATATGTTTATGAACAACTGAAAAAAGCACGAATGTCAGGGCATGTCAAAACTTCTCCAGGCCCCGAATCAGCCTCAGACTCCAGAGGGTTAATATAGTCAAAATCAGTAAACTTGGTTAATATAGTCAAAAGTTAGCATTTTTGTAAATTTTGTTATAACTTTTGACCACAAGGTGGCACTTTGACGAAACGTTTTGAGTACTGTCAGGGCATGGTGCCAAAGACCCATACCGAGTTGAAAATTGGATATCATTCGAATCTAATGAGACCAAATGTATTATTTTTGGACAAACACATCAGAAGTTATTAGCATAAATAGCCATTGTTTGTATCTCCGGACCTGTAGGTGGCACTGTGCCGAAATGCTGCATGTTCCCTCAGGTCATGCTTGTGATGACAAGTACCAAGTTTGGTCAGAATATGATGAAGCGTTGCAGAGATACAGCCCTACGTCTATTTTCACAAGTGCTACGTATAATTTGTTTGTGTGTTTTTCGAAAACGGTTTGAGAAATCAACTTGAATTCAACTTTTTGTCGTTATGGTCTGAAGATGATCTGGTTACATTTTTGTGAAAATTGCATTAACGGCCTAGAAGGAACTTAAGTCTAGAAATGAGTTAGAAAAAGTAGGTTTTTCAGAAAATTCAAAATGGCATAAAAATTTCCATGTGCTATCTAAATTTTCAAAGTGCTATCATTTTTAATTATTAATATAATAACTGTGCTTAATATAAGACTGGCCATCGTGAGCAGCTGGGAAAAGTGAAATCCCGGTGGCTTGGCTGATTTGGCACATTGTCCAGCTTGTTTGTATTTACTTATTCGTTATTACTTTATTTTATTAATATACATTATGCCCTTGGTCAGGGGGTGCATTTTACTTGGTAGGCTACAGTACAATCACAAGATCCCAGTTCATTTTCAGTGGGATAGACAGCAGACGGAGCTCGAGCAGCGCTTGCCAAGATCCTTCACGTCAATATAGCATGAAAGATAAAAAGACTACCAAGCGAAAATATACAAAACATTGTTAAGTTTTTAGCTCTTGTTTGTAATACAATATTTGTACAGTAAAAATGCAGATGTTTTCTTTAGCAGGCATCGTTCGTTACCACGGCAACCGCTTGAGCTTCCGCACTTCACACGCTTCTCATTCACTTAAAATAACCTTAAATCTAGCACAGTTATTAACTCTGTTCATTACAGTAGAGGCGGTTCGCTGTAGATAAGGCAAATCTGATCTATATGACGCAAGTCATATAGACTCTTAAGAGCTATATGACTCTTAAGAGCACTATGATTTATGATTTATTTTCAACTATTAATTTCAATAAATAAATAAATAAATACAAATAAATAAATACAAATACAGAGAATAAATAAATACAAATACTTTGATTTGGCACATTGCCCATCTTGTTTGTAGTTATTTATTGACTTTTTTTGGCATTATTTGTTGTCTGTGGTGTAGCCTACCCAAATAATTACTGCGGGAATCCAGCATTCGATAATAAACCAAAATAAATTGTATAAGCCTATCTTGACAGCGTTATAGCTAGCATAATAAAATATTTTAGGCTAGGCTAAAAAACAAGAGCTAAAACCTAACAATTTTTTAAAATGATGCTCATTTTTTTTGTATATTTTCGCTTGGTAGTAGTCTTTTTATCTTTCATATATTGACGTGAAGGATCTTGGCAAGCGCTGCTGCTCGAGCTGGCCTCCGTCTGCTGTCTATCCCACTGAAAATGAACTGGGATCTTGTGATTGTACTGTAGCCTACCAAGTAAAATGCACCCCCTGACCAAGGGCATAATGTAAATTAATAAAATAAAGTAATAACGAATAAGTAAATACAAACAAGCTGGACAATGTGCCAAATCAGCCAAGCCACCGGGATTTCACTTTTCCCAGCTGCTTGCAATGGCCAGTCCGAGACTGCCTTATAGACTGCCTTATAAAAATGATTGGGTGAAAAGGTTATCCTTTGTGCTCATTCTTTTAAACTACTCCTCAACATGCAAGCAGTGTAAATAAAGCAGTTACATCAATGAGATGATAGTAGTCCACGGCCACACCCCACGCTAATGGTACAGCCCACAGCGCAAATTACAAGACAAAAAATGGAAAAACAGAAAATTGGTTAGATTTCATTTATTCAAATGATTGTTTCTATAGTCATAATTTGTCATGATCACCAGTGAGAGTGCCCTTTCAGCCACTAGAGGGCACTCCATTCCGGACTCTCGTTTCCACCCATTGCATTCACTACATTACCCATAACGCACTCCCCGGACTCATTATCCCTTGTTCATTGCACCAGCTGTTTTGTATCACATCATTATTGTCTGTCTATTTATACCTGGTTTGTTTCTGCCTTTGTTTGTGGTTCTTTGTTTAATGTCACATACTTTTGTTCCCTGGTTTTCTGTTTTGCTTGTTTACTGTTTTTTGTATTGCTTGTTTACTGTTTTTTGTATGGACTGACTTTCTGGATTTGGACATTTGCCTGTTTTTGGACTTTGAGTTGGATTACCCATTAAAACACCGCTGCAATTGGATCCGTCTGTTGTTTCTGTGTGTACCGTGACAGAAAGAACCACCACACAAAGGATCCAGCAGCATGAGCGTTCGGATTCGTCCCCCAGTCTCCATTGGAGAGCGGATGGCTCTAGTTCGGGCAGTGGTGGCGCTGCGTCAGGAGGGAAGTGAGGTAGGATGTTTTGCCCAGTTTTTCTGGACAATGGCAAGAGGGCTGCGCTATAACGATGAGGCACAGAAAGAAATATTCAATGGATGCCTTGATGACCCTCTTCCTCAGTGGGAGTTACAGGGGCTCCAGATCCTGGATTTCTGGGGCTTTGTCAGCTATCTCTCCCACAGAAGTCAATGGGCAACCCATGCTCAGCCAGAGTCTGCTCCAGCTCATGAATCCGTTCCTGAGGTCACTGAGGAGGTGGGCGCTGAATCTTCGCTTCCCACACGGAGGAGGAGGAGGAAGAGGAGGAGGAAGCCTCCAGCCAGTGAGTCCGCTCCAGCCAGCGAGTCCGCTCCAGAGCCCGGTCCAGTCAGTGAGTCCACTCTAGAGCCCGCTCCAGTCAGTGAGTCCACTCCAGAGCCCGCTCCAGTCAGTGAGCCCGCTCCAGTCAGTGAGTCCACTCCAGAGCCCGCTCCAGCCAGTGAGTCCACTCCAGAGCCCGCTTCAGTCAGTGAGTCCATTCCAGAGTCCGCTCCAGTCAGTGAGTCCACTCCAGAGCCCGCTCCAGTCAGTGAGTCCACTCCAGAGCCCGCTCCAGTCAGTGAGTCCACTCCAGTCAGTGAGTCCACTCCAGTCAGTGAGTCCACTCCAGTCAGTGAGTCCACTCCAGAGTCCGCTTCAGTCAGTGAGTCCACTTCAGAGCCCGCTTCAGTTAGTGAGTCCACCCCAGTCAGTGAGTCCACTCCAGAGCCCGCTCCAGTCAGTGAATCCGCTCCAGCCAGTGAATCCGCTCCAGCCTGTTGGTCCACTTCGGTGCCTACAGATGAGGTAGGCACAGAGCCACCGCCTCACCCTCATAAGAGGAGGAAAGGGAGGAGAAGGGCTTCCTCCGTCCTTCAAGGCCCGGAGACCACTCTAGAGGTTGTTCTTCGTTTTTCCAAGCACCTTGCCCTGCCGGCGCCACCGAAGCGCCTTGCCCTGCCGGCGCCAACGAAGCGCCTTGCCCTGCCGGCGCCAACGAAGCGCCTTGCCCTGCCGGCGCCAACGAAGCGCCTTGCCCTGCCGGCGCCAACGAAGCGCCTTGCCCTGCCGGCGCCAACGAAGCGCCTTGCCCTGCCGCCATCGCCAGAGCAGCCCGAGCCCGCTGCTGTCCCAGAGCAGCCCCAGCTTGAGCTCGCTGCCGTCCCAGAGCAGCCCGCTCTCCCTGATACGGCCACGGAGGCCGTCATCGAGCTGTCTGCTCTCCCTAATACGACCACGGAGGTCGTCCCCGAGCTGCCCGCTCTCCCTGATACGGCCACGGAGCAACCTTGGTCTGCCCTGCTGCCGCCGTCTAAGCCTTCTGCCCTGCCGTCACCGCCCAGATCTTCTGTCCTGCCGCCGTCATCCAAGCCTTCTGCCCTGCCGCCACCGCCCAGATCTTCTGTCCTGCCGCCGTCATCCAAGCCTTCTGCCCTGCCGCTGCCGTCCAGGCTTTCTGCCCTGCCGCCACTGCCCAGGCCGTCTGAACCGTTGGAACCAGCCTGGTCAGTTCCTCCGGCACCACCCTGGCAATCAGCCAGGACTCCAGACCCGCTGGAACCAGCCTGGTCAGTTCCTCCGGCGCCACCCTGGCACTCAGCCAGGACTCCAGACCCGCTGGAACCAGCCTGGTCAGTTCCTCCAGCGCCACCCTGGCAATCAGCCAGGATTCCAGACCCGCTGGAACCAGCCTGGTCAGTTCCTCCAGCACCACCCTGGCTTTCAGTGGGGTGTCCTGGATCTGGCCCGCCATCCCTCCCCCTGATCCTCCTCCGGTCCACCTCCCTCCTGAGTTTTTGTGTTTTTGTGTTTTGTCTGGTGGAGCGTCTGGTAGCCGCTCCTTTGAGGGGGGGTAATGTCATGATCACCAGTGAGAGTGCCCTTTCAGCCACTAGAGGGCACTCCATTCCGGACTCTCGTTTCCACCCATTGCATTCACTACATTACCCATAACGCACTCCCCGGACTCATTATCCCATGTTCATTGCACCAGCTGTTTTGTATCACATCATTAGTGTCTGTCTATTTATACCTGGTTTGTTTCTGCCTTTGTTTGTGGTTCTTTGTTTAATGTCACGTACTTTTGTTCCCTGGTTTTCTGTTTTGCTTGTTTACTGTTTTTTGTATTGCTTGTTTACTGTTTTTTGTATGGACTGACTTTCTGGATTTGGACATTTGCCTGTTTTTGGACTTTGAGTTGGATTACCCATTAAAACACCGCTGCAATTGGATCCGTCTGTTGTTTCTGTGTGTACCGTGACATAATTTAGCAAAAGTAAAATTGAAAAAAAGGGGGTAAAAATGGCGGTCCGTGTACTTTTGCATCCATTCTTTTTTCGTTTTTTAACCACGTCAAGAAAAACAAAAAACGAACGGTTGTTGTATTTTTAAATGCTATGGTGAATACCAAAATTTAAATTAAAACCGAATGCACAAATTTCTTGTGCACAAAATAAATATTAACTTCTTTTCAGATATTTGTTTATTCCGTTTTGCATCTTTATAAACCAAAATTAAAAAAGGACAGATTAAAGTCGAATAAATGTCAATTTACAAGTTTTCTTTTGTAAAATTGTTATTTCTCCCACACTTTCGAGATCCATGTCTCTGAAACATGATAATACTTGACTTGATTTCCACCCCATTCTCACTCACGAGGGGTCCGATACTGCTGCATGTCCAAGAGATGCTATATATGGCGGCAAACGCGTCCAGCAAAGCTGGACATTCTAACCACTCACCATGAAAAATAAGCGCTTAATGTGGCTAAATGTAGGTGATATTGGCGGAGCAAATTCACTACACCTTATAAGCAGCCCACTATGAACACAATAACACGGTAAGCATTTTCCTTGAAAACAAAACACAGTTATGAAGAAAATGCTTAATGCATTAAGACACTGATATTAAATGACCAATAAAGATATGCAGACAAGCAGGCCAGGCCGAATATGAAGGCACAACACTATCACATGAGAATATCAATAGTACGCGTGTGTAATCTCGTATAATATATACGCCAAAATGAGTTTTGGCATGCATATGATACGCACTTTATGGCGTGTATATGACACGCTCTTGGGTAGGATGGGGGTGGATGGGTGGGGGGTTCGTGCGTATATTACACCATAAAGTGCGTATCATATGCACGCGAAAAACTACGTACCATATGCACACCAAAACTCATTTTGGCGTAAACATTCCACGACATTGCACACTCGTATTATTGATCCGCATTTTCGTGTGATCGACGCGCTTTCAACGTTTAGTGTTATAGAAAACCGATATAAACGCTTAACATAAACAACACTTTCCACGATGCCGTTGTCTTAGCCTTAGATGCTGTTGATGACAAGAAAATGTGCGAGAAAATAGTTGTTGTTTTATGTCCCAGCGACGTGGCTGAAACGCATTGCTTTCAATGAGAATTGAGAAATATTTCCTGTCAAACCTCCACTGAGGCAAAGGGTATGGGAATTTTCTCTTCATGAAAATTACATATTGGGGTATAATTTTGTCATCACAAATGTTGGTAGGCTATATTTTCAATTTGAACAGTAATAGCATAGGTATAGACTCCTAATACCAAACAATTTCTCAATATAAAATAATATAAAACACCTAACAGAGCCAGACGAAAAAGTCACAGTAATTTAGATGTCGTTTTGGCCTTTATTCATATAAAACAGAGTAAAAAGCAAAATGAGGGCATTGAGACCACAAGCGGGAACTCGATAATGTTAGAGCGCTAAACAAGAGGCTACAAGGTTTAGAAATATTAGTAATGTTTAGGTTAAAATAAAAATGTAAAAATAATAACAATAGTAATTGAACAAATTAAAATTAATCAATGTCATTTAGGCAGGCTCTTGAAGCGAGTCAATCTATTGACGCCAGAGGAAAAGCCACTAGAGGGCGCTTTAGCGTCTGTGTGTATGCCGCAAAACACTGTAAATTAAATTTAGCATTTTTACATATTAAAAAACAAGTTGTATATCAATTATATTATTTTTCACAAAATAATAATATTGCATAAAGAAAATTACCTCGTATCTGCTAATTCTATTAATAAGTGTTAAAATAAAAAACAAAGAAACCCCATTTTCCATATTTCATTTCTGGTTTAAAAAAGGAAAAACGAATGGACGCAAAAGTACACGGTCAATCAGGGTATCTTCCGTTCATTCATGTTTTGATTTGATATTGAAATCAGAAAAATTAGAAAACTGCACTTTTTTTTGTTTTTCATTTTTAAAATGAAAACGAAAAAAAAAAAATTGGCTTGATTTGTCTTTTTTCGTGGAAACAAATAGGCAGTTTGAATATTCGATCTCTACATGTGGGCGGGAATGAAACGCCTCTTTCCGCTGATTGGTCAACCAGATGTCAAACCATGTCCTCATCAGTTGTTCGTCGGTTCAGCTCAACAGAATAAAAGTCCCTCGCTCTACAGCTGTACGGATTCTTAACGCGTTTATTCTACATTTTATCTCTTTCTCATCAAATATTAATTTACTTTGCAGCTGCACACAATTACCCCCATTCTACAACGTTGGCACACTGCCTGTTTTATTGAAGTGACCAAATATAAAAATCTAGCGAAGCTGCCAACGCACTGGGCAGTGAATTAAAAAGTGCAAATCATAGCCTATTGATGTAAATATCTACAGCAGTCATAACTTTTGTTTTAGACAACACCCTGAGTTTTGTACATGGGTTGAATTTGAAATATATGAAAATATATTACATGTTATTAGTTCATCAAAGCGGTGCTATAGAGAGATGGACTTAAAATGTGAATTGGATGATTTGATGACGGAGGTGAACTTGTTTATGCCAATTTGAAATAGGCTATCACACATTTAAAAAAAGTAAAATAAATAAATAAAGGGAAAAATGTTAAAACAGTGTTAAAAATAACCATTATAGTACTCTCTTAAGAAGATATCAATTATATTTTATTAATATTAGGCTATATATCAAAACCCTGAAATAACACTAACAATAATTTTAGTATTTTATAGCCTATTTATTGTCATCTTTCTGTGTCAGAAATTAACTGTAATTGATTTAATTGATTAATTGATTTTCAGGGGATAATCTTATTAAATATGTAGCCTATGCTTTCTTTGATGTTAAATTCTTAAATTTAGTCATTTAAATTACAATAATATGACACTATAGGTTATTACCAAAGCCTTGCAGAGGTGTCAAAGAAGCACCACCTGAAGTTGCTTTGAGATTTATGAGTTGTTAGATTGCTCAGAGAGGGCAGTATATGTGTAGAAATTACAACTGAATACAAGTAATTTTAAATTACAAAATGAAACTGGATCATGAAATTAATGTCGCCAGTAGGTGTCAGCAAGTCATTGTGTCAATGATTGGGTCATTTATTTAAGCGATTCGTTCAAAACGCTGATTCATTCAAGAATATATCAATTGGATCTATATAATCTTTTGGGCCATTGAATCACTTGGTCAACTGATTTGAAGACTCTGATTCATTCAGGAATGAAACACTGCTCTGTGCACTAGGAGTCAGTCACACAGCGGTTCTGATCTGCATTGGAAGTTTAGTCGGCAGAGAAAATAAAACACCGGTTTGTGTGACATTCATTAATACTCAATATTAATGAAATAAATTCAGAATATTGCCTTAAACAAAAGTTATAACTTTAAGAAAAGCAAAAAAATAGCATGTTGCCTATTATATTGTTACGTCCATAGGGACGTATGAATTTATTTTATGAATTCTGTATCTTTTGTTTTTCTCCCCGTTTGCTTTTTTTTTTTTTTTTTTTTTCTTCTATGCTGCTCTTGCTCCTCCTGTTTGTTTGACAGGCTCATGAGTGCCACCTGAATCCTATTGCAGCTCGTTAGGTGGAGTATAAATGAAGCTGAAGACTTCCAGTCCGAGAGAGAGACGGAGATACCACCATCTACTGGTCCCAGTGCTGTTTGGTTTCTTTTTGTGAATATTGTTTTGCTTGTAAAGTGAAAAAGTGAAAGTGAAGTGACATGTGGCCAAGTATGGTGACCCATACTAGGAATTTGTGCTCTGCATTTAACCCATCCAAGTGCACACACACAGCAGTGAACACACACACCGTGAACACACACCCGGAGCAGTGGGCAGCCATTGCTGCGGCGCCCGGGGAGCAGTTGGGGGTACGGTGCCTTGCTCAAGGGTCTCACCTCAGTCGTGGTATTGAAGGTGAGGAGAGCGCTGGACATTCACTCCCCTCACCGACAATCCCTGCCGGACCTGAGACTCGAACCCATGACCTTTGGGTTACAAGTCCGACTCTCTATCCATTAGGCCACGACTGCCCTGTATTCAGTATTGTAGTATTCAGGTAAAAAGCTGTGATGTGTTTCAGCTAATGTGTGTATACTTAAAACTTTACAACAATTAAGTGGGCTTCAGTTGACTGGTTTACCTATGCTGTCTAGTGTTTCAGCTAATTTTTTCCCAACCCTGAGACTTGTGTAAGCTGAGCAGCATTGAGCTTTTCAGTTAATTTAAGAGTTACTTGTGAACATCAGTTATCCAATTCTGTTGCCTTAATTGTCTTGATATTCTAAGTCTTTTCTTTTTAGTTATGTAGGGAGGTGGATGCCTTTGTTTTATTTAAGAACCATATTTTCTCTTGTTTATGCAGAAAGGGAGTTAGGGAATTGTGTTTGTATTTTTATTTAATTTTTCTTTTGGTAGGTAAGTTATCCCTTAACTCTAAGAATCCTTTTGTTTGTTATTTTGGCCCCTCCCCTCCTGAAGTCTTTTTGTTAATTCTTATTAGTTGTTTAATAAATCTTGTTACCTTTGAATCTTGTGTTTATTGAGCATTATTGTACTTGCCCTGAGACCTGGAGATGGCGGTTCTCTCATTCTCTCCACTTTTTTTTTTTTTTGTTACTTGCCGCCTCTTACCCCTAGATTTTAAAGAGGGACTCGTAACAAATGGGGGCTCGTCTGTTTCTGAAATAAATAGAAGCTCGTTTGTTCGTCCAGTTTTTTGTACAAAATTGTGAATCTTTCCCCCCACTGCTCTGTAACAATTGTATGAACGTCACTTTCAAATCCAGGATTTGGTCGCATACATCGCAACTCTGGTGAGTGCAGTTTTTTTTATTCTCTCTTTAGATTGCTGGCTGTTTTCTTTTTTGGGTGAAAGAGGAGAGTGTTAGATTTAATGATGGAATTTGATCTAATTTCGTTTACGCTAGCACCGACCACTGAAGTTTTTAATCGCTGTAAAAAGAGTGAACTTTTGATGATAGCAGACTTCTTTAGGATTAATGTCCCCAGAGAGGCTACCAAACAGGTCATGAAAGAAGAACTGTATGATAAGCTAGTAAATGAGGGAATTTTACCAAGGCAAAGCGATGATAGTGGAGAGGTAGAATAACTTGAAGTTATAGCAGGTAAAGAATGGGATAGTGTAGATCCACCTGACACGGACGCTATGGCTGTGCAAGACCCTAGGTTAGCAGTGAGGTTAAAAGAGTTGGATTTGGAAATAAAGAAACAGGAGTGTGAAGCTCATATGATCAAATTGAGAACTGTTGAAGCAGAGGCTGATAGGGATGTTAAATTGCGAAAATTAGCTCTAGAAGCTCAGCGCGTGGCTACGCAACCAGTCCCTTTACCACGTACTAAAACTCAATCAATTTCCTCTCTTATATCGACTGTAGCTAGTCCTTTCGCTGGAGGGCGTGGTCATACATCTTCTGACGTTCCGTTTGATCCTAGTAGATATATTAAACTTGTACCACCTTTCAGAGAAGCAGAAGCAGATTCTTATTTTGTTGCGTTTGAGCGGGTCGCAGGAAAGTTAGGGTGGCCAAAAGACATGTGGGCCCTATTGTTACAGTGTAGTCTTACAGGAAAAGCACAAGAAGTTTGTTCTGCTCTGCCAATTGAGTCTTCTCTTGACTATGACACAATTAAAGCGGCGGTTTTGCGTGTGTATGAACTTGTCCCAGAAGCATACCGACAAAAATTTCGGCGACATGAGAAAACAGCCAGACAATTTTATGTAGAGTTTGCGAGGGAGAAAAAAGTCCTCTTTGATAAGTGGTGTGCCTCTAGCAAGATAACGACCCTGGAACAGTTACAGGAGTTAATCTTGCTAGAGGATTTTAAGAATTGTGTGCCAGAGAATTTGGTGGTTCACTTGAATGAACAAAAAGTCGCGTGTTTGTCTAACGCAGCTGTTTTGGCTGACGAGTTTGTGCTGACACATCGTGCAGTTTTTCCCGCAGCGCGACAGTCAAGTTTTGCTCCGAGAACAGTCGATCCGCCAAATGTAACGCCTCGTGTAATGCGCCCTGTTAGAGCGGAAAACTTTTCCAAGAGTATACGTAAAACTAAACCTGCCAATAATGAGAAACGAGAATGTTTCTATTGTTTGAGTCCTGAACATCTGATTGCAGATTGTCAGTTGTGGAAGCAGAAGAATGTGAAAACTAAAAGTGTAGCACTTTCTCAGTCTTTACCAAAACTAAGCACAGCTGACGTGAAAAGTTATCAGCCGTTTATGTTAGAAGGCATGGTTTCCCTTTTTCCTGATGCTGAGTTTAAGCCAGTTGTCATGCTAAGAGATACTGGATCAGCTCAATCCTTTATTCTTGACCGTTGCTTACCATTTTCTGCTGATACTTACACTGATTTTGATGTATTAGTTCGAGGTATTGAGATGCGCTGTGTTAATGTGCCTCTGCATATGGTTCATTTGAAGTCAGATCTGGTTAGTGGAGCATTCAAGCTGGGTGTCCGTAAACAGTTACCTGTGGAAGGTGTAGATTTAATAATAGGAAATGATTTAGCAGGTGGCAAAGTTTTTCCTATCCCAATGGTGACTCATACCCCAATTGAAAAGGAGCAATCTGATCTTTCTGCTTTGTTTCCGTCAGCATTCCCTGCATTCGCAGTGACTCGGGCACAAGCTCAGAAGTTCAACGAAATGGTAAATCTTGCTGATTCCTTTCTAGTTCCTGACTCTGCTCCAGTAGAGGGTACACTGTCTGTGGAGCCAGAGCTAAAGCATGATTCCACTTCAGAGCCCAAAACCCCCTTAACACTGAGCAGAGAACAGCTGATAAAAGCGTAATGAGAAGACACTACACTAACTGAGAGTATTAAAGCTGCAGATCTTGGGCAAATGTCTTTGTCAGGAGTGCTGTATTTCTGGGATGATGGACTGCTGATGCGCAGGTGGAAACCAGATATTGATGATGAGAACTGTCAGGAGGTAAGACAGATAGTTTTACCTGTTGGCTATCGCACAGATGTGTTAAAACTGGCCCATGAACATGTAATGTCCGGTCATCTGGGCGTGACGAAGACATTCTATTGAATTTCCCGATACTTCTATTGGCCTGGTATAAAATCTGATGTGTCTGCCTTTTGTAAAGCTTGCAAAATTTGTCAACTTGCAGGAAAGCCGAACCAGAGAGTTCCAGTTGTTCCACTTAATCCAATACCTGTCATGAGTGAGCCATTCGAACGACTTGTCATTGACTGTGTTGGTCCGTTACCGAAGACCAAGGCAGGACATCAGTATTTGGTAACTATCATGTGTGCTGCAACTAGGGTTGGGTATCGGTTGGGTTTTATCCGATACCAGTACCTACTCTGTATTTTTTAAACGGTTCCGGTGCTTAAACGGTTCTTGAACCGGTACTTAAGAAAACAAAACCACACACACTTTGTCAAAAAATAATACCCTTTTATTTACAGGGCCAAACTGGACACAATATTAACTTAAATCTTTAAACAAGTAACATGGTAATAATAAATAAACCAATATAAAATTAAAATTCACATTTACATAATATCACATAAAACAATATTGTATCAAACAAAATAATAATACTGGAGATTAATAGAGATTACAACTAGGGTAATCTAATTTCCATTTTCTCTTCCTAATGACCTGAACTGAACAGTGCAACAACTTAAATATTAGAATATAAACAAATAAAACACAAATATAGAACAAGATATAACACACACAGTATAGCCTCGTATAAAGAAGTGTTGAACTTTGTTAAAACATTTTACACACGCTGTTGAATGGCAACGGTGTTTTCTATGCTAGCCTACTTGATATGCAAGATTTGCAGCTGGCATTAAATTACTGACTTACCCGAAGAGGAATGGCTGCTGTTATCATCATCTGCGTTGTCCATCGCCACACTGGCAGGTCACTTGGGTAAAGTTGGTTTTATATTCGCACATTCGGACTTCTGATAAATTCAGACTTTCCAATAAATGTGCAATAAATTAATGTTTGCGAATTTTAAGCAGCGACATGATATTGACAACCAACGATTGTCAACTTACAACATTTTTCACAGTCGATCAAAATAGGCAAGTATTGTTTTAATGGCATATTTACTTGTGAATGTCCACTGAATGTCCAATGTAGTGTGATTAACAAGGCTATTAAATACGGATGTGCGAATGTGCGAATATAAAACCAACTTTACCCAAGTTGGCAGGGCTGGGACTCTCTTCAATGAGTCCGGCGGCGAGGCCAACACTAGCTGCTGATGTTGTTGACATGCTTGGCTCTGCGTCTAGTAGGTTGTCAAACACGGTGCATTGTTCGGCTTTTAAGTACACTCCATGTGTCGCCATATGTTTAATTAAATTTGAAGTGTTACCTCCCTTGCATGATATTGCTTTATGGCATTTGTTGCATGTCGCAGAGTCTGCATTATTACACGTAAAATGCAGCCAAACCTTGGAGCGTTTTGCCTTCGGCATCTTCATTAATCCTCTCGCTATCAGTTCAACAAGTGTGCCGAGTAGCGGCACTGATGTCACGCAAGTTGACGCCGGAACACCAGGGGGCGGTAAAAAAAAAAAAAATCAGCACCGAAATTTTCTTTCTTATTCGGTCTCGTTACTACCGTTTACATCGGAACCGGTTCCCTATTGGCACCGCGTTTCGGTACCCAACCCTAGCTGCAACACGCTTCCCTGAGCCAATTCCTTTACGTAACCTGAAAGCCAAAGCGGTTGTGAAAGAGCTGATCAAATTCTGTTCTACTTTCGGCTTGCCTAAGATAATTCAGACAGATCGTGGCACCAATTTTACGTCAAGAATGTTTGAACAGATTTTGAAGGAGCTTGGCATAAGTCACCAGTTATCCAGTGCCTACCATCCAGAGTCGCAGGGTGTGATTGAGAGGTTCCACCAAACTCTAAAAACAATGCTGCGGAGTTACTGTGTTGAGACAGGAAAAGACTGGGACGAAGGTCTTCCCTTTCTCCTGTTCGCTGTGAGAGAGACCGTGCAGGAGTCTCTAGGGTTTAGTCCAGCAGAGCTTGTCTTTGGTCATGCGGTACGAGGACCGTTAAAATTAAGTGAACAACTGTTGGCTGAACATCTGACCCCTATGACTATTCCTGACTACGTCCAGTCTCTTCGTCAGAGACTGCAACATGCTCGTGAAGTGGCAGCACAACACCTTGTAACAGCACAAAGCAAGATGAAAGCACGCTATGATAAGAAGTCTGTTGTCAGATCTTTCCAACCTGGCGATTCTGTTCTGGCTCTCTTACCCATCCCTGGTTCTGTGTTCCAGGCGAAATTTACCGGTCCCTATGTAGTTAAAAAGAAAGTGAGTGATACAAATTACATCATTGACACCCCTGACCGCAGACGCAAAAGCCGTGTGTGCCATATTAACAGAATGCATAGCTGATATAAAAAACTGGATGACCAGTAATTTCCTACTACTAAATTCAGAAAAAACAGAGATTCTAACTTTTGGACCAAAAACTTCTTCACGTAATAACCTAGAATATTGTCTAACACTTGATGGCTGCTCTGTTAAGTCTTCGTCGTCAGCTAGGAACCTGGGTGTGCTCTTTGATACCAATCTTTCATTTGAAGGCCATGTTACTAGCATCTGTAAAACCGCTTTCTTCCATCTTAAAAATATATCTAAACTACGACATATGCTCTCAATGAAGAATGCAGAACAGTTAGTTCATGCGTTCATGACCTCAAGGCTAGACTACTGTAACGCTCTACTGGGTGGTTGTTCCTCCCGCTTGATAAATAAACTACAGCTCGTACAAAATGCGGCAGCTAGAGTTCTTACTAGAACTAGGAATTATGACCATATTAGCCCAGTTCTGTCATCACTGCATTGGCTTCCTGTTAAACATCGTATAGATTTTAAAATCTTGCTAATTACTTACAAAGCTCTAAATGGTTTAGCTCCCCAGTACCTAAGTGAGCTCTTAATGCATTATAGTCCTTCACGTCTATTGCGATCTCAGAATTCAGGCCAGCTGATAATACCCAGAATATCAAAATCAACCACAGGCAGTAGATCCTTCTCCTATTTGGCACCTAAACTCTGGAACAATCTTCCTAGCATTGTTCGGGAAGCAGACACACTCTGTCAGTTTAAATCTAGACTAAAAACGCATCTCTTTAACCTGGCATACACATAACACATTATATATTTATATGTGACCAGTCACGGAAAGTAGGGACACAAGTCGGTTTTGGGGCATTTTGAGTTATTCACAGATTCTGAAAGTGCAGTCTCCAAGCTTTCCAACGATGTGTGACACATGGAAATCTGATAATATTTGGAGAAGTTGTGGCCATTTGAAGGTAGGCAATCAAGAAAGCTCAAGAGGGAGAAAAACCCCTTTAAAGTTTGTGCAGTTCTCACCTGTTCTCACCTGCTGGGAGTGACAATAGGGCTCATTTACATCTCATTTAGATAAGCCATACCCCCTGTAAAGCTGCATGGACCACATACTATTAATAATAAAGGTTAATGTGCATTGTAAATGTCAGTAATTTTTTTTTTTTTACTTTTATAAAAATGATTTAGAGGCTGAAATATGTGACTTTTTTGTCAAAACTCTATTTGAACTTGTGCATTGTAGATAACATGTTGCAAGACACTCTGCCCATCATTTTTAATGTTATTATTTTAATGTTTATGTAAAGAAAAAGTACATATTGATGCTAATTTTATTTTTTATTTGCTGGTTTTCCACATAAAACTTGGTGAATTGACTTTTTGAACAGGATTCTGTGATAACCGTGATCATTTTGGTCACTAATCATGAAATGAAATGTTCTCACCTGAGAAGCCTGTTAAAGAAGAATAGGCAATCCAGGAAATAACCGAACTACCAGAGGCCAGAGATCGCTAACTATGGCTATTCAAAACACTTTTCAAGACAATAAATACACGATTGAGACGATGAATGCATGCATTGACTCAGAATTTGCGTCTGAATAGCGCTGGCTCCGTGGGCGTGGCCGCATTAGCGGATAATGAGCTGAATCACAGACTTCTGACATGGCTCTCTTTTCATACAGATTACATAAACACAGAAGGTTTGTTTTCGATTTGACTTACACATTTTAAAACTTGACATTTCAACGTTTTTTCAGACATAAGTATAATTTTTTTATGATTAGTATTCACTAAGTTACAGTTCATTTTCTGAGAACTATCTGATTGGACTTCGTTCAGAGGGAGAGGAGAAATCACGCATCATGTTAGTTTTCTTTATTTTTCAAAAAGCACAACATTGTGTTTTTACTCTGAGTGTACACAAATAAAAGAAGACATTCTATAGTTTCAATTGATATATATTACTTATGTCTCTATGACAAAATATGATGGAGTATTTTAAGTCTGTTTTGCTGCAATGTGAAAAAAAACCTGCAAAACGCGCCGGCGCGTTACCCGACTCCAGAGAGGTAATGTCTTATTATGCTTGTTATATATTGTCTTATTATACTTTCATCGTCGCTCAGATCGTCTTCAGAATCAGTGAGCGCTTGTTCATAAGCATCCGGCTTGTCGAAGAAGTACTTCAAAACATTTTCGGTGTAACGGCCACGGTTCTTCATTGAATTTTGATATCAGCTAGAGCCGGCCAGAGCGCTGCATAGTAAGTAGCCACGCTTCCCAGTATGGAAATACACACAGACATGACACGCCCCTACTGCGTGCTAGAATCTCCGAAAAACAAGCCGATTTCGACCTCAAAATGTACGCTTTTAAATATACCAATACTGCTATCTCAAACACGGAAAGGCTTCTTCATGATCTCAACTAACAGATTCTGCAAAAAAACGAAAATCACCAATTTTGAAAAAAAATGCTTCTTTCTCATTTTGCTCGAGAGTTGTGCTGCCGACTTGTGTCCCTGGATTCCGTGACGGGTCACATATTTTCAAATCCGTTAAAGGATTATTAGGCTGCATAAATTAGGTCAGCCGGAACCGGGAACACTTCCTATAACACCAGATGTACTCGTTACATCAGAAGAAGAATGGCATCTACGCTAATATTAGTCTTTCTGTTTATCCCGAGGTTTACCGTAGTCAACCGGATCCGGGCCGTATCCAGCTGAGACCGAGGACCGGTGCCATGACACGACCACAACGCAGCCCTGAAGTATCAGCAGAGATCGAGTCGACTAGATCATCCACTGTGAAGACATCATCAACACGACAGCCAGTGCCACAGTTCCTCAACAGACTGTCCATACCGGCGTGATGAATACGATCCTCAACTGGATGGAACTGAAATAAATACTTTGAATGTTGCGATCCCATCAGACTTATGATAGCAACCTGATTCGTAACAAAGCACTGTTCGCCAGAGGAGAACTGGCCCCCCGACTAAGCCTGGTTTCTCCCAAGGTTTTTTCTCCATTTTAACACCTATTTGCCACCTGTTTGCCACCTGATGTCACCTGATGGAGTTTGGGTTCCTTGCCGCTGTCGCCTTTGGCTTGCTTAGTTGGGGACACTTGATATTTGACTTGACTTTTGATATTCAACAGTATTCTTGACATTTATTCAACAGTGCTTTGATCTGCCTGCATTGATACTATTCTTTAAGAGCTGCTGTGCAGCTAAAATGATGTACCAGTTATCAATGTAAAGCTGCTTTGACACAATCTGCATTGTAAAAAGCGCTATATAAATAAAGGTGACTTGACTTGACTTGACAGCTCGCTCTGCTAATCCATTTGAAGAAGGGTGGAATGGTGCAGATCTCACATGACGAATCCCATTGTTTTTCATGAATTTTTCAAATTATGTGCTTGTGGCGTCAGAGTGCGGGCGTCAGAGTGCGGGACGCAAAACCTGTGGGTTTCTCAGTGTTATCTTCCATTCGATGGGAAAGCACAGCTCCCACACCATAAGAAGAGGCATCACATGAAAGAATCAGATCTTTTTCTGAAGAATAGTGTACCAACACATGGACTGTAGGAGTTCCTTTGATTTTTTGAAAGCTTTGGTTTGTGACTCACCCCAGGTCCATTTATTATCTTTTCTTAACAGCATGTGGAGGGGAGCTAGGATACTGGACAAATTGGGTAGGAACTTGTTGTAGTAATTCAACAATCCTAAGTAGGCTTTTAATTCAGTGACATTAGTGGGACATGGAGCTTCCGTCAAGGCTTGCACCTTGTCCTTTAGTGGGTGTAACCCCTGAGAATCTACTAGATGACCTAAATAACGCACTTCTTTTTGAAGAAATTCACATTTGTCCCTTTTTAAGTGCAATCCAGCATCTTGAAGCCGTGTGAGCACGGCATCCAGGGTCTGCAAGTGCTCTTCATCAGTTACTCCAGTAACCAGTATGTCATCAAGATAGACTGCAACATGAGTTAATCCTTGCAGCAACTCTTCTATGGTTCTTTGAAATATTGCGGGTGCTGAAGCCACTCCAAATGGAAGACGATTGTAGGTGAACATCCCCTTGTGGGTGTTAATGGTGAGTCCATTACAATCTGCAGGTAGGCATGACTCATATCCAGCTTTGAAAATGATGAGCCCCCAGACAAAGTTGTAAAGAGGTCTTCCACACGTGGAATGGGATACTGTTCCAAAGGCGATGCCTGATTTATAGTGAGCTTATAATCTCCGCATAGTCTAATGGAACCATCAGGCTTGAGTATGGGTACAACCGGCGCTGCCCATTCTGAGAACTTCACAGGAGTGATGTTTTCATTCAGCAGTCTGTTAATTTCTGCATCAACCTTAGACCGCACAGCAAAAGGTACAGACCTGGGACGATAGAATTTTAACACCAGACCTGGTTTAACATGTATCGTAGCTGTCATCCCCTTGAGTGTTCCTAATTCCTCTTTAAAAACTTCTTCATGATGCTGAAGTATTTCTTGCAATTTTGCTTTGAGGGTATCCTTATTATTTTTTCTCTGTTGGTGATACACAACGTCCACATAAGCGGCTCCTATCACCTTAATAGGCTCACCTGTATAGGTTTCCAGCTTTATCTGTACAGGTTTCAATTCCGGGCTCAGTGGTTCTTTCCATGTGGCTTTGAAGCAGGCTTCATTCATGACTGTCAGGCCACAACCTGTGTCCAATTTAAAATTCACATTTTGCCCATTTACATTCAGTTCAACTGTATACGGTTTCACTTTTTGTAACTCTGAACAGTCCATACTACCAAGCTTGTATGTGAGGCAACCCAAAGCAAAAGTATCCAGGAAGCCATTTTCAGCATTTTCATTATTTACTTCCACCTTATTTGACTTGTGCCGTGAAGCTGCTTTGGCAGTGTCTCCATTTGGATGAGACTTCCGATCTTTTGTTCTGCCATTACGGCAAGCTCAAGCAATGTGTCTATTTTCCCACAATTGTGACACTTCTCACTATTGTATCTGCATGTAGAAGCTGTATGATTTGTGCCTTTACAACGATAACACTGCCCACTGTTTGGATGGTAATCTTTCTTACTATGCATTGGCGTAGGGGAACTTTTCACTTTGTGAGACCCAGCAGAAGGAGGGCTTTTGCAAATCTTGCAAATTTTTATTTGCAGCTTCAACAGACAGAGCAATTTTTAATGCATTGTCAAATGTCAAATTTGCTTCCGCCAGCAGACGTCTTTGAATTCTGTCATCATTTATGCCGCACACAATCCGATCTCTTAACATCTCCTCTAGCGTGGCTCCATAATTGCAATTTTGTGCCAATCTTCGCAGCTCTGCAACATATTTGGTTACAGACTCTTCCGGCCTACGAGTGCACGAGTCAAATTTGTACCTTTGTACAATTTTGCTTGGTTGTGGGTTAAAGTGATTCTTTAAAATCAACACAACTTGCTCATATGTTTTGTCTTTTGGTTTTTCAGGACTTATGAGATTGCGCAACAAGTTGTACGTTGGAGCACCAATGACGCTAATCAAAATAGCTCTCTATCTGTCCCCATCATCAATTCCATTGCCTCAAAAAAACTGCTCGAGAATCTCACAATATTCCTCCCAGGTTTGACTCTTTGCATCAAAAGCTGACAAAGTTCCAATGGTTGCCATTTGCCAAATCTTTTCCCTTCACCTCAAGTTTAGAAAAACATCCGCCGGAACTTTCACTTTAAATCACGGCTGTCATCCACGACTGTCCAGTCATCCATATCCATTGATCCTCGTCGCCAAAAATATGTGGTGTCGTGCCGATTAAGCACAAAAGACAAGAATTCCTGATAAATGGAACTCTTTAATCTCCAAGAGAAGCGACAAAAAATGTACAATGTTAGCACTCACTCGGAAGAGTTACCTCATACGGAAAACAGCCATATACATAAACATAGTCCCCTATTGTGGCCATTATGTGCATTGTACTCCAACATTAACTATTGCAGTAAGTTTAAACTGAATTTATACTGAATTTAATTTATTTAAAAAGGAAAACACATTGAATGTCTAAAAAAAAAAACTGATAGAAACAACATTTTTTAAAAACTATTATTTCTCATAAACACATAAGCATATTCTTGGAAAACAGTAAGGCATTTCTTAACCCTTATGTGGATATTCGTACAATCAGGATGTTGGGGTCTCCAGAGACCTTATGAAAATTTTTTATTTTGTACCATAATGTTTTTGTTGTTGTTGGGTTATATATATATATATATACTTTTAAAATAGATTTTTATAAAAAAAAAACTTTAAACTTTCACTTTAAAAAAGATCCACATTTCTCATTTTCATTCGTGGAGATAACATGGACAGTGTGCCATGGTTTAATGGAAGGGTGCTGCCATCAACTGGAGAACAGAACAAACACTTAATTCTATAGAATTCTCTTATCAAGGAAACAAAACAGTAAATTCATTTGGTTTGATCTGTTTGATGTGTTTGGAGGTTTTTCATCACTGAACACGTGTGTGTGTGTGTGTGTGTGTGTGTGTGTGTGTGTTTCAGGGTCTGAGCTCCATGACCAAAGACACGTATGATTCTCTGCACATGCAGCAGATTCACCCGCCGCCCCGTTAGAGTCGCTCATCTGACCCTCGTCAGGACACAGTCCACTCCAGTCCCGATTCCAGGGCTTCTTTCTTTCCTAAAGGCTCCAGTCATGTGATTATTGTGTTTTTACAGTTTTTCACTTTCATAATGAGCTCAGAGGTCACAGGTCACACACGTCCAGCAGAGAATCGCTCATTTACTAACATTAGTCAACATGAACTAACAATGAACAACTTCAACAGCATTTATTAATATTAGAGAATGTTAATCTCAGCATTTACTAATACATCATGAAAATAAACAGTGTATTTGTTCATATTATTTAATGGAGCTGAGCTGAAGATTCTTTACTAACATTAACATTAATAAATGCTTTATAAAGAGTATTTTTCATTTTTAGTTGATGCATTAGCTAGAATTGATAAATGAGTCCTTAAAAAAATCCCTATGAGAGCGTTTGACAGTAAACTGAGTGAAGAGCAAACGCTTGAACGAACATCATGTGATTCAGTTGATTCACTCGACACTCGTTTGTTCTTCTTCTCATTAGTGTAATATCACAATCTTCTTACTAAATGATTTTATTCAGTGATTTCATAAAACAATATTTGGTTTCCCAAAGAATCTTTCAGTGATCCGTTCTTAAAAGAACCACTTTAATGATCTAGAGAACCGTTAGAGGAATGAAAGATTCTTGGATGTTAAAGATTCTTCATGGAACATCAACATTCATTTTTAATTTTGTTTTCAGTCCTAAAAACACAGTTTCATAATGTCTTATTTTCTTGTGATTTTGTGGTGAAATATGAGCAGATTTTATGAGATTCACTGAGTTTTAATGATGTTTAGTGTTTATCGTGACTCTTTTAGGAACAATATTTTGCATTTACTCTTAAAAACTGAGAATTTCACTATTTCATTTGATTGTTGTTACTTTTGTCTGTAATTTTGTCATTAGCTTGTTAATAAAATGTGTGCGTGTGTGTGTGTGTGTGTGTGTGTGTGTGTGTGTGTGTGTGTGTGTGTGTGTGTGTGTGAGAGAGTGTGTGTGTGTGTGTGTGTGTGTGTGTGTGTGCGCGCGCGCGTGTGCGTGTGTGCGTGTGTGCGTGTGTGCGTGTGTGTGTGTGTGTGTGTGTGTGTGTGTGTGAGAGAGTGTGTGTGTGTGTGTGTGTGTGTGTGTGTGTGTGTGTGTGCGCGCGCGCGTGTGCGTGTGCGTGTGCGTGTGTGCGTGTGTGCGTGTGTGTGTGTGTGTGTGTGTGTGTGTGAATGTGTGTGAGTGTGTGTGTGTGTGTGTGTGTGTGTAGCCCTTCTGTATGATATAAACATTCTGCAGAGAAAGTCGACACACATCGTCTGAATCAAGAGAACGACAGAAGAAACTCGGAGCCGCTGCTGTTTCATCTCATGCAGAGAGAAAATGATTCATATTCCACCATAAAATCAATAACTTGATTACTGGATCATAAAGATTAGAATACAACTACGATTTCCAATGAATTATACATAAAAAAAAATCAAAAAAATCAAGGGAAAGGCAAAGAGAAAGTGAATAATCTTTGGTTTTCATCCTCAAGAGGACTTTTGCTTTGGGAACCACAAAATAAACTTTTTTTCACATATTTATATATTTACTGTATATATAATCCTGGTATATATTGTGGGTGTTCGAATAAAGATGACAAAGACGACTGAGAAGAATCGGATGAATCTTTGGTTTTCATCTGCTTTTTCATTCCTGCAGAAAACAATAAAGACACTGAAATATTTCATATATTAAACTTCACCGGCGTGAGACAAAAGCAGAATGGAAACGAACGATATTAATAGATCAATGTCGCCGCCTTCTGTTTCAACAGTTTCATGTGTATAAATAACATCAGAACGGATCGTATGCAGATATTTTCATGTTGAAGTTTCACCACAGACTGCTGGAAGCAGATAAAAACAACGAGACTCCGTCGATTCAACAGAACGTGTTCGTGGGAGTAAAAAAAGACACAAATGAAGTAAAAACGAGTTAAAAGAGACTGTACACAGTAGTATTCTTGGATCTAACATCAGTGCTGGAGGTATTTATACAAAAACACGCGCTGACCTCTGACCTCACCTGTGCGCTACACGTCTCTGTTCGCTGACGGCAGAATGAACTCAAACAGAGACGAACTTTGGCTGCAGCTTCTTTTGCGATTCTGTTTCAGCACAGAAACGCTGCGATTCTCAAATGATTCTCAAAAGACAGAAAAACGCTCGTGTTTGAAAATACAAACGGAATCCAAAGAAATCTCTGCAGCATCACAGACTGAAGGAGCAGTTTTGTGTCGAGTCAGTCTTATGGAAGCTTGTTTAACAGAATAAAAAATAAAAAAGGTACTTCACACAATTATGACTTGGTTTCTTGGGAAATCCGACTTAGAACTCCAATTTGATTTCTTAGAAAATCTCCAGCTTGGTTTCTGAGTAGTCCAACTGGGAACTTTAAGTCCGGCAAGTATGACTGGGAAGTCCGACTGGGAAATCCAGGTCCTAACTGCCCCGCTCTACGCAGGCCTCGAACACGGGTTTCCGGCGAGGGAGTCGGATGCTCTAACAAGGAGGCCAAAAGCTGCAACCTCTAGCGTCCGTCACTAGAGCATCTCTTGAGATCAGAGGTTTACTCGCACAGCGACTACTAGCTGCCTCCGTTATAAAGGCAGCATTTTTCACTTTCTGGATGCAGTCTGTGCAGCGCTGCATGAAGTCAAACAGATACACTCGCAAACTTCACTAGTAAAAGCTGATGAGAGAAGTGTATTTGGACAGACTCTGAAACCCTTGATTTTGACAGTTAAAGACCTTGGTGATCCAAAGACCACAATGCATAATGACTTCCAGCAGATCGATTCATTAATTTACCCCAGTCTCACGGCTATTTTGAAGCTATTTTACAGCTTTTATCATAAGCTGACTGTTATAGTTTACTATTGTTATAATTTTCTTTAGTGTAATTTTAAATATTTATATATTTTATATAAATATATATATTTAATAGTTGTTTTTTTTCACATTTTAGACATGTTTGTCTCCTAAATGAATCGTTTTGGGGGGAGGTTGGGGATGTTTCCTGAATATACAATTTGTGTTATCCATTTGTTAATACTGTTATTCCCCATTGTGCCTGCAGGTGGCACTGACACTTTGTAATTATTAGTTGTGTTCTTTAAAATAAATTCAGGAGTATCCCTGAATGTTGGCTGTTTTTAACATGGTTTACCTCCAAGTGTTTCTATGATATCATAATAAAAAAATACACAACAACATAATAAAAAAGTAAAAGATTTTAATACTCTTAGAAAATTATTTGCCAACTGAGCAAGCAATTAAGAAATGACAGAACAATCAATCACAATGTGTATTATGCCAGTTATGCCTTCACATACACTTTTGTGGAAAAAATCTTTTAGCTTTAGGTTAAATGTGTGAATTACTGTGGTTGATCATTTTACCCACTCGTAATTCAATTTTAATATTTTAACATTTTAATTGTTGTGGTAAGCTTGTAGAAAAGGACTAAACCTTTGCAGGGTTGCTAATTTCACCATGTTCATATAGAACAGATCATTGTGTGTTTTAAGGAAAAAGATGAAGAATGTTTACATGTAGCCTACAACCTATTGAGCATAAATAAACAGTAGGATATATATATATCTATATCTATATCTATATATATATATATATATATATATATATATATATATATATATAAACGTAACTTCGTTCGACGCTGAAACGAAATTACATTACCGAAAATAGTTTCTGTAATAAAGAGTGCACTAATATTTTAAGTGCCGCTTTAAAACGAAACAGAAAACTCCTGAATATTCATGTAAGCTCCGCCCAGTTTCGCCGAAAATCTAAACAGAATATATCAGATCAGCTCCTGCATCAGTGCTGATGGGCTTATATTCTCTAATGGGAGTTCATCATTAATTACATTAGTAGTTTTGTAGAAGAAACATTTTAGTGATTAAATCAAAAATGGCTGAAGAAGGTGAAAACTGGGATAACCATTCAGAAGATGGTGCGATAATGAATGTCCTCAAAAACTTGAGTAAGTCTTTCTGTGTGACATTTAGACTTTTATCATCAATGTGTGATAGAATTATAAATCAGAATTATAATTATACATTCTTATATTCTTTTTATTATTCTATGCAAAATTCCCCTTTAACATGAAAGTGAAACTAACCAGCACCGGATTTTAGATGAACTATATACAAATCTATTTCAATTAAGAAAACTGAATATTATTTATTTTGAAATCAAGGAATCCACAAAACACAGACTTCAGATTCAGATCATAATTCTGAAGAAAGAGCATCAGGAGGAGATTCTGGTGAGTGAAGCTTTAATAAAGGTCTGTTGTGTTTTATTATATAGTGACCAAAACTGAAACAGCATGTTTAATTTTAACATGTTTCATACAAGTATTGACATGTCAAAACAATAACAACAACAAAACACCAATAGTTATTTCTATGCTGTAGTTTTATCATGAAAATGAAAGTAATCAAGCGTTGACATGTATTTCCTCTTCATCAGTGACTCTGCCTTGTGGTCATCAAAGGCCAGCGCATTATATCATCGCATGGTTCAAGCATTATCTGAAACAGGTAGTGCTTTCCGTACACACTTCCTGACAGATATTGATTTCTGTGCTGCCTTTACATCTTTAACCAGTTATCATATTTCAGAGACAGACTGAGTTCACTTGTCCTGGATTTAATGCGGGCCAGAAGAGAACCTGTGGAACGAAGCTGTCTTACCAGGACATCTATCAACTGATTCATCTGACGAACAAACAGAGGGAATTCTTAGAGGAGAAACTCTGTCTTCTCACTGCTGGAAAGCTCTGCAACTTCAAAGCTGTGAGCTATTTTTCCTGAACCAGAAATTTCTTACAGAATAGTTTACCAGAAAATCAAACGACACATTCATCAGTGTCACTCACTTCCAGTGTGCTTGATCTTTGGGTGAACTATACCTTGAAATCAGGGCTGTAACCACCATAAACATTGAGGGGGACAAGTCCCCAATAATGAGAAATGGCCAAATTGTCCCCCAATGTTCATGATATGGTTACGGCCTTGCTTTAAAGTATGCTCAATCTAGTTTGTGTACAGCTTGCAAAATAACCAGTTCATGCCTGTACTGTAGTCTGTCACACAATAACCCAAACCCCCGTCTGACCATTTCTGAAGTGTCCAGGGTGCCGGTCCTTTGTGGAAAGACGAGATGAGTCAAACCTGTGTGTACACTGCACTATCTGCTCTGCAGACAAGAAACAGACATACACTTTCTGCTGGAGCTGCCTGAGGGAGTGGAAGGGGTCTACCCATAATGCTGTGCGCTGCGGAAACGAGGGCTGTGGAAAGAAAGTGGTAGATACACTAGATTTGGATTGGAAATTCTTACTAAGACTGAAGCTTTCTGAACTTTTGGTTTATTTATGAAATAATCAAAAGGGGTTCAGTTTAATTTTGTATCTAACAAAAGTATTTCTGTTGCGTCTGAACAGATAACTGAAGATTCTCTTGTGTCATGCAGTCCTAAATTTAAACGGAAGAAACTTCAAGAAATGGGAAATGATGTAAGTGTTATCAAAGACATTAAAAAAGAATCTGAGATTGACCTCTACTTTCATACAACATGTGGACACACTTTGCATCATTAAATTGCTGTGTGTAACAATCCCTCACAAAAAAGACGTGTGCTATTACTATACTTCTTTTAAACTAAAAATAAGAAAGTATATTTTCAGTCTACTTTTTATGTACTTTGCAGAAATATTCTTAAAATTACACTTCAGTACACTTGACTTACAATGACAGAAAAGTATATTTGGCCTAATCTTCTACTCAGTCTTTTGACTGAGATATACTTAAAGGTGCAATATGTAATATTTTTGCAGTAAAATATCCAAAAACCTCTAGGCCAGTGTTATATATTTTGTTCACTTGAGTACTTACAATATCCCAAATGTTTCCAACTATTTGTAAATCGTGAGAAAATTGCAATTTTAACCAAGGCTCCGGGACGTGTGAGGAGTCGCCTGTCAATGGCGTCATACCCGCGTTACCCTCGGTTTCCTGTTTATTTTGTAGAAACCATGGAAACACCAAAGACGCTTTAATATTTACATGTTTTAATAGACAAGGGAACAACTGTTTTGATATATTTATAAACAGAAAACTAATTATTGTTATATAGCTCAACATGTTTAGTCTTATTGTTTAAATCTAATTTTCTTGATTTTTTGCGAGTCTCATGCTTTACCATGAGAAAAACACTATTTTGTGAAGTAGCTAACATAGCATAATCAGATGCAGCTTTATTTTTAGTAACAGTAATACAGCATTTTCTCCATCATACAATACGTTTTAAAATGACTTACAAGCCATTTATCAACACAATCATCCAGCATTTAATATGATATTGTAAAATCGATCTATCTTACTGCAGTGTGTAACAGTGTCTCACAGCAGCCGCCGAGCGAACGCACAGAGTAACGTTATAACATCATTTTCAACACTCTCAAATGTATCTAATATGATAAACAGAGCGGCGTTACCTCATACTCATGACCGGAAAAGCGGAAGCGGCGCCGGTGACTGTGTCATAATAAAAGTCCCGCTGCTCGTGAGGCGTGTTGATCAATCGCTCCAGCTCCTCGTTCAGCTCCACAACACTCGCTCCTGCTCTGCTTCATACTACAGTAACGTTAATAATCTCATCCATGAACATGATTTCTGCCCGAGTCCAATCCCTATTCTTTTGCACCGTCCGTTGAGGTGGAGACCACATGTCCCGAGATTCCGCTCTAAAACTTGGCATCATCAAGCGACGCCTTAGTTATTACATATTGTACCTTTAAAGTATAATTAAGTCCAATGGTAGTGTACAAAGAAAATTACTGAATTGATCCATGTTTTCGCTGTTGTACAGTAGGGGGTGCTGTTATGCATCTTCTGAAAGAGTACAGAATCTCTGGATCAAAACACAGGAGAAGAAGAAGCAAAAATGAGCAACAAACAAAAAAACTAGTTGTGTAATCAGTTTACTACTGTAACTGTTATATATTAACAATAAGTATACATATAAAATGAAAAATGTACTTTTATACACTAAAAAGTGGCCAATTTAGTCCCAAAACAGTATTGTAATAGTACACTCACAAGTATACTACTAGTGCACTGATACTAGTATACTTACTACATAAAGTATACTTAAATTCAACACTTTCTTGAGTAGGCACTTATTTTTATTACTTTGCTAAAAAAGTGTGTTCTGTAGAGTATGAATGTAATCTGGACTCACTACATTCACCATATTGTTGTTATCATGTGACGTACCAGCATCAGTTGCGTCACTTCACTGCCATCCTCTCACATGGCCTCATGGGATAGAAAAGTGTATATAGTTTTTTACTCTTATATGAATATTGTGGATTCAGACATACTACTTTTGTCACATACTGTTTTTCACCTACTATAGAGTAGGGAAGTATGTGTATGTGAAGTATGTCATAAAATGTACTTGAAGTATACTCATTTTTTGCAAGGGATCTCATAAAAAACACTTATTGTGATAATTGTCCTGAATTTGTTTTTAATCCCTCTTCCTCTTCTCTCAAGATTTACCCAATGAAGGACAAGTCCTCTGACAGAAAACGTCTAGCGCTCATAATTAACAATGTGGAGTTTGAATATTTAAATGACCGTGTCGGGGCAGACAAGGATGAGTCGAGGATGGAGAGACTGCTGAAGGGTCTCGGTTACACTGTGGTGACACTAAGAGACCTCACGGCACAGGTACTGTCCGTATGTGTGTGTGTGTGTGAGTGTGTGTGTGTGTGTGTCTGTGTGTGTGTCTGTGTGTGTGTGTGTGTGTGTGTGTGTGTGTGTGTACAATATGAACAGCTGAACAGAATCACGCAGTTGTTGACGGTTTGATTCCCAGGGTATGAAATGTGCCATGGAAGACTTCGCCCAGCGACAGGAGCACTTCCAGTCAGACAGCTGCTTCGTGGTGTTCATGTCACATGGAAACGCCACTGGAATCTGTGGAGTTTCCTTAATAAGGAATTCTGATGAGGACATTTTCTCCATAGATAAAATTTTTAATAGCTTGAACACTCCAAACTGTCCTGGACTGCGAGACAAACCCAAAATCATCCTTATCCAGTCATGTCGGGGTGGTAAGTTTACAGATTAGCAGGAAGTGACTCATGTTCATGTTTTGGACGTCTCAGCAAATTAGATACTTATTAGAATCAGTCACAAGACTGAGCAACACAAATTATTGCACTTCAATTCAGTCTAAACAATCCAAATTTATTTAGGCTTAAAACCTCAGCTACCCATCAAGCCAATAACATTAAAACATTAACAATATCATGAATATTAACAATAAATTCTTGAAGCACTACCACACGTGTGTCACAGCATGACCTCTGAGCTTTAGCCTTTGAAACTGGATATTTTTACAGCTCTCAGCACAGCGCTTCTGCGACATGATTCACACTATCAGCAGATGTTGCCCTGATCGGTTGTGTCTCATCTTACAGGTAAAGATGGATGTGTGGAGGTCCAGGACAGTGTGCCAAAACAAGAGCACGTTGAGAAGGACTTCTGCTGCCTGAGGTCCTGTACTCCAGGTGAACACATTTAGATTATAACATTCCACTAAATATATATTGTATGGTCAACAAAGAACAACGTAACCTTCATGCATTGCTATACTTTGCTAGCATCTAAGCTGTCATACAGTAATGTGTGTTCTTTATTCAGATACTGTGTCCTACAGGAATACTGAGAGTGGCTCCGATTTCTTCAAGGATATAGTGGAAGTATTTAATCAGCACGCTTGTGAGGATGAGATTGTGGAGCTTTTCAGAAAGGTAATGTTATGAACTTCTCAGTTTATGTTGTCTTTGTATTTCACTGCATGACACTAAATATAACTCAAATCTTAAGTTCAATACAAGGAAAATAATATAATAAAAGAACAACATTTTTTTTAGCTGACTATGTTAGTATGTTTAGTTATTTTTAATTTTGTCCAACATTTTTTTAAACAGGTCCTTAAGAAGTTTAAGGAGAATCATCCATGTCAAATGCCATGCATAGACAGAACAACATTGTCTAAAAAGTTCTTCCTCTTCCCTGGGCTGTGAAATAAAAAATCTGATTGTTTCACCCTGCCTGATTCAGGAGAGACTTTACTCAGCTCGACTTTTAAACTCTCAGTCTCTGATCTGCTCAGCTCAAGGATCATCGGATGCTCTGTCACCGCAGACACTGAGAAAATATTCAGAGCATATATTAACAGACTAAAAAACATTTATGTGTGAGTATCTGACATGCAATCTAACACTGGTGCATATTAAGTGGTGAAGATCTTAAGAAACTTTGAGAATATTTCCACAAGACACCACTAATTAAATAAAGATTGTTAATATTTGCTATTTAACTACCAACCGTAAGGAAAAAGGGCTAAAAAAAATTACGGATCTGTTTAAAAAGAACATGCCCTCTTATTTCATTGCAAAGAAATAATTTGTATTTTTATAATAATGTTGGGTGGGTAGTAACGAAGTACAATAACTTTTACATTTATGTACAGTTTTTGGATAGTCTACCCACCTGTGAACATCGCTAGTAAATCAAACAATTTCCTGTGTCATAAAACTGAGGGCAGAATGAAATCAAGAATTAATGTTAAACTGTCAGTTAACTAATCCATCCTTACCTTCAAGTTGTTGTTTATTAGCTCCACCACACTATTAAAAAATATAGAAAGGATATAAAAAAAAAAAACCCACTATCTTTCAGTATATCACTTTCACTCCCCTTAACAAATGTTTCAGAATTACTGCAACAAAACTTCAAGTTTGTTAAATAATGAATCAATTCTAATCCCATCACCTTTGCTCTGTCTTCTTCTCCTGGTTCAGCTGGTTTCATTTTATCTGATGAAGCTGTAAAAGCACAAAAATCAGACACAGAGGATACTTCCTGTTTCCCATTTCTTGCCATAAATGATTTGCCTCACCATTTAAAAATCATTTGAGATACCAAATATCTGTTAGCAATTTTGCAACTTCTTCAGTGTCTTGGGATAATGTACACCAGGGCCATAACCACCGTAGACAAGTCCCTCCCAAATAATGAGAAATGGCCAAATTGTCCCCCTAATGTTTGAATTTCTTTTACTTCATTATGCAGCGCTCTGTATGTTGTTAGGATGACAAAAAGGTTTAAATGTTACTATGTTTTCAGTCTGGTGACCGGTCTGCCTCAGTGGTCTAACAGCGCTCGTCAATGTCAAAATGATTGAGATGACCAATCAAATCAAAATAGGCGGGGTTTACTGTTCACAGAAGAAAAGTTCAAGGCAAAGCATCAGTTTAATGTTGAAAATATTTAAAATACGAAATATTTAATACGAGACAGCTGTTTTGTGACAGAAATGTTAAAAGACTGACAATAACATCCAGTGATGCAAACTTGACTTTTTTCTCAAATATGGCCATTTTGAATTAAAAATATGTAATCCCTAACTGAGTGTGACGAAAGGAGAATTCTTCCTTTTCAACTTATTAGGCATACAAATAAAAGTACATGTGCATATTTTAAGGAGATGATAATAATATTGTTTTCAAAATCAAAATGTTTCAAAATGTTTTCAAACTGTTTTCAAAACCTATTTCAAAGTTTGCATTCTCAGGCCACCAACACAAGAGAATTTTGTAAATTGTGAATCTACTCACTTTTCCGGTACAAGAGAAAGTAAGCTTCACTAGACCTACATTAAAAGATTTAAAAAAAAAAACAACAAAAAAAAACTAATTACTTTCATTCTTAAATGACAAAGAAATTAAGAAAGAGTAATTTGACGTAACTGGCACATACCCTTTCAGTTCACTCTCATCAGTCTGAAGGAAATCACAAGAGCACAGTTGAATATTAAGCAACAGAAAACAGTAATTTAAATATTAAATATCAAATAATAACACATTACCACTGTGACACGACTGTCATTGAAACGGTACCACTTGTCATCTGTAAAGGATTGGATGACAGCAGTGTAGTGACCTCCAGAACGGCTACCCGTGTGGTTGATCACAGCAGAGCGAATACTCATGTTCCTGAAACAACTTAAAGCAGGTTTTACTACCGTCACTAAACTTGTGCTTCTCTGAAATATATAACATTTGACTGTATTCATTAATCCTTACAGCTTGATATAACTTCATACTATGATAGCAAAATAAAATAAGAGGGTTTATTGTGTATTGTTTAGTGGGGATACGTACCTCTGGAGGTAAATGAAGCGGCACATCCATAGGGCAATCGTTTTTCACAAACCCACAAACTATAGTCATACTCGAACCTTTTAAGGTGCAAAGGCAGTATTTCTGGATACTCGAGTATTTTAACAATCTGTGCAGAAAAGTGAAACAGTGTTTTGGGATTTGTAAGGCACCTTCATTGCAAACCTGTAAAGCTGCTTTGGAATAACCTGTATTGTGAAAGCGTTATACAAATACAGTTTAATTTAATTTAATGCCCAGAGAAAATGGAGTACCACTGAAAATGTGAGACGTGTCATTTAAACACTATTCAGTAGTATACTTTGGAAAAATGTGGCTTTTAAACACATTAATCCAAAAATCCACTTTACCAGTGTCGTATCCCTTTTCTCTTTACAAGCATCACAGTACATCTGGTCATCTTCAACTAACATCGTAGACTCGAAATATTTCTTAAGTCCATCTTTCTGAAATCAAAATAAAATGTTTTATTATGATCTGCATCTCTTAACATATAATCATGAATACAGAAAGCCACTGAGTTTTCCCTCACAAGTTTGAACTGTCCATCTCTGGTGATAACAGGAATCTGTAGTGACTTGAATGGGCTGTAATCATGGGACTCATGTTTGGGTTTTCCTGAACATATTCTGATGTTCCTCAGAGTTCCACTAAAGACCTGTTTCAGATAAATGAATCAGAGAATCACTGTGAGTTATTACCAGAAGATCAACAAGCAAACATTCTGTTTTTCTGCATGGTTACATACTGAATGAACAGGAACAGAAATAGGTTACCTCGGCCAAAGTAGGATCTACTTTCTCTAGGATATCTAGGAAATATTCCACAGCATCCTGCTGCTCATATACTGAAATTAAAGAGAAAATACAACACACTTCATACATACAGTGCAGTGACAACAAAATATTATATTATTCCCATCATAAACTTACCATTCTTTATACCAAGAGACGTGATTATTCCATGAGTCGAGACACTCGGAGCACTGCTCTCCTGATTGCTGAGCTCTTGGAATATTTGCTTTAATGCAGACACTAACTTCTCATTTGTATCACAGGAAGCTCTAAAAAATTTTCATTTCAGTACAATTATTAATTTAAGCCAATAACTATAAATAAAAAAGACCAACAACAGCACTGACCCCATCACTCTCTCTCTGAATGATTCGGTCATGAAGAGCACCTGTAAGGTTGCATTCAAATAGCAGGTTGCTCCTCGATTGTTCAAACCTCTGTATGAACCTGAGGAGAAGCAGCAGATGCTGGATACAATATTAACACAACAATTATAAGATCAGTAGCAGTCATACTGGGAACAGCAGTAATTGTAGTTTATCACATCCATGACTTCAGTTACTTCAAATCAAACACAAGACACCTGATAATGAGTCATTTAACTGGCTTCATTATGTTATCAGTCACTGATTAACCCTTTAAGCCCTGAAGACATGTTCAGTTTCTTTTTCTGAGTGACACAAAAAAGTAAAGACTCGTAACTCCAAAATTCAAGAGAGTCAAAAGGTTGGTATTGTTTGAAAGGAAACTTTTTAAATTTTTAAATAAAAAAATAATAATAATTAAAAAATAATAATAAAAAAATGTCCTTCTCATGCTGAGAAATGGCTGATAAAAGACAAAAAATAAATAAATAAATAAATAGTTTGCCTAAGGGAAATTTTACATATTTTTCATATTTGACATGCGATAACTCAGACAGGAAATAATGTAGGAGGTATGCGAGCTGTATCTGAATCAAATTTATTGGTGATCACATAAAGAAATCAAAGGTTACAGCATTTGGAACCAAAGTAGCCTTTTTGTTTATCCATTGGCACCCCCCGATGGGCATTTTTAAAATTATACTTTCACGTGAGTAACTCGTGACCAGGGCTGCGTTCAGCCCCGACAAAACGTTGCAAAACGTTTTTTAAATGGAAACGGTGGCGGGTTGAACACCCTGTTCTGATGACGCAAGAGTTGCAACTACGGCAGCTGAGAAGGCCATTCTTTGTGTTCTTTTTGAAGAATTTTCGGAGCCTGATGAAGTCGGTATAAATACTTGTTTAATACTGCAACATACGCTCGATGTTACAGTCACTGCCCTCGCCGTCCAGAATAAAAGAGAACATCCCAATCGAGTGAAGGGATTTGTGGAAACTTCTAATTATTGTGATACAACATTTGCCTCGCATTTCAGGAAAAAAAAAAGACAAATATTTCAGATGAAGGATAATCCACTTCTTACCTCCGAGACTGTGTTGATATTATTTTTATTGTTTGTATTAGGCTTATCATTATTGCTGATGTTGTTGTGCTTTGATATCGTAATATTTACCATTATATAATCAGAGGAGTATAGAAAAGTTTATTAAAGTGTCACTTCACGATACAATAGCAAAATATATAAGTATAGTATTTTTATGTTACATATCCATTGTGCGAGCTGTCTCTTTAATACCGCGCGGTTTATATACATCTTGCCGCTGATTGGGCTGACATTTATGACACGCCCACCAAACAAGAGAAAACGCATCTCAAACCCGTTGCACACCGATGCACACCGTTTTCCAGGAAACATTTCAACCCGGAAAACGTAGCAAAACGTTGCGCACCGGTTTGAGCTTGAACGTGCCCCAGGCCTGTGAAAACAAGCCCAAAACAAGCGACTTTTTCTACGGAGCCCCAGGTTCCGGTAAACACCTACCACGCAACCTCATGTAGACGCGCAATACATTTTAATGGCGTGACCGCATACAGGTCGAGTGACAGGCGCGTTTATCCGTGGCAGGTCGAGTGACAGGTCTCAGTGGCAGCTGCCCCTGCCACGCAAAGATTTTGAGTGTAACTTCCGTTAAGCTGTAAACAGTCAGTGAATGGCTCGCTCTATGAACGCAATAATACGTTTTTTAACTGGGTACAATGAGATGACATTATTCTACTCACCCTTCAACCAACGAACATTAAAGGGGACCTATTATGCCCCAATTTAACAAGATGTAAAAATAAGTCTCTGATGTCCCCAGAGTGTGTATGTTAAGTTTTAGCTCAAAATATCTTACAGATAATGTTTTTATAGCATGTTAAAATTGCCACTTTTAGTGGTTGAGCAAAAACGAGCCATTTCAGTGTGTGCCCTTTAAATGCAAATGAGCTGCTGCGATCGGCCTAAGAGGGCGGAGCTTCAAGAGCTCGTTCTCCCCTGTCAGGATTCAGTCAGGACGCGCTATAATGTCAGAAACTGTGAATATATGTGGCAATGCATGGAGATAGAACAGGTATAGTTTAGCTCAATTACGGTTATAACTTATATTGTCTTCTTGTTTTTATCCACTATATCAGGGGTTCCCAAACTTTTTTATTCCAGGACCCACCTAGACAATATGGAAATGGAAATATGGTAGAAAACACATCCTCATTTACAGAACCGTTTTTATTTTCATTGTCATAAGAATAAAATATACAGTTGATTGCAATACTGAAAGGCTTATAAGAAACAGAGATATAACCATTCAAATGTCAAAACAGCAGCTGTATGGTTATGTTAAGACACTGCACGGCTGCGTCACTGAATGCTGTGTACGTTACTGACGCAGACACGTGACAGTTCAACACAAATGAATCAGACGACTTATTCAGTGAGTCATTCAATGAATGCTATGTTGATTCAGACTCTGATTCTTGTGTGTGTGTGTGTGTGTGTGTGTGTGTGTGTGTGTGTGTGTGTGTGTATCGTATGGCTGCAAGGTCGCACTCGTAGGCTGCATACGTCATCAAGGATGTTTTATTTAAGAAAAGTAACTGTAATAAAAGTGATACCATGTTATACCATGTGAGATGTAAAATACTGTAATTTCTTTTTTTCTTTGTAATTGAACAGTTACTTTTCTTAAATGAGACTGTCCCGATGACGTATGCAGACATCAAACGCGACCTGGAGGACACAGCCTCAAAATGAGCGTTTTATTTTAAATGATTCCTTTGATAAACAGAATTGTCTTTAAAGAGTCGTTTGCTCATTATCGTACTGGTTTTAATTCACAATAACGTAAATTTAGCTGCAGCCAAGTGACTTTGTGCGACCCACAGTTTGAAAACTCCTGCTCTATATTACTACAAGCCTGTTGTAGCGGACCCTGTTCGACTTTACAGATGAGTTTTATGACGTTTATTGTACTTGAGATGAAGCGTCTGTTTTCACTCTAGAAAATCACTGTAAGAGCTTAAATAAAACACAGTGCAAGTGTGCATTAAAATATTATCCATGAACTCTCTCTCTCTCCCCTTTATTATTATCACCAACATACATAGTGAATTACACAGAAACACTCGTTACAACTAACAGTAAACGAATATATAAAGACCTAATGCCTTTCGGGTGGTGCTTAATAAACTTTATATCCATAAATAAACTCATATGAACTGTAATAATTATCTGTAAACATTACTGCCGTATCCAGTATCACTCTGGAGACTGTTAGCTGGATCACGAACAGTTTTTGCTTTTATATCCTCCTTGAATAGCATATTTTTAGCACAGTCTCTGTTTTGTACTGTCCCTTTGTATTGATATTCGTTCACTAAGCAGTCCAGTGTAAAATGATTTGCACAGACATACACGAATTTCAACAGAACTGATGGAGCATTTTCCTGGAAAACCAAGTTAATCACCTCGATTTCAGCAGCTCAGATTTAGGTAGTAAATGGAGAGAGCTCTGTGGATTAATCCATCCATCTACAGAACACCTAAAATGCTTGGGAGACGTTCTTGTCAGTGCAGCAATGGCGGATTCACTGTGAACGCGCTCAGGGCGGTTCTACATTCAAACTTTAGTGTCAGTCAACATTCGTGGGCGGGGCCTGTGGCTGTTGTGACGTCACACTGCCAGGGATCTGGAAACGGCTTGTTCTGAGACACTGCTTATGATTTATGGAGATTAAAAAAAAAGGAGTGGGTGGATTTTTATCACAATAGGGTAGTTGTGTACACACACTGCCAACACACATTTATGTCCAAACACCATACAAAAGTGAATTTAGCATAATAGGTCTCCTTTAAAAGGACATTTAAATGTGTAAAAGCCTCAACAAGGTACTATCAGCAGCTGAAAAGAGCTCTTGCCATAGATATTCTTGTTATAACATTTTACGTTAAAATACCAAGCGTTACATTATTCTCATGTCTGAAAATAAAACATGAAAGAAAAATTGACAGCTCATTCAGTCTGACAGATAAGCTTTATTTGTAGGGCATCTTATGATTTGAAACGAATCCTTTCAGTCTTTTTAAATGGAAGTTCCCCAAACCGGAAGTGCAACCCATAATTTGAAACGCAGTAAGCTAGTTAGGAATAAGGTGGATAAATATGAGCAATGGTGTGGATTTAAGTGTACGCACACTCTAAGATCAAATCTGTGTGTACGCACGCTTTATAAACGAGATCCCAGTTCTTAAATCAACCATTATAAAGGTGCACTAGATTGTAAAATTGAATTTACCATGTTACTGTTGAATAACAAGAGTTCAGTACATGGAAAGGACAGTGAGTCTCAAACACCATTGTTTCCTCCTTCATATGTAAATCTTGTGCATGAAAAACATCGACTGTTACATAACAGTTGGGATCATTAATATGTACGCCCCCAATATTTGCATATGCCAGCCCATGTTCAAGCATTACACAAGGGCAGCCAGTATAAACGTCTGGATCTGTGCACAGCTGAATCATCAGATGTTCTGCTATTGTGAAGCAAGCAGTGACAATAGTGAAAATGGCAGATGGATCAATAATAACTGACATGATCCATGATATCATGATATTTTTAGTGATATTTGTAAATTGTCTTTCTAAATGTTTCATTAGCATGTTGCTAATGTACTGTTAAATGTGGTTAAAGTTACCATCGTTTCTTACTGTATTCATGGAGACAAGAGTCGTCGCTATTTTCATTTTTAAACACTTGCAGTCATAGAGGGTATGCACGTGATGTCACCGTAACACACCCAAACAGGAAAGAGCTTTGTGATTGACTTGATTTTATCCCTCTGATTTGAACGCTCTGTTTTAAGGGGCGTGTCTCTGTGAGACTTCACTGCTGTGATTGGCTGACATCTTTGTATATGAAAATATCCAAGTATTACTCTCTCTTTTAGCATGTTTTTACTATTACAGCTGCTCTAAGGTTTACTATTCGTGAAAAGTGCTGCATTACATTCAGATCTATGGCATTATATTGAGATCGTGGCATGAAAGGTTGCAGTGATGAACATTGTAGTCGATCACAGACATGTTGAGCTCATGAAAGCAGTGATCTCGTTCATTTCTGCACACTAAAAAATGCTTTCATCATAACTAACAGTGCAAACGCGATAAAACTAAGAGATTCATTGAATAAAACGGGAGTCCAGAACTCAGTCACTGATAAACTCACACTGTTTGATTGACAGCTCCAGTGATTGTAAAGGGAGCGTTCTTTGATTGATTTCTATATATAATTTAATCACCGTTTATTTAACAGATTGTTTTCATCCTATTAAGAGAAACAAGGTGAAGTTGAGCGTTTAGGCACTGGTTTGATTTACTGACACACAAAGATCATCTGACTGTACATGAATCATTAATATCAGATCAGGCATTAGAATGAACACAGTTACTGACATGTTGTTGCATTACCGTCGGGTCCAGGCACTGCACAATATTTTGTAATCAACAGCATGTTTATTGCTTGGTAGCTTGATCCAGTTTAGCACCACATAGGCCTATGTTATTAGACTACCTAACCTATTCTATTGCATGTCATGTGCAAATCGGTGGGCGGGGCTAAACAGGCAGCGATGATCATGATCAGCTTTCCTGTAGCTCAGTGGTTAAAGCATGGCACTAGCAATGCCAAGGTCATGGGTTTGATCCCAGGGATTGCACATACTCAGATACAAAATGTATAGTATAATACAATGTAAGTCGCTTTGGATAAAAGCGTCTGCCAAATGCATAAATGTGAAGTAGGCGTTGATCTTTCTGCGGAGGCGGAGCTTGCTGCCCTTTGATGTCATAGATCCCCACTTTGTAAATCCTGTCGTTCTCTGAGTCTGGTGTCAATAAAAGCTTTTATTGGACTAACAAGGAAGTTTTCAGCTCTAAAACTTACAGGATATTCTTACAATGACTAAGTACAATGACCTCTGTCTAAAGCTCAAGGAAAATTTCTCATGTCATGACCCCTTAAAAGAGGACAGAATCCCACCCCAAAACAGGCAGTTAAAACATGGTATAATAAAAAAATCTGTGGGGCATTTTAAGCTGAAATTTTACAGAGACATTCTGGGGACACCAGAGACTTATATTACATCATGTAAAATAGTGTTCTAGACTAGGGCACCTTTAATAATCTAGAGAACCTTTAGTGGAATGGAAAGATTCATGGATGTTAAAGATTCTTCATGGAACATCAAATTTCATTTTTAATATTGTATTCAGAGTTTTAATGATGTTTAGTTTTTCACACACTGTCTTTTAGGAATATCGTTTTGCATTTACTTTTAAAAACTGAGAATTTCACTATTTCATTTGATTGTTATTTTTTGTCTGTAATTTTGTCATTAGCTTGTTAATAAAAAAATTTTTTTCCATCACACTTGTCAGTAAATGATCAGTTTTGAAGCTTGATTTGACCGATTGTTACTCAGAAGAACAGATCGAACAGAGAAACAGTCTGAGAAAAACATTTAATGAATCTACAGCAACATGACAAACTCAACAACAGCAAAGAAATACAAACTCCAGAGGAGCTCATGAGTACAGTAAACCATGAAACAGCAACACCTGGAGCCGAGAGAGTCCAGAAGACCTGCGGAGGAACACAAGTGTGTGTGTGTGTGTGTGTGTGCGTGCGTGTGAGAGAGTGTGTGTGTGTGCGTGTGTGTGCGTGCGTGTGAGAGAGTGTGTGTGTGTGCGTGCGTGTGAGAGAGTGTGTGTGTGTGTGTGTGTGAGAGAGTGTGTGTGTGAGAGAGAGTGTGTGTGTGTGTGTGTGTGTGTGTGAGAGAGAGAGAGAGAGAGAGTGTGTGTGTGTGTGTGTGTGTGCGTGTGTGTGCGTGTGTGTGTGTGTGTGTGTGTGTGTGTGTGTAGCCCTTCTGTATGATATAAACATTCTGCAGAGAAAGTCGACACACATCGTCTGAATCAAGAGAACGACAGAAGAAACTCGGAGCCGCTGCTGTTTCATCTCATGCAGAGAGAAAATGATTCATATTCCACCATAAAATCAATAACTTGATTACTGGATCATAAAGATTAGAATACAACTACGATTTCCAATGAATTATACATAAAAAAAATAAAAAAAATCAAGGGAAAGGCAAAGAGAAAGTGAATAATCTTTGGTTTTCATCCTCAAGAGGACTTTTGCTTTGGGAACCACAAAATAAACTTTTTTTCACATATTCATATATTTACTGTATATATAATCCTGGTATATATTGTGGGTGTTCGAATAAAGATGACAAAGACGACTGAGAAGAATCGGATGAATCTTTGGTTTTCATCTGCTTTTTCATTCCTGCAGAAAACAATAAAGACACTGAAATATTTCATATATTAAACTTTACAGGCGTGAGACAAAAGCAGAATGGAAACGAACGATATTAATAGATCAATGTCGCCGCCTTCTGTTTCAATAGTTTCATGTGTATAAATAACATCAGAACGGATCGTATGCAGATATTTTCATGTTGAAGTTTCACCACAGACTGCTGGAAGCAGATAAAAACAACGAGACTCCGTCGATTCAACAGAACGTGTTCGTGGGAGTAAAAAAAGACACAAATGAAGTAAAAACGAGTTAAAAGAGACTGTACACAGTAGTATTCTTGGATCTAACATCAGTGCTGGAGGTATTTATACAAAAACACGCGCTGACCTCTGACCTCACCTGTGCGCTACACGTCTCTGTTCGCTGACGGCAGAACGAACTCAAACAGAGACTGACTTTGGCTGCAGCTTCTTTTGCGATTCTGTTTCAGCACAGAAACGCTGCGATTCTCAAATGATTCTCAAAAGACAGAAAAACGCTCGTGTTTGAAAATACAAACGGAATCCAAAGAAATCTCTGCAGCATCACAGACTGAAGGAGCAGTTTTGTGTCGAGTCAGTCTTATGGAAGCTTGTTTAACAGAATAAAAAATAAAAAAGGTACTTCACACAATTATGACTTGGTTTATCTGAACTCTGACTTGGTTTCTTGGGAAATCCGACTCCAATTTGATTTCTTAAAACGCCTGGGAAGTCCAACTATGAAACCCGGCAAGTCCAGCTTGGTTTCTTCCAAGTCGGACTTGCTGGCTTGGTTACTCCAACATGGTTTCTTGGAAGTCCGACTTGGAAGTCCGACTTGGAAGTCCGACTTGGAAGTCCGACTTGGAAGTCCGACTTGGAAGTCCGACTTGGAAGTCCGACTTGGAAGTCCGACTTGGAAGTCCGACTTGGAAGTCCGACTTGGAAGTCCGACTTGGAAGTCCGACTTGGAAGTCCGACTTGGAAGTCTCAGAACTGCTAGGAAAAAAAGTCAATTTTTTTTTTCCATTCTGTGGCAGAAACAAGCTTCCATAGAATCCCAAACACAAGTCTGGTGAGATTCACGTGCAAATTCTGTACAAGATGCTGTAGTGTTCGTGAAGCTGCTGTCAGATCAGTCGATCCGGAGGCTTCAAACAGGCCGTCGTCACGTTACTGAACACTAGAAACAAGGGAAATAAACGTTCAACACCCAGTATTTGATGAGACAGAACATCCATGAGGTGGAATCACACAGATTTAATAGATTCATGCTGAATGAAGTCGTCTCTCTGCCGCCGCTGATTCACATCAACACTACAGACAGAATCAGTGTTCAGACAAACGTGTGACATTGCATTTCTCACAGGAGACGCGCTCACTGTGACGGATTATTACTAGTTTAAAGCCTTCTAACCGTATTTATAAAGTGATGTCGAGTTAGAGTACTAGTTTAAAAGTCATCGGGCAGAACCTCCACCGACGCGCTGCAGTAACTCGCAACATAAAACATCTGAAATGCTTTTGGTTATAAATCTACAATCGGCCCCTTTCACAGAGCCGCAAATAAAAACAACAGAACCCTCGTAGAAAGTCAATATAAACTCTGTTACGTCAAATAATCTCTCGTGAAGAATCTGCCGTCATCAAAGTGTCTCACATTTTTGGTTAATTTAGACGTTAGTTTGAGAAATAATGCAAAAATAAAGTTCCATCCTGACCGTGTCCAAGAGCGCGCAGCATCATTCAACAAACCCGGCGGTCGCTCGTCAGTCCTGCGCTCGCTACAGCGGTCAGAAGTGTTTTTGGTAATAGCAACAGGATTAATCGCAGCCGCACGCGCTCACTGAGCCTTCGAGGCCAAGGCCACGTTCTTCGTCGTCGTGGCAACAGGACTCTGCTGCACGTCGCTGGTCACATGCAGGTTGAGAGCTCCGCCTCCAGCCCCGCCCGCTGACAGGAGATTGGCGGGCAGCAGAGAGAAGCCGGACGGATTGAGGAAGAAGGGCGTGGTCATCAGGCCGGAGGCGGGGTTTCCTGCGCTGGTGTTGGCGAACAGCAGGCCGGTGTTTCCGTCGATGGACGTCAGAGGCAAAGCGCCGCCCGATGCGAGAGCTGCTGAAAAAACACCGCAAGTTTATTTATATAGCACTTTTTTCCACAATACACACTGATTTAAAGAGATAATGTTATTATCATCTTAATAGACGTTCCTGTAGGCTTTCCTGTAGCTCAGTGGTTAGAGCGTGGCACTAGCAATGCCAAGGTCATGGGTTCGATCCCAGGGATTGCACATACTCAGATACAAATGTATAGTATAATGCAATGTAAGTCGCTTTGGATAAAAGCGTCTGCCAAATGCGTAAATGTAAATGTAAATGTTAATATCTTCAGTTGCACTTGTCAGATTAGAGCTGGACAATAATATAGTTACATTGAGACAATAAATAATCAAGCAGGTGAGATTTGCTATACAGTGAATAAATATAATGTCTCGTGACGTGTGGAGCCTGTACAAACACACACACACACACACGGACAGAGGTCAGAGGTCATACCCTGGATGGTGGCCAGTGTGTTGTTGTTCATCAATGTGTTTCCCAGAGCAGGAGTCAAACTCAGCAGCGTCCCACTGCACAGAAACACAAGCAGAAATTCACATGATAAACACACCTCTTACTTTTCATCTTTTTGTTTGGGGCAGAAATTTGACCTGGAAATGTTTCAACATGTTTCTGTGAGACACATCCCATAATACCACACACACTCACCCTTGCGTCAGCTGCGAGGGCGTTATAATCGTTGGGTTCAAACCCCCAGTGACAGCAGTCAGATTAGCTCCGCCCAGTCCTGTACCCGTCACCAGCAACTGCCCCGCCCCCTGCGTGACCGTGGTTGCCGAGGAAACTGCGCTCAACTCCTGTTTCACAGCGGTAACGGACGTGGTCAGTGATGGTGATGTCACAGTGGGGGCGGGCGTAGCGATGGCCGGAGCCATGGAGATGACCGACGGAGTGTGTGACGTCACCTGAGCCAGAGCGCCACCTACAGCACATCCATTAAACATGATTAATGAGCTCACATGGGGAGTATAGAGGAGAATGAAACTGTGAAAGAAGGAGTAACGCACCGAGTGTGAGGTTTGAGATGCTGCTGGCGCTCAGTGGAACTACAGAATTCACCGTCAGTGTGTTTGTGCCGCTGGACACCTGAACACAAGGCAATCACTAGTCAATAATCACTCACTCACTTCACTTGTCCGCAGCTAGGGTTTAATTACGGATGTGAAGTGACTCCGGTTCATATGTTTGCAAATGTGAGATGTGAAGTGACTCTGATTCATATGGTGTGCGACTGTGAGATGTGAAGTGACTCTGGTTCATATGGTGTGCAACTGTGAGATGTGAAGTGACTGATTCACATGGTGTGCGACTGTGAGATGTGAAGTGACTCTGATTCACATGGTGTGCAACTGTGAGATGTGAAGTGACTGATTCACATGGTGTGCGACTGTGAGATGTGAAGTGACTCTGATTCATATGGTGTGCGACTGTGAGATGTGAAGTGACTCTGGTTCATATGGTGTGCAACTGTGAGATGTGAAGTGACTGATTCACATGGTGTGCGACTGTGAGATGTGAAGTGACTCTGGTTCATATGGTGTGCAACTGAGATGTGAAGTGACTGATTCACATGGTGTGCGACTGTGAGATGTGAAGTGACTCTGGTTCATATGGTGTGCAACTGTGAGATGTGAAGTGACTGATTCACATGGTGTGCAACTGTGAGATGTGAAGTGACTGATTCACATGGTGTGCGACTGTGAGATGTGAAGTGACTCTGATTCATATGGTGTGCGACTGTGAGATGTGAAGTGACTCTGGTTCATATGGTGTGCGACTGAGATGTGAAGTGACTGATTCATATGGTGTGCGACTGAGATGTGAAGTGACTCTGGTTCATATGGTGTGCGACTGAGATGTGAAGTGACTGATTCACATGGTGTGCAACTGTGAGATGTGAAGTGACTGATTCACATGGTGTGCGACTGTGAGATGTGAAGTGACTGATTCACATGGTGTGCGACTGTGAGATGTGAAGTGACTGATTCACATGGTGTGCGACTGTGAGATGTGAAGTGACTCTGGTTCATATGGTGTGCGACTGAGATGTGAAGTGACTCTGATTCACATGGTGTGCAACTGTGAGATGTGAAGTGACTCTGATTCACATGGTGTGCGACTGTGAGATGTGAAGTGACTGATTCACATGGTGTGCGACTGTGAGATGTGAAGTGACTCTGGTTCACATGGTGTGCGACTGAGATGTGAAGTGACTCTGATTCACATGGTGTGCAACTGTGAGATGTGAAGTGACTCTGATTCACATGGTGTGCGACTGTGAGATGTGAAGTGACTCTGGTTCATATGGTGTGCGACTGAGATGTGAAGTGACTCTGATTCACATGGTGTGCAACTGTGAGATGTGAAGTGACTCTGATTCACATGGTGTGCGACTGTGAGATGTGAAGTGACTCTGATTCACATGGTGTGCAACTGTGAGATGTGAAGTGACTCTGATTCACATGGTGTGCGACTGTGAGATGTGAAGTGACTCTGATTCACATGGTGTGCAACTGTGAGATGTGAAGTGACTCTGATTCATATGGTGTGCGACTGTGAGATGTGAAGTGACTCTGGTTCATATGGTGTGCGACTGTGAGATGTGAAGTGACTCTGGTTCATATGGTGTGCGACTGTGAGATGTGAAGTGACTCTGGTTCATATGGTGTGCGACTGAGATGTGAAGTGACTGATTCACATGGTGTGCGACTGTGAGATGTGAAGTGACTGATTCACATGGTGTGCGACTGTGAGATGTGAAGTGACTCTGGTTCATATGGTGTGCGACTGAGATGTGAAGTGACTCTGATTCACATGGTGTGCAACTGTGAGATGTGAAGTGACTCTGATTCACATGGTGTGCAACTGTGAGATGTGAAGTGACTCTGATTCACATGGTGTGCGACTGTGAGATGTGAAGTGACTCTGATTCACATGGTGTGCGACTGTGAGATGTGAAGTGACTCTGATTCACATGGTGTGCAACTGTGAGATGTGAAGTGACTCTGATTCATATGGTGTGCGACTGTGAGATGTGAAGTGACTCTGGTTCATATGGTGTGCGACTGTGAGATGTGAAGTGACTCTGGTTCATATGGTGTGCGACTGTGAGATGTGAAGTGACTCTGGTTCATATGGTGTGCGACTGAGATGTGAAGTGACTGATTCACATGGTGTGCGACTGTGAGATGTGAAGTGACTGATTCACATGGTGTGCGACTGTGAGATGTGAAGTGACTCTGGTTCATATGGTGTGCGACTGTGAGATGTGAAGTGACTGATTCATATGGTGTGCGACTGAGATGTGAAGTGACTCTGATTCACATGGTGTGCAACTGTGAGATGTGAAGTGACTGATTCATATGGTGTGCAACTGTGAGATGTGAAGTGACTCTGGTTCATATGGTGTGCGACTGAGATGTGAAGTGACTCTGGTTCATATGGTGTGCGACTGTGAGATGTGAAGTGACTCTGGTTCATATGGTGTGCGACTGTGAGATGTGAAGTGACTCTGGTTCATATGGTGTGCGACTGAGATGTGAAGTGACTGATTCACATGGTGTGCGACTGTGAGATGTGAAGTGACTGATTCACATGGTGTGCGACTGTGAGATGTGAAGTGACTCTGGTTCATATGGTGTGCGACTGAGATGTGAAGTGACTCTGATTCACATGGTGTGCAACTGTGAGATGTGAAGTGACTCTGATTCACATGGTGTGCGACTGTGAGATGTGAAGTGACTCTGATTCACATGGTGTGCACTGTGAATGTGAAGTGACTCTGATTCACATGGTGTGCGACTGTGAGATGTGAAGTGACTCTGATTCACATGGTGTGCAACTGTGAGATGTGAAGTGACTCTGATTCATATGGTGTGCAACTGTGAGATGTGAAGTGACTCTGGTTCATATGGTGTGCGACTGTGAGATGTGAAGTGACTCTGGTTCATATGGTGTGCGACTGTGAGATGTGAAGTGACTCTGGTTCATATGGTGTGCGACTGAGATGTGAAGTGACTGATTCACATGGTGTGCGACTGTGAGATGTGAAGTGACTGATTCACATGGTGTGCGACTGTGAGATGTGAAGTGACTCTGGTTCATATGGTGTGCGACTGTGAGATGTGAAGTGACTGATTCATATGGTGTGCGACTGAGATGTGAAGTGACTCTGATTCACATGGTGTGCAACTGTGAGATGTGAAGTGACTGATTCATATGGTGTGGCAACTGTGAGATGTGAAGTTTGCGACTGAGATGTGAAGTGACTCTGGTTCATATGGTGTGCGACTGAGATGTGAAGTGACTCTGGTTCATATGGTGTGCGACTGAGATGTGAAGTGACTCTGGTTCATATGGTGTGCGACTGAGATGTGAAGTGACTCTGGTTCATATGGTGTGCGACTGAGATGTGAAGTGACTCTGGTTCATATGGTGTGCGACTGAGATGTGAAGTGACTCTGGTTCATATGGTGTGCGACTGAGATGTGAAGTGACTGGTTCATATGGTGTGCGACTGTGAGATGTGAAGTGACTCTGGTTCATATGGTGTGCGACTGAGATGGTGAAGTGACTCTGGTTCATATGGTGTGCGACTGAGATGTGAAGTGACTGGTTCATATGTGTGCGACTGAGATGTGAAGTGACTCTGGTTCATATGGTGTGCAACTGTGAGATGTGAAGTGACTCTGGTTCATATGGTGTGCGACTGAGATGTGAAGTGACTCTGGTTCATATGGTGTGTGTGCGACTGAGATGTGAAGTGACTCTGGTTCATATGGTGTGCGACTGAGATGTGAAGTGACTGGTTCATATGGTGTGCGACTGTGAGATGTGAAGTGACTCTGGTTCATATGGTGTGCGACTGAGATGTGAAGTGACTCTGGTTCATATGGTGTGCGACTGAGATGTGAAGTGACTGGTTCATATGGTGTGCGACTGAGATGTGAAGTGACTCTGGTTCATATGGTGTGCAACTGTGAGATGTGAAGTGACTCTGGTTCATATGGTGTGCGACTGAGATGTGAAGTGACTCTGGTTCATATGGTGTGCGACTGAGATGTGAAGTGACTCTGTTTCATATGGTGTGCGACTGTGAGATGTGAAGTGACTCTGGTTCATATGGTGTGCGACTGAGATGTGAAGTGACTCTGGTTCATATGGTGTGCGACTGAGATGTGAAGTGACTCTGGTTCATATGGTGTGCGACTGAGATGTGAAGTGACTGGTTCATATGGTGTGCGACTGTGAGATGTGAAGTGACTCTGGTTCATATGGTGTGCGACTGAGATGTGAAGTGACTCTGGTTCATATGGTGTGCGACTGAGATGTGAAGTGACTGGTTCATATGGTGTGCGACTGAGATGTGAAGTGACTCTGGTTCATATGGTGTGCAACTGTGAGATGTGAAGTGACTCTGGTTCATATGGTGTGCGACTGAGATGTGAAGTGACTCTGGTTCATATGGTGTGCGACTGAGATGTGAAGTGACTCTGGTTCATATGGTGTGCGACTGTGAGATGTGAAGTGACTCTGGTTCATATGGTGTGCGACTGAGATGTGAAGTGACTCTGGTTCATATGGTGTGCGACTGTGAGATGTGAAGTGACTCTGGTTCATATGGTGTGCGACTGAGATGTGAAGTGACTGATTCATATGGTGTGCAACTGTGAGATGTGAAGTGACTCTGGTTCATATGGTGTGCGACTGAGATGTGAAGTGACTCTGGTTCATATGGTGTGCGACTGAGATGTGAAGTGACTCTGGTTCATATGGTGTGCGACTGAGATGTGAAGTGACTCTGGTTCATATGGTGTGCGACTGTGAGATGTGAAGTGACTCTGGTTCATATGGTGTGCGACTGTGAGATGTGAAGTGACTCTGATTCACTATGGTGTGCAACTGTGAGATGTGAAGTGACTCTGATTCACATGGTGTGCAACTGTGAGATGTGAAGTGACTGATTCACATGGTGTGCGACTGTGAGATGTGAAGTGACTCTGATTCATATGGTGTGCGACTGAGATGTGAAGTGACTGATTCATATGGTGTGCAACTGTGAGATGTGAAGTGACTCTGGTTCATATGGTGTGCGACTGAGATGTGAAGTGACTCTGGTTCATATGGTGTGCGACTGAGATGTGAAGTGACTCTGGTTCATATGGTGTGCGACTGTGAGATGTGAAGTGACTCTGGTTCATATGGTGTGCGACTGAGATGTGAAGTGACTCTGGTTCATATGGTGTGCGACTGAGAGATGTGAAGTGACTCTGATTCACATGGTGTGCAACTGTGAGATGTGAAGTGACTCTGGTTCACATGGTGTGCAACTGTGAGATGTGAAGTGACTCTGATTCATATGGTGTGCAACTGTGAGATGTGAAGTGACTCTGGTTCATATGGTGTGCGACTGTGAGATGTGAAGTGACTCTGGTTCATATGGTGTGCGACTGAGATGTGAAGTGACTCTGGTTCATATGGTGTGCGACTGAGAGATGTGAAGTGACTCTGATTCACATGGTGTGCAACTGTGAGATGTGAAGTGACTCTGATTCACATGGTGTGCAACTGTGAGATGTGAAGTGACTCTGATTCATATGGTGTGCAACTGTGAGATGTGAAGTGACTCTGGTTCATATGGTCTGCGACTGAGATGTGAAGTGACTCTGGTTCATATGGTGTGCGACTGAGAGATGTGAAGTGACTGATTCACATGGTGAGCGACTGTGAGATGTGAAGTGACTCTGGTTCACATGGTGTGCGACTGTGAGATGTGATGTGACTCTGGTTCGTGACGCACCGCAGTGTTGGAGGTGCTGTAGATGGCTTTGATGGCTGACGCAGACGATCCCATGCAGCTGCTGGGAGGATTGATCCTCTTCTCCTTCTGTCTGCGGTTACAGAACCAAACTCGCACCACCTCCTTCTCCATGTTGAGCTGATCCGCAATCAGTGTGATCTCCTCCGATGACGGCTTCTGACTCTGCTGCAAATCACAAAGAATCCGCTTCACATCATCACGCCATTCACACGACTCAATGACTAACCACAGCGCTTCTGTTGCTTGGAATAATCTGCAAAATATTGTCATGCTCCCGCCACTAAATTAATTTAAGCTATTAAACAATAAGAAATTTTACTACTGTATTATTTAACAGTAAAATACATTTTTTACAGGACAACTAAAATTACAATACTAATATTTATGGCTGTCTTTGAAGGAAAACTGCACGGAACCTTAAAGTTTCTCTTTTGTTAATTTTAAGTATAACACTTTTGTTGCTTTGTATATTCTCAAGTATACAAATATAAAATGAAAAAAATGACTTGTTTGGACAGTTTTAGGTGTGATTTTAAGGAAATTATTCATAAATGTGAGAGGGGCAGAGCTCAGTGCAGTGTTGCTGCCCTCTAGTGGTCAGCAGACGTCACTCACCTCCAGGAAGCTCCTCTCTAACGCCAGACGGATGGTGGTCTCGATGCTGGTCCGCTTCTTACGCCGCCGGTTCAGACTCTCGCAGAGACCCGGAGACATCTCGCTCGCACTCGACACCACGCAGTCAGCCGACATGTTCTCTGTGGAGAAACAGAGCAAGTTATTTATGACAGCCTGTGTTTACAGTATTAAACATTCAGTGTGTGTCCATGAGGACAGTACTGCATCTAACCTGCGTCGTTGAGCCACTTCTCCAGCAGTGGTTTGAGTTTGCACATGTTCTTGAAGCTCAGGTTCAAGGCCTCGAATCTGGAGATGGTGGTCTGGCTGAAGTCGTTGCCGTAGAGTTTCCCCATCGCTAACCCCACGTCACCCTGAAACACAAGCGATCGCACACGTCAGCGTCACGCGGCGCGACTCACGACGCACGAGTGTGGATGACGCGCTCACCTGAGTGAAGCCCAGCTTGATGCGTCTCTGTTTGAAGTTCTTTGCGAACTGCTCGAGCTCCTCCAGGTCGCTGGCCTCCTCCACACACGGGCCGTCCACACGCTTCGGAGCGGGAGCCGCTGGAGACGGCATGGCCGCGATCTTCCTCGTCGGTGTGGCCGCCTGCAAACATCACGAACACAGCATCAAACATCAGCCTTACTTTACGAAAGTAAATATTTCACAGCAGAAAGACGCTGAAGCACGAGCCGTTTGCTTTTCCTCTCTACAGTGAGTGTGGATCGGTCAGACCTGTGTGGTGAGAGCGATGCTGGTCTGAGCGGGCAAGAGGCTGGCTTGGCTTTGAGGTAGTTGAGTCAGGATATTCTGAGCTTGCAGGAGACCTGAGAGCAGGAGGAGGACAGCACGGGTTAGAAACGCTGAAGAGCAGCAGCATCAGTCTAACGGAGACACTCGTACCGGTCTGACCCTGAGGAGACGGAGAGATGATGAACTGGGGCTGAATCTGAGGGCTGATGGAGTGACCCGGCTGAACCAACACGAACTGCTGCAGGTTCAAACCCTGCGGCTGCAGCTGCTGCGGAGAGAGAGAGAGAGAGACGTGTGCATTAATCATTCTGAAAGAGTCTCTTCTGCTCACTAAAGCTGCATTTATTTGATAAAATACTGTAAAAACAGTGAAATATTATAATGTAAAACAGGTCTGACAGTATTAATGCATCCAGCAGAAGACAGAATGTCAGCGATCTGGAATCTGATTGGACGGGTGAGACGTCAGTCACTTACAGACGCGATCTGGATGGGCTGGGACAGAGTGATGGGCGTGGCCGCGGAGGCGGAGATATTGGCTCCAGTGGTGCTGCTCTGCTGACCGGCCGACTGCTGCACGGCTGCGGCGATGAGCTGCGCCTGCGTCTGCTGCAGCAACAGCTGCGCTGGAGTCAAACTCAACTGCGCAGAGACAGAGAGGGACAGACCGTCATGTGACTCCAGCACTGGACAAGAAATAAGCATAATATACTATGCAATACTAATAAGCATAAAAGTACACAACACTCTAAAATTGGTTAAAAAAATTGGTCCGTTTGTAATTACACTGAGCTGATTGTGGTTTGAAGCACAATATAGTTTTCATTAGTCTGGAAAAAAGTTTAGAGAAAAACTGTGTAAAAAAAAAAGAAGGAAAAATCAAGATCAAGAAATAAAAATAAGATTAAAATAACTAAAATAAATTGATTAAAATAAAAAAAATATTTAAAATAAATAAATAATACATTAGATTAAAATAAATGAAATATTTAAATAAATAAAAGTGTATGATTAAAATAAATAAAAATAATTAAAATAAATCAAATGGAATTTGAATATATAATATACAAAATGCTTGGAATAAATCAATACATAAATAATAAATAAAATTTGATTTAAATAAATAAATTAAAATAAGTAAACTCTGATTAAAATAAAAAGAATTCAAATAAATTATTTTTTATTTAAATAAATAAATAATGATAATAATAATAATAAAACAGACTACAATAAACTGATTAAAATAAATAGAATTCGATTTAAATAAAAATAAGAAAAACAGTGTAAAAATAATTAAAAATAAGTTTAAACTGAGTAACTAAATAAATAGATTAAAAAATCATAAAAATAAATAAATTAAAAATGATTCAAATAAATAAACAAATTTTATTAAAATAATTTGATCAAAAATTAATAAAACGCATCTTACATCTAACAGTACAGCACTGATGCAATAGAAACTAAATATTTTACACATTTATGATATTAATTTTTCACAGAACGATCATATTTTGTGTCTGTGAATCTAAAGGACAGAAAAGCCCTGATCTAGAGTCAGCGGATCTGATCATCAGTGATGAAAGCGACGCTCTGTAAACTGTAGCGCTGTCGGGGGGGCCGCGCTCCTCTCGTTAAGCGAAACCTCATTATGCAGCGCATATAAATTCCGCATAGATTTGCATATTCTCTTCCACCTGTTTCCGAGCGACAGAAGCGCTGTTTAATTAACGTGCCACGCCGATCTCTCCGGCGGGCGATAACAAACACGGCGGGAGACGCGTCACCTGACCGTACCTGCTGGAGCAGCGCCTGCGCCTGAGCATTGCTGATTGCACTTGTTGCTTGTCCATTTGGTTTGTGTGCGTCCAGACCGTTGGCCTGAGCTGCTGAGAGACGGACGAGAGTCATACATCAGCGTCAGTGACACAAAAACACAGATGATGATTGCAAATAAAAACACAATTCACCTTGAAGTCCTTGCGCTCGGTTCTCCATGCTGCTTTTACTCAGATCTGCTGGACAGCTGCTAGAATCTGTTCAGAGAGCAAACGTGTGAGAACATCTTTCACAGCTTCCCTACATGTCCAAAACTTGCTGATGAGACGCTGCAATTAGTAAAAGATGAACTGTATTAAACCACCGTCACACTCTGATTCACTTCTCAACTGAATCAACACTGAACTGAATAATGATCTTCTTTTCCATTGATTCTGTCATGTTCATTAAATCAATCTGTACCGTATAGAGCGCTGACGGGATCCACAGAGCGAACGCTGCCCGCTTGAGTTCAGAGTTCATTAACATGTGAATCATTCCAATGATTCCAAGAGAAGCTCACCTGCGTCCACCAGCGGCCGCTCGACCCAAACCCTCCAGAAACGAGCGATCACGACCCGCGCTACGATAGCGAGCGATCACGAGGCATCGGCGACAGCGAACGGCTCCCGCGCTCCGGCCGGCGCTTCCGAGGAAAGTTGTTTGTTCCGTGGCGAGCGAAACACAAAGACTACAGCTGGAAGCGCAGCATCCATAATGAAAGTTAATCAGTATGCAGCTGATTAAAGCCGTATGCAAATCTCGCACCCCGTCGCTCATTAGAAGAGCGCCGCTTTGAAGTTCTGCGAGCAATTCATTTCGCACGGACCTCTGAAAGCTTTCTGCATAATTCAACATTTTTCATAAATATTTATCAGCTCATTAGCATATTAATTGGATAGCTTTTAGGACGGAGGATACGGCGAGCACAACAGTGAGGGAGAAGTGAGACAAGGCCAATTACCAGCCGTGTGTGACTGTTTTAATTACCGGGTGGGGGGGGGACCTTCCCAGCATGCAACCTGAACCCCAGCTACGATGAAAGAATGTGACGGCTAATGACCGCCGTCTCTAAACATCCCAGAGTCAAACTGGACGAGCTCATTTATACAATGCAACATCTCAAACAACAACAAGCTAACCAGGATAACCTTCACCTTCATCAGCTGCTCAACGGTGTGAGGAAGGGAAGCTGCGGAAGCTTTTTACGCCGTGGAATAAAATATTCCTGACCTTTTTCTTGCAATTCAGTTCTAAGATACTCGCAATTCTGAGGAAAAAAGGCAGAATTGTGGGATACAGTCATAATTACCTTTTTAAAATTATTCTGTCATGGAAGCCAAAACAGATTTTGTGAGATCTAAACTTACAATTCTGAGATTTTATATATATATAGTGAGAAAGAAAAAAAGCCCAAATTTTGACATAAAATTAACCTTTTTTTATTCCATGGCGGAAACTGCGAGATGCAAACTCAGAATTCTGAGGAAAAAAATAGTATAAAAAGTCATATTTAACTTTTTTTATTCTGTCACAAAAAAAAAAAAAAAAATTGTGAGATTTAAAACTTGTGAGTGAAAAAAGTCCAAACCATGAGATAGGGCTGGCCGATTTTTCAGATTCATTCGAATTTAATGTTTTGCCACAATTTTATTATTTTTAAATCAGGAAAATGCAGTTTTGAATAAAAATGTTAGCAAACGTAACAATTAGACACGTTGAAAATTCAGCAATAACAGTTAAGATAAGAAAATGAGAAGATGAAAAATGGTGGTGGAGCTGCACGATTCTGGACAAAATGAGAATCACGATTTTTTTGGTTTTAAATAGAGATCACGATTCTGAATATAAAACTAATTAAAATAACATGTAATTCACTAGAGATTCTGAGAAAATATTAATTGCTGGAAAAATTTGTTTAATTAATTTGAATGAATTTTTTTTTAATGGTTTTGAATGAATTCAGTGACCCATTAATTAATACTTGTTTCATTGCTGGATGAGTCAGTGTTTTTGAACGAATCTTTTGAATGAATGATTCAATGACAAATGCATTTTTAAAGCTGCAGTCCACGATTTTTCCTCTTTGTCGCCATCTCTTGTTTGAAACCTGCAGTTGCAGTCATATGCGGAAAAGTTATCTGTACGTGCGTTGTGTCTCGGCACGGCTCGTCAGCGCGGATGAATCTAATGTTTGCTGTCAGTCACCGCACCGGTGGATACTGTACTTCAGAATCACAGATTCTACGTCTTGAAAGTATGACCAATATAAGAATTTCCACTGGAAAATATCATCTGAACAAGTAAGTAACATTTCTGCCACTTTTGTTCTGACCAACTGAGGGAAAAAGCATTACGCTACAATAAATCACGCTGCCAATGATGATTAAATCTAACGATCGTTTAGCTCGGATTAGGGCTGCACGATTAATCGCATGAGATTGTCATGCGTGTCTCGTCAGTAAAGCCGGTTCTGTGATTAGTGGTAAATGTCCATCACCTGCTTTCAAATGGAGCGGCACTTAATATACAGAGCCGTAGTTCGCGGACAAGCTACGCAATATCGCGTTCATAATCAAAGGCGATTCATCTGCAATTATGAACGCGATATTGCGTAGCTTGTCCGCGAACTACGGCTCTGTATATTAAGTGCCGCTCCATTTGAAAGCAGGTGATGGACATTTACCACTAATCACAGAACCGGCTTTACTGACGAGACACGCATGACAATCTCATGCGATTAATCGTGCAGCCCTAGCTCGGATCATGTCAAACCGTGCAAATTATTATTACTGTTATATTATTCTCAAATCTTTAATGTTAACAACATCAGCATTACTATGACTATGTGTATATTAGTGTTACCTGTAGATTTCAATTTCTGTATCCACTCCACAGTCCGAAGTCTTTTGCTTTTTGTCTACGGCTGAATCTCTAGTTGTCACTGATGATTGTCATTTGGATCTTTCTGGATTACAATCCGTCATCAAAATTATTAGTTTAATTATTTCAGCTGCTGTGAGAAAAGGCTATAAATGTGATATCACTGACTAGCCTCTCAACGGGACTCCTTCCTTTCTGTTTACGGACGCACAGAGGAACTGCTGCATGCTCAAATTTGCCGTGGAAATCCACCATGTCGCTCTTATTAGAAAACATTATTACAAGCTTACCGTTGTGAAATAATGAGATCGTTTTGAACACTAGCTGGTTATGTACTTGCTCAAAAATTGATTTTGGATCATTTTTAAACAAAAAAAAAAAGTTATAGACTGCAGCTTTAACAGTCACTTGTCGCCACCTAGTGGTGTAAGATGATACAACCATTATTTGAAGCACCAAGTTCGTTTCAAAATTTAGATCTCTATCGTAGACATCAGTGTTTATATCCTACTTTTAAACTTTTATCTCAGTATTTCTGTGATAGAAATAACCACTGTGTGGCTCAAACGGCTCAGCGGCAGCACAGACTCTGATTTGAATGTTCCGGTATGATTTTGTCAAAGGTTTAAAAAATCATTGCCTTTAATAAAATAAGATCGAGTGGGTGTATGAATCGAGATCGCAATCTTTTTAGCGGCTGTTCGCTCAGAAATGTGTTATTGCCTTGAAAAAAAACGAGACGCCGGCAGTGGAATGATAAAAGAGCAAAGTTATTAAACGCGAGTTGACGTGAGACACGAGTGCAACAGCCAAACACGTCCGCCAAACATAAAAACAACAGGAAAAATAGTGCAATGGAATGAAAAACCTGTAAAGAACGACTTCTGTAGTTTTGATATTTCATGTTTGGTGATTATTTTCTGTTTTTACAAAGCATTTGCTGTTAATAACAGTGTTATTTAATGCTAATAAATTACTTTTTGGCTAAGAAATATTTCGTTTTTTTATTTTATATTATTGATAAAGTATAAAGGACATGTTTAAGATTGTACAATATTTGCCTTCGGATTTCATGCATATTTTCTGCAAAGATATTTAACGAATAACAGGTCATTTGTTTTACATTTACACCATGTTGATCAGGTGTGCTGAACATTTTTAATGAGATTGTTAATAAAGAGAAAATATTACTTGAATCATAGTAGTTACATTTTTAAGTTGACTAGTTAAACATAAAAAAATCGGGAATTGGCCAATCATTCTGAAGATTTTATTTTTGTGCCATATCGCCCAGCTCTACTGTGAGATAAAAAGTCGCAGTTAACTTTTTATTTTTGATTCCATGGTGAAAAAAAAAGAAGAATTGCAAGATGTAAACTCAGAACTCTGAGGAAAAAAGGTCAGAATTGTGAGATATCAACAATTGTGATTGTGAGAAAAAAGCCTGAATTTTGACATAAAAGGTCACAATTAACTTTCTTATGTCAGTTGGTAGATCTCCTGAACAAGCACTAACTCGTCCTGCAGCGCCGGATGAATGTGACGTGCAGCTCAATGAAGATGATGATGATGAAACACGCATCTAAAGCGCAGCTACACAGAGACAAACAAAGTCATGTGGCTTTAACTCAAACTGTTGCTATGACGACAACCCCACTGAGAGAGAGACAGACAGACGGAGAGAGAGAGAGACGGATCTTTATAACTCAAAAGAAAACAGTTGAGAGAAACACGATTTACATACGGCCGCTGCGAGGGCTTCAGTAAGCTAACTGACAGACAATGCATTATGCAAATGTTTTAATTAATAGAATTTTAAATAAGCAATTAATTAGCCTTTCAAACTATTGAACGCAGCGCTGCATAATTTCAAGCAGATAAGTGGCATAAGGCACAACGCGGGAGAAATGAAGTATTCATAGAACAGAAACATTTCAGCTGAACTGCAGTCCAAACTTTTCTATTAGACCTGGAGAGCTCATTAATATTCATCAGCTTTAATTAACCCATCATCCTGTGTTTGCCAATCACGTGCTCCAATTCTGAGATGCCTTCAATGAAATAACAACCCAAACTTTACTTTCATATACGGCCAGATCAGAGTCAGTCGAGGGTTAATGTTTCATAAATAACACTGACATCATTACATTATATTCGGGTCAATGACGTGACGGGTCATCTTATAATAATAAAAAACAAAGATATGACATCCAAAGTTAGTACAACTAGATCTCTTTTATTGAATCCAAAAGGTTTTAATTATATTTTTCTTCATATAAAGATATTTTAAAGATTTTGAAGTGTCAAAAGGTAATTCGGTTTAACCATCCAAAGGCCAATACAGCCATTTCATTTGTGATTAAAACATCTTAAAATGTAATAAATGTATATATTTTTATTCTGGCATGATTTTATAACATCATATATCAACAGTGCAAAATGGTGTTAAAATTATGTGTAGAAGTCGTTGCTTTGTTATGAGAAAGAATGTCCGGAAAAAATAATTTCATTGATGTCATTCGGAGTAACCAATATAAAGAGACCATTCTGGATCAAGTCATGTGACAGGATGTGACATCATTCAGACACCTGCAAAGGACCACATGGTCATGAAGCAAAGTAACTAACTCTCTCTTAACTATCTGTAAAATTCATGTTTTCACTTGATCATACGCATGTCCCGAAACATCAGGTCATTCGGTGCAACCGCTATAAAACATGGAAAATGTTGTAATATTTTAAAAACTTGCACTAAATATAAAATGATTGTCCTTTTGCTAGATATCAGCCTGTTAGCATTGATTGAAAATATCGTGACATTTGGTTAAACCGAATGACTTTTTTTTGGTGACGACATTTTGTCCATCTTGTAAAAAATGACAAAAGTAGTGTTAATTGATTATAAAAACCACACAATCTGATTGTTAACACTTAATAAAACTTCAAAATTATATCTCTAACCCTAACCTATTCGTCAGTGACTCATATACTGCGACTAAACAGATCAGAAGTTAAAATTGTTAGGGTTAAAGTGCTAATGCATGTGAACAAATGTGTTTACAGACCCGTTCACATCAAGAACGATAACTATAACTATAATAATAACTATAACGATAACTGTATTAGTGCTGTGTATTAGTTTTTTCATCTGCCGCTTTAAATGCTGGAGCTCTTCAGAGCAGGATGGATTCTGAACACACTCGCACTATTTATACAACAAAATGGCATAGAATCGTGCATAATTATGTGAATTGGGATGCACAAACAGTTTTGTGGTTTTGCAGACTATAGATGACCGATGCTTGTGCACATCCATAGAGTTCGCCATCAGGATAAGATCCCAAAACCATGTGGATTCTGCACTGCATTGTGTGAAAAACTGGAGACATATTAATATGCATAATGATAACAACACCTTGAATGTTCTGCAGGACCAGCAATGAGCTAAATGCATAAATGTAAATGTAATGTTCCCGAGAGACACAAAAGAAACCGAAATAAGCACAAGGTAAAATCCTCCACAGAACTCACATGCACTCAACATCCAAACAAAATCACACAGCGCGCATTAGTTCGGAGAAATTAATCATTCATGAACACGGCGTTTGTACTCATGAATATTCATGAGCAGCTCTGTATATTTAATCCGCGCGATAAATAAATAGTGTGACGCGCGTCTCATCTGGAGCGAAACTGACGCTTAAATTATGCAGAAGAATGAAGAGCATTAAACAAGCAGAGCTGATGTTATGCAAATCCAAAAATTCACTCCTGCAGTTTTTAATGTAGTTCCTCACACCCAAATTATTCAGCACGAGACACTTTTCACACTTTGTAATTTATTACCTGTTGGGGGGAAAAAAATCACCCCCAACACGCACGCGCACAGGGAGAGCGAGACCCTGTCGGGGTATTTATGTTGCCCTGAGGGCAAACAGTTGATCTGGTGAGGAAAAGCACAGGCTCAAGTTTGTCTTTTGTTTTTAGTTCTCGCAGCACAGATTAAAGTCATGAATTATTATTCTACATCACGCGTGCGCGTGCTGAACAAACACATGAATATGCAAATTCGCGGCCGTTGAGTTTCTCTCGCGGCCGAACAACACAAAGCGCGCGCGTGATAGCACCGCTGCTAACTCTCTCTCACAACACTTCACAAACATCATCTACAGCGAGGAAAACACGCCGTTCTGACCAGTTTAACCCATTTTCAGCAGTTAGCCCGCGCGCCGCGCTAAACCACGGGAGTGTGTGAATATGCAGCGCGCGCGCGCCATTTCAAAAGATGAGAGTTTTGTTCAGGACAAACAACTCTCATCTGCTGCTGACGGACTCAAATCATCTCCAAAACATTCAACATTCCTCCTCATCGCGATCGATTCTGTCCGCAAACGATCGGCGTGTGTGTTTGACTTTTGTTTACTTGAGGCGGACGGGGGAATATGAATATGTAAAATGTAATAATTACCTGCAGTCGAGCGCTCATCTTGAGTCGTTGATCCTCTGTCCGCCATTTTGAATATTTAGTGTGAGAGTGAAACCCCGCCTACTGCTACACACACACACACACACACACACTCTCTCGACGTGCGGTTCGGCCCCTGAGAGACCTAAAACTTAAAACAGACACATAATTCAATGTTTTAAAATAATGTTTCTCAGCTAAAAGGAAATGATATAGTAAATACTATAGTGTTTTTGAACCATACTATAGTAAATTGTAGTATATATTTACAACACTTTGTTAATGAATGCTACAGCATACTATAGTGAACTGATAAACTGTAATAAATACTGTAGTAGGCCTACTTTAGTTTTACTACAGTAAACTGTAGTGTATTTGTAGTATAATATACACTATAGTTGTAGAAAACGTTTATTGGGTAAAGAGGTTTGTTTATAGTTGATATATTACCACTGCAACTATAGAATTACCACAACAAATTAATTTAATTAATTTTAAGTACTAAAGTATTTTAGTATGGTTCAAAAACACTATTTACTATAATTACTATAGTATTTTTCATGTTCTGGCAATGTTCTCTCAAAGTAACAAGTCTTTTTCCAGTAATAGAACATTAGTTCAAAGTTATATGGTCTTTAATCTTAAAAACGTTAGCACAAAAATATTAATTATTCATGGAACTTTTTTCCTGAAACGTTTTCGTTGGAAGTTCATTTTTTTAAATGTTAGCAGAACATTCAGAGAACATAAAAGTAACATTCCCATAATGTTTGAAGAATGATAAAATGGAATGTTCTATAAATGTTTGTATAACCAAGAAAAAGAGTTTTAAAAAACATTTAATAAACTGGATATTTTTTAGAACGTTCAGAAATAACGTTTTCATAACATAATGGGAACGTTCTTAGAACATATTTTTGTTACATGTGTAAAAGCAGATTTAAACAGGGGAGGCCGGGGCTAGTTGTCACATGCTCTGTGTCAGAAACCACCAGGATTTGAGACAAAGGTCCAGTTACATAAATGTTTGATTTCTTTAGTTAGTTTGTTGGGTTTAAACGCACAGCTCTAAGCTGTCCTTCACAATAATTGTTTAATTATGTTGTGTAAACAAGCTAACACAGATAACACACTGACACTGAAGGTAGATGTGAACTGAAACAACTCTTCCTAAAGTTGTTATTCATATCATGTAAACCAAGGCTTTATTTTTTTATGTTTCATGAAATGATTTGTGTTTATATTGCTTTACTGCCTATTGAGTTATTGAGTCCCATTGTGACAACTTCAATGTGTGTTTAATGAAGCATATATTATTTTCACTGTATATATTATTATTTGCATTTATTGGCCCAATATGAGTCCCCAGACCTGCTAAATCTGTTATTCCTTTCTCCAAGTTTATCACACATTACCTGTATCATACCCTTTTGTGTATCAGAAGTTGCTGCTTGCATCCTTTATCCTCCTCGTTAGAGCGTTCGACTCCCATGCGAAAGGGTCCGGGTTCACGACCCGCTTGAAGCGGGGCTACACTTACAAATAAAGGGGTTTTCGCAGCGATGCCACAGAAGAACCATTTTTGGTGAAACGTTTGGTGAACAGTTTTTTATTTTTATTTTTTTATTAGTGCAAAAGATCTTAATAAGATAAAGCCTTTTTACCACATATAAAAAAACCACTGATGCCAGTAAAGAACCTTTATTTTTATGACATAATCTGCTCTTGACCTTAGGAAGTTGTTCTCTATGTCATAACAAAACCTGAACACAAGAATTTTGAAAAAGTTTCATTTTATAATGAATGCAACAATGTCATTTAGTACAGTTGTTTGTTTATATACAGTATAGACTGAAGGTCCATCATTTCAGAGTCTCATACTGAACAGTTTTGCTTTTATGAATTGTCATTTTGCACATATGAAACACTTACATAGACTATTTTTTAATTAGTTTTTGTGAACATGTGACTTTGACTCCTCCTGTTTCCTCCATGCGGAAAGAACTTCATCACCCTCCATTTCTTCGGCCAGCCGCGCTCTCGCCCTCTGCTTGATCTGAGCAATGAAAGCAGAGATTTCATCATCTTCCTCGTCTTCCTGTCCAGTTTTCGCCGTCCTCACAGTCTCAGTGTTCTCATGTAATTTCTGCTTTGTTGAGTAGCTCTGATAACTGCCCTTCTCCTCCTCCTCCTCCTCATATCTTGCGTAAGATCTCCTGGTTCTGTAATTAGTAGCTTCACTTAAGCCGTTATACGACGGCTCAACAGAGGGCGGAGACCTCCGAGATCGATAGTTAAACTCTGGACTGGGATCTCGATCCAAATCCATGTCAGCATCAGCCACATGCCGGGATGAAAATCTTGAGGCAAAGCTATATTCCTCCGCTTCTGCTTCTTCATCCACTGAAATTGAGCTCCTGCGGCTCGGAAAATCAAACTCCGAGGGTTCCTCGATCCCGGATGGCCGAGTCATGCGGAGAGGCTCGACGTCTCCATCATACGGCTTTGGTTTGCTCGGAGGAGGTCTTACATTTCTGAGCCATTCATCAATGCTGCTGGTGGGGTTATTGGCTGAAGCCGGAAGGTTCAGTATTCCTGAACGGCCGTAATCTCTTTTGGGTTTGGGTTTCTCAGAGGAACGGGCTGCCAAATCCTCAAACCCATTGGACTTTCCAAGTCCGGCCACATCCTCATCGTCCTCCTCCTTTGTTTTCTTCTTCTTGTATAACGTGCTGCGCTTGTTGTCCTCTGCGATCTTCTTCACCTCATAAGACGCCATCTTGTCCCGCATGTCGGACTTGATTTCCTTCTCCATGGTGTCCAGTTTGTGAAGGTTCACCTGGTCTTGGAAGAGGCTGTACAGCGGCACACTGGTTGTAGTAATCTTGCTTCTCCGTGAGCCCAAACCGGACACCGAGGAGAGGTTGGATGCTCCTCCGGCAGAAAGCACGGATTCGGCCCGACCGCCAGCCGACAGCACAGACCGGACGGACTCGGCTCTACTTCGGGACAGTACGCTTGAGGACGTGGCTCCGCTCAACACCGAGACTTTATCATCGTCTACTCCACGTGCTCCCAGACTAAACACTGATCCCGCTCTGGAAGGGGCGAGACTCGCTCCCATCATCATCTCTGTTTGCTTCTGCATGAGAGTCTCATTGACCACGTTGGCAATCCAGTTTTGGATATTGGCAAGGTTTACCATGGGCTCGCCGTTAGGTCCGATGACCGGAGCGGGTGGTGTAGGAGGCTCTTGGGGAACAGGAGGCTGGGATCGGGTGCTTCGCCCTGAAAGGACAGAGGACCTTCCGCTCAGCACAGACATGTTATCGTCTCCGGCGACGCTTGCGGACGGGAAGGCTCCTGCACAGAAAGCCGACAGCGGGATGCTGCTCCCGCCGCTCAGAGCGCTCTCGGTCTCCCAGCCGCACACCGACTGGCTCTCCTCCAGTGTTTTCCGCGTGCGCTCCAGAAGCTCCTCTCTTCGCTGTCTTCTCTTGATCGTGGCCGTGTCCTCTGCTCGACTCATTTCCAGAATTTCGTCCTTGTTCTCTTCACCGCCATGCTTCTTCTGCTGCTTCAGTTTCCAGGTCTGATAGGCCGTTAAGTTGATGTCCTCCAACGAGGGAGCGGGCGCTTCCGTCTCAGCCTCCGTCTGCTCTCCGTTCTCGTCTTTTTTGTTCCATCCGAACTGAATTCGCTTAATCTTCCACCTCTCCAGAGGAGTTAGATTTTCTTTGTTCTTTTTGCAGAAGTTGTACATGGAGCTGCTGTCGGAGAGCATACTCTCGACATCATCGTCGATTTTCTTCTGGCTTGCTTCGCTGTTAGTGTCCTCGTCAGCCTCTTTGAGTCGGTACCGTGCGGCCGCCTGCTCCTCGATCTCCTTCAGACGCTGCTTCCAGAGATCGGCGTAACTGCTGCAGCTGGTTGTGGATCCTGAATCTGAAGCGGGTCGACGGGGGCGACGTCTGATGCGTTCCTTCACCATTTGTACATCTTCGCTGGTCACGCTCTCCAGGTCCTCCGGTCGCACGGCCGGCTGCTTCCTCTCGCCCAGCAAAGACTCGCCGTCCTCCCCGTCGCACAGTAGCTGCGCCTCCCACCAGTCCTCGTTTTGGTACTTCTCGTTGCGCTTCTGCCACTCCCTTATCATGCCGTCCACATCCCCGTCTTCATCATCCCTGTCTTTTCCAGGGAGCGTCGGGTCCTTTGCGGTCTCCTCCGGCTCGGGTTTGTTTGGGCCGCCAAGAAGTCCTGCTCTCAACGCGGCGGCGGCAGCAGAAGAAGCCACACTGCTCATGACGCTGCCGCCGTCTTCCTCCTCGTCCACCATAATAGAGTCGGCTTTAACTCCAAACATGCTCTCCTCCTCATCGAGACGAGCGCGGGTGTCGATCACAGAGCACTGACTGAGGGTGTCGTCATCGTCTTCATCTCGCTCCTCCATTAGGGTCTCGTTGAGTTGCCGCAGTTGCTTTATGAATCCTTCATTGGGGTTGATGGCACGTTTCTTCCTGATCTCCAGCAGGGCCTCCATGATGCTCATGTTCTGGAAGATCATGAGGTAGGCAGCGACGAGCACGGCTGACCGGCTCACGCCCATCATCGAGTCCACCAGCACCTTGCCTGCATGAAGGGGAATACAAAAAATCGTCATATTTGTGCAATTTCATCAGATTAGTCACACAAATTGAAAATGTAAATTGCCATGTTAAGCCCATGCTCCCCCTTCCAACAGGGCCTGCGGCCAATGAATTTCTCTTGTCTTGGCTCATTAATATTAATGAAGTCATGTGACTGGGTGCTCTGGATTATTAAGCTACATCATGACCTAATTATTATACATGAGACAAGCCTTCATAAATTCTCTCCTAGAGCCTGATGTCAGGAACAAAATGAGGAGACACACAAAACAATCAATAGGAAAACAGCATCTTTTAACGGGGACAGAAATTCATATGGCCAAAATCGGAGCTACTGAACCACATCCAGATCCGATATGCAATTACACCAAATTTCTTAACTTTGAAATCCAAATCCATTATGTTACATTGATAGTTCACCTAAAAACACAACTGTCTCATTTACTCACCCTCCAGTTGTTCTCAACCCATGTGACTTCTTTCACTAGATGATGACCGGCTACAGTCATCATTCTCTAGCATTCTGCTAAATATTGTCTTTTGTGTTTAGAAGAAGAAAGAAGGACATGAGAGTGAGTAAATGATGACAGAAGGATCATGTTTGGTCCTGCGTCCCTCTAGCGGTTGAGATCTGAACTGCAGCACATGTTGCCCACTGTGTTCACTGACCCTGATTAAACATCTAGAGCAGGGGCGCCCAATGTAAACGAACGGCCAAAAAGTTTTCCGTTTTTAGTTGAAAACCGTGTCGTGTAAAGATCTTCAGGAGCAGTTGATAATTACAGACAGGCGTGTTGGATCAGGGTTGGATTGGAACACTGGTTCAGATCCAACCCTTAAAAGAGCCATTTTTTTCTTAGTGTGAAGAACATTTTAGAACTTTTTTCCACACTATGGAACCATCAATGCCAATAAAGAAGCTTTATAGAGTTTCTGACGCATCCCCTTCAGATTCTGGAGAGGTCTATCTGTGTCACTAACTCTAAAAATAAGTGAGTGAGACATGACAGAGTCCAGGCCGGTGAGTTAATTTGGTATCTTCAGTTTGTTTATCTACGACAGGAACAGCATGATACTCACAGGTTCAGATTTTTAGTCTTGTGATACATCCTTCACGCATTTAACCAAACAGACCCTATTTACTTTGTTAGTGCATATTACTAGTCTTGTGGTGAACAATTAAGTTAATACACAGAAAACAAATGTTTGTCATGGTAATCTTTAATCAAAATCTGAAAAGTTACTTCCGGTCTGGAATGGCGTTCCTTCCCAGATGACGTCAGTTTGACGGCTTGGGTTGAAAACACTTAAACCCCTCCCCTCCAACCTCTATTCAATATTCCGTTTCACTTGGAAATACGTCACAGCACTGGAGAAAAGTCGTTTGCAACTTCCGGTTCATGGGGACTTTAAAAGAAAAAATATATTGAAACATTTTCTAAACTCACCCCTGTGTGTCAGCAAAGCATCATCCAGAAACTCAGCACACGTGCGGAAGTAAGGAGAGATGTCTGCATCTGGGAAATCATCCACCTCGATGCCCATGTAGGTGATGTTCATGCCCTGGTAGAACAGCTGGCCCGTGTAGACGCCGGTGCCGTGAGCGGCGTTCACAATGTGAGTGATGCCGAGGCGTTTGAGACGGGCTTTGTTCACCGCCACGGACCTGCAGCACAGAAACATGTCCGTCATTCATTAAAGCTCCAACTCTAACCATAAACTGATGTGTTCCTGTAAAAACTAATTAAAATAATGATGTGAGTTTAATGCAAATTGTCACATAATGTCAATTATCTGTGATAATTCTGTGTTTCTCCCTCTCGTCACACTGCGACTCACTTCTCTGCGATGAAGATGTTGGGCCAGACTTCATCCACGGGGTTGAACGGAGCCTCCAGCCGGTCGTGGATCAGCGCTCGCTGGATGTCCAGCACACACGGCGTGTTGTAGAGGCTGCGGTCGTCGATCATGTCCTTCACCCGGTTGTACAGATCCTCCACCATCAGCTGCTCGGCGGATTCCAGCATGCTGTCAGGGGTCGACGGCGTCCGGACGTCTCTGGACTTCAGCTCTGAGGACGCGTGAGGACAGAGACATCACCACCACCTCAGAGCCTCAAGGTTATCAACAAACATTATGTTCTCAAAACTTTAGCACAAAAACATTATTCATTCAATGTTTTAGTTTTTAAATGTTACTACTCGCTTCAGATCGTTCAGAGAACATTCAAAAGTAATGATTGTTGAAAGCTCTTTCTCTCCAGACCTTCACTGATGATCTTCTTGGCAGCGATGGAGGATGACAGATGAATCGGGTCCATGAAGATACTTTCTGCTTCTGAGCCCGAGATCATGGAGAAACGGTCCGAAACGGTGGAGAAGCGATCGGACATCATGGAGAAGCTGCGTGAGATTAAACACACGCATGACGTCAGGCTGTATAAAGTGTGTATAACTGAGGTTTAACAGCTGTATCATCAGTGTTGGTGTGTCAGTGAACCTGGGCGAAGGACAGCGCAAGTAATGCGACTGAACGTCTTTAACACTCGCTGCTTCATCCTGATGAGGAACCTGCTGATCCTCCACAGCACTGCTGTCACCGGACGACGCCATCACTGCAGACAGACAGACGACAGAGAGAGAGAGAGAGAGAGAGAGAGACAGAGAGAGAGAGACAGATGACAGAGAGAGAGAGAGAGAGAGAGAGAGACAGAGAGAGAGAGAGACATCATCTGAATGAGGTATCAGAGTCCAATAGACACAGACAAACATTATAACTTAATAATATAACAACAACAATAAGATCTTATAGTTAACATTAATTAATTCATTAACATTATATCTTTGTTAATGTTAGTAACGATATAATTGTTAGGGACTTGTTCGTTCAAAGTGCTTTAACTACTGTTGACAGAAACAACTTGATTTTAAAAATGTTAGTAAATGATGAGATTAACATTAACTAAGTTAACAAATGTAAACAAGTCAAACCTTATTGTAAAGTGTTACCGTGAAAACACACAACATGATAAACAGACAACAACAGATTGATCAGGCCTGTGTGTGTGTGTGTGTGTGTGTGTGTGTGTGTGTGTGTGTGTGTGTGTGTCTATATATAGAGTGTGACAGCTGCAGAGATTCTTCTGGAACAGGGAGGTCACACACACACACACACACACACACACACAGTGTAACCGTGTAAAGACAGCTACAGAACGATAAAAGTATATATATATAAAACACTTATTTGTCACTATAATCTCAAGCATCTTCTGTGAAAGTTTCTCAGATGAAGTTTCTGACCTGAATGTCTGTGCCGTCGGTGGCTCCGTCTCCAGCGCTCTGAGGTCTGTGAGTGTGTTTGGACTCCTCACACTCCCACCGGCCCCCGGGCACCCATGTGACATCATCAGAGGGGTCTGACGGCCCCAGGGTCCCTTAAAGGGCCGGGAGCTTTTATCATGATGCAGTCCAGCGTAATCGTTGACTGGACATCACATAGAGAAACAAAATTCCTGTTTTGTTTTTTTTTTGTTGATTTTTTTGCTGATGACTTTCACATAATTCAGACTTTTGACATCAATCCAAATGAACATTTGTTTTCTTGTTTTGAAAAGCCTTCTATTAGCTACAAATACATGATTCATCCAGCTGTCAAAAGAGAAACACTGCATCCCAATGTGCGTAATATCCACCCTATCTGCCCTAAATAGTACTGAAAACTACTAATGTCTCATACTATTTAGGATGGTTAGTAAGCACATTGAGACGCAGGCAAACCCTGTAAACAGCGCCCTCTGTGGCCGAGAGCTCAAACAGCAACAGTAAGTGTTCAGTACTGCTGTTTTTATCACTGTGAGACGCAAGATGGCGCCAGTTACCAATTCTGACCCAGATCTTCTCGTTTCTGACCTGAGACTGCAAACATGCAACATTTCCTTTGAACACCTGCATTACCTGCGAGCTGACCGAAACCAGTTTAACCAGTAAACACTAACAGAGCTGAAGATACTGGAGAATGAACACAAACCTGTCATCATCGACTGACACCACCATAAGAATTCATTCATTGTCTGTCTGTGCTCTGCCTGCATGAACGTGTTCAAATGAATTTTATCATCATTTGTTGCACTTAATAAAAAAATTAAGCTGAAATTAAATTAATATTAAAATGTCTCCCCATTTCTTTGTACTTTCCACATCTCACATGATTCACATTCCTCTTTTATTATTTATTCTAACCATTTACGCAAGGGCATTATGTTTCAATACTTTCACAATATTGAATTCATTTAGTATTGTTATTGTTTTATAATGAGTTAATTGTTGTACAACAATTGTGTGTGTGTGAGATTGTGTAAACCACAAAAACCCCATCATCACACACTGTCTTTCAGCTCATCGGCTTTATTTGACCACATGAGAAGGTGATTTTCCCACAGATGACAAAATCTATGAGAGGAACAAAAGCTTACAGAGTAAAGCACATGAAAATAATCTAACGTACAAAAACATGTTATAATAGAATATATACTGCATTTCTGTGACAGCAGACGTATTTATTACTGTATAAATCTCTCTTTAAATATATCTTTCTAATGTGTTTCTGTATTTTTTCTGCCGGTGTTCTAGAGTGATTATGTACATTAATAACAACGGGGAAACCCACACGATTAAAGGCACAGACACGACACACAGCCCATCAGAGAGGAAAATCAAGAGGAAATGTTTCTGAAAGATGAACTGACACTGAAATGCAAAGAAAGAGAAACAGTGTTGAACAGATAACACAGTGCTTCAGTCTCTCTAACACACACTTATTAAACCATGTGACACACACACACAGCTTCTCATTATAGTAACATATTAATCTCTCTATATATGACACTTTTATCAAGAGCGCATAAAAAACATAAAAATAAAAATTTTTGATCACAAAGGGTTTTATATACGGCACTCTTCACGAATAGGGTACAAAAGTCATTTATGTGTGCTGAACCTGCAGAAAAATATTTGCAACTTTTGCATCTAAATACAATTAAAACCCTGATGTTCTAGCAAAAAAAATGAAACAAACCTGATCAAATAAGAAGTACATTTATAAACTACATCAGAAAAATGACAGGTTTGCATATAAAGTTTAAATGAAGCTGTCGCTCAAACATTTGATGTGGTTCAAACTAGCTGCTGAATCTTGTGTTAAATAATGGTTAATAGTTAAACCCATTAAAGCAAGTAGGGATTTGTGCCTCCGATTCTTTACAAAGAAACTCCAGAGTTTTCCGTATTCATGGAAAGTGCCGTACTGTGGAAGCTTGTTTCTGACACGTAATGAGAAATTAAAAAAGGTAAATGTAACAATTCTGACCTTTTCCCACAAAATGTGAGTTATTAAGTTTAAATTGCGAAATATAATCTCGCATTTAATTTTTTATTCCGTGGCAGAAACAATCTTCCACAGCGTAGTTTAACTGACGTCCACGACGCGAGGCCAGTGCGAGTTTTGAGTTCAGCCCCGTCGCTGATGAAGCTCATTCACTGTCACTGAGTGTGTATAAAACTGTGATGCATTAGTGAAACGTTATAAAGGGATTGTGTCGTGTGGCTCATCATCACAACCGTACATTCATTACATCATCACCCGCTCAACAAGCAAACGATTCACCCGTGATACAACAACTTCTCTATAATTCATGTTCATCCTGAGAGGCCTTCTGCGTCTCCAGATCGCTGGCGTTCACACGTCGTGTTCCAGTCACTCACGCTCACTCTCGTCTCGTGTTCACGGCGGCTCTTAGTGTGTCTTTGGTGTGCATATTTTTGAATTCATGGCTTGTAAATGCTTCTTGTTAATGAACGTACAGTAGAAGGGCCGGACGAGGTTATTACCCATCAGACACTGGCTGAGAATCACAGTGAATCACACTGTATGAAAAGAGCTTCAGTTCTCTCATCTGTCCTTGATTTAAAAATATATTCCTGCATCACATGACTGAGAGATCTGAGAGTGTGTGTTTTGTTCCAGATGGTTTCCTGAAATCTGACAGTAGCGGGTTTGGCTCCGTTGTGAGAATTTACTGATAAACCTTGAGTTCAGCTGCTGGTCATATGTGTGTGTGTGTGTGTGTGTGTGTGTTACAGTGCAGTCCATGAGCACTGACACCGTTTGTGCAGTTTGCTTTACAACGATCAGTTTGAAGTGCAGACAATAAAATATTCTCTATAGTCTTCTGAATATGAACTGTGTAAATTTCAGCATGTAACAATAAATGAAAAGGTCCAAATGCGAGAATTACATCAGGTACCGAACGTTCATCCATCATGAGCATCAGTCACACAGATGAAGAATGATTTAGACACTTAGAGTGGAAGGGAAGGTGCGCTGGTCTTTTCTTCCCTATTGTGGCAAACAAGAACAAATGTAGGGCGGGGCTTGATTTTGTCTGTGGGGAATTGATTGGATGGTTGTGGTTTGCTATTGGTGGATCTCATGTGAGTGACAGGTTGCCCCGCCCTCATCATCAGAGAAGAGATGCTGCAAGAGGGAGGAGGAGATATTCTGATTCAATTTGCACTTCTCTGAACCTAAACGGCAGTCATTATTCTGTACTTCAAGACAAACCCGCACCGACTGTGTCAGTAGTGGACTGTGTGTGTGTGTGTGTGATTGTACGTCGCGTGTGCGTGACACTCCTGAGCGTTCGCTGATTTAGGCTCAGTCTGATGAATGAGGTAGCAAAGGCACGGCAGCTTCGCTCGGGTCGGAGTCGCAGGACAGCTCCTCCATCTGCTTCTCCAGCAGCGCCACCAACTGGCCGCTCTTGTCCGCACTGCCGTCCTCTTTGAACTGCACATATGGCGTGTTTTTCAGCATGTCGGGCACACAGGGCACCAGATGCAGCGCCCCGCTGGCCGTCACGCCGGTGACACACGTGTAGAAGTCCCGCGACGCCGGCTGCGCGGGGGCAGAGTTTAGAATCATGCTGTAGTCCATGCCTGGGACAGACACGAGATCCGGGTGGGTGTGGCCAGGGGCTGGAGGAGGCGTGGCTCCCTCGCAGTAGGAGGCGGGGCCGCTGCGGCAGTAAGTGGCAGGACTGCAGCTCGTCTGTCCGTTGGGGCCGGAGACGTACCGAGCGACAGCTGCGTCCTCTTCTGTAGACGGGAAGCTGTTGGGCGTCACAGGCGGACACGCGTCCACGCTCACCTGGTACCACGTCTCCATAGAGTACTGCGGCGGCGTATAGCCGTGAAAACTGGAGAAATGATGATTGATCTCATCGATCTTCCCATTCTAGAAGGGACAGAAAGAACAGAAGTTAAAGCAAATTTCTTGAGCAGCAAATCATCATATTAGAATGATTTCTGAAGGATCATGTGACACTGAAGACTGGAGTAATGCTTTGATCACAGGAATAAATTGCAGTTTTTACTGTATTTTTGTTCAAATAAATGCAGTATTGGTGAGCAGAAGAGACTTCAGTGGTGCGTGACAGGACAGTCACCTTCAGCAGAACGGGTTCGAGCCCTCGGATGCGCGGTTTGGGAATCGGTGGCAGGAGGAACGCTTTGATTCTGCAGGAAGAACACAAGGAATTTTTTTCTTTACATCCTGTTTTTTTCTAATGCATTATTTATGTTTTTTTATTTGTTTTGATATGTATTAGTTCATGCACATGGTGTTCCTCAAAGCTAAGAGCAGAACCACCATTAAATCCATTCTGCAGAATTCACTGATGTTTATGGAAGCTTGTTTCCGCCACGGAATAAAAAAATGTAATTGCGAGTTTTTATCTCAAAATTATTCTGAATTATTCAATTATTCTTCAATTATTCAAAATTATTGCAATTCTGAGTTTATCTAAAGTTCTGTCATGAAACTCTAGATGGCGCAGTCTGATCCTTAACTCAATCTGCTTGCATTCGCATCATTCTCTACAGGGCACATCTGATTGGTTCCTGCTTTATCAGTAGCCAGTGAGCCTTCTGCTCAACTTGTGCTTTAGCAGTGCTTTCAGGAACCCTCCACCTTCCCCAGCTCCACCTGCATAGATCTGCTATGAGTAATTCATGCATGCTGTGTTGTACAGCAGTGTATCGTCTATGTATCAGCAGTAGGACCAAACATAAAAATGGTCATATCCATTACCATGCTAAACACTTAGAGAGTTACCATGACAGAAATACCAATTATGATTTATTAAGTCAGAATTGCGAGATAAATAGACCCAAACACCCTTTTTATATTTTATTATTTCATTCCTTGGCAGAAACAAACATAGATCTTCCCTCAAAATAAGAGAAAATGTGACGGAGGTCTGCAGATCGCATGCAGTCGTGACTGAACTGACACCCAGTGATGCACATCTGCAGATCCGTCTGTGTAATTCACGTCGACAGTCCGTCGATACTGTGAGCAGAGCTACGGCTTCATGACGGCACTGACCTCTTTCCTCGTGGAATGAACCCAAAACCGACGATGAGGAAGGCCACGACGCCGAGGCTGGTCACCAGGATGAAGGCCAACATGCGATCTGACAGACAGACAGATGTTTAAGCATAAGCTGTGATAGACGGGTCAATGCCTGTGTGTGTGTGTGTGTGTGTGTGTGTACCGGACAGAGGTCTGCCGATGATGCTGATGCTGATGGACTCGCTCCATGCGCTCCAGTGTTTGCTGTTGGCGGAGCGGCACCGGACCATCAACTCATGCGTTCCCACCGGCAGATCCAACAACTCAACATGAGGCTCCCGCAAACGCTCCTTCATCTACGGACACACACCACACGTCCTAAATCTTCCTTTTTTGTCTTAAACATTTCTAGAATGATTGAGGAACACTTTACAATATGCCTAACTAATGCACAGAGTTAATGCATGACTCATGAAGAACTAAGAATTTACTTTACAAAATAATTTGGCCTCTAAAAATCAAAAGCCATATGTTGTGCTCTAAATTCCAATTGATATGAAAAAATTGTAAAGTACAGTTTCCATGGTAATGCAGTGTCCATCTTAAAATGGTTTTCACAGCATGAATTTTGAGTGTTGAAGCTTTCAAATGACACATAATTTATGATGATTTATGTACATATTTGTGTTCAAGTGTTGTCATTCAAGCGAAGGCCGTACCTTCCAGGTGTCTGGCTGAGCGAGGTTTCTGTAGCGCAGCTCGTAGACGAGCGTAATCCATCCCTCCCGCACCTGAGTCTCGACCGGATACATCCAGGACAGCATGATGGAGCGACAGGATCCACAGTGGCTCTCGTTCAGCATGATGTAGGACAGGTTAAATGGCGGGTCGGTCTCCACTGGGGACGCAAACACACGAGACTCATTAACAAACATGATGAAACATCAGCGCTGATGAAAACCTGTTTTTCTCTTTGCTCCTGTGAAACAAGCTGTACTGTATGAAGAGCTGAAGAAATAAAGCTGACTTGACAAGCCATGTAGTTTCATTACTTGGAGAGTCTTTAAAATGAAAGGTTCAGAATTCCCGTGTGCGTTCGGTGTAATGCGTCACCTATATCAGCCACGTCCAGGCAGTGTCTCGGAGAGGTCAGTGACCCCGTGCCGGTGTGAGCCGTCACTTTCATGCAGTACATCTCCCAGATCTGAGTGTGTTTGGTGTCGAAGAAGCAGCTGTTGATGCCGCCGCTCACGTAATCGGGACAGTCCTGAGGAGCGCCGTTCCTGCGGAGACCACATGACCACATTTACTATGCATGACCAGCGTTACTGACCTCTGCATAAACCACCAGCCGATGTGCGGCGCGTCTCACCCCGTGCTGTACTGAAGCGTGTAGGTGACGTTGTCCTGATGATCGACCGGACGCCACCAGCAGGTGAAGACCTCCATGTTGGGCGATCGGCAGTGGTAAATGTACGGCCGTGATCCATCTGCAACATAAACATCTGACTGAAGATCTCAACGATGACAAAGTACATGAAGCCCCTTCAGAATGAACACTGAAGCTTTTTTACACTTGAGGCCCCTCACACCAAAAACGATAACTAAATTGGCATGATATATATATACTCAGCAAAAAAAGAAACGTCCTCTGACTTTCAACTGTTTTTACTTTCAGTAAACTTAATGTGTAAATATTTGTATGAACAGCTGATCAGCTGTCCTTCCTGTCTCCCTGTAGCGCTGTCTCAGGCGTCTCACAGTGCGGACATGGCAATTTATTGCCCTATAGCCACATCAGCAGTCCTCATGCCTCCCTGCAGCATGCCTAATGCACGTTCACGCAGATGAGCAGGGACCCTGGGCATCTTTCTTTGGGTGTTTTTCACAGTCGGTAGACAAGTCTCTTTAGTGTCCTGCGTTTTTAGAACTGTGACCTTAAATGCCTACTTTTTGTAAGCTGTTAAGGTCTTAACGACCATTCCAGAGGTGCATGTTAATTAATTGATTATGGTTAATTGAACATGCATGGAAAACATTGTTTAAACCCTTTACAATGAAGATCTGTAAAGTTATTTGGATTTTTACAACATTATTGTTGAAATGCAGAGTCCTGAAAAAAGGGACGTTTCTTTTTTTGCTGAGTATATATAACACACAGTATCATTCTGTTTATTATAAGTGTGCTGCAGTTCTATATAGAACACCAGTGAACATATTTTATGTGGCGATGGTAGTGGGCGGAGACAGAGCCGAATGTGAGTTTGATTGACAGTCACATTCAAACACCCCTCAGCTCTCTTTATCTGAATCTCCGCTGCTGCTCTGACATGTTGAATAAAGCATAATCAGATCAAGCGCGTGTTCATCGACTGATACTAACTCAGTTATTTTACAGAGCATCCATTAAGCAGTTTTCAAAGGCCTCAGACTCCTTCAGTCTGTTTGAGATTATGACATGTGGGCTAATGCTAGCAACTATGCTAATCTGATTTAGCCGCTACGCATTCCTACAAAACACAGAGAGGGCGTTGTGAGCGAGTAATAAAGCACAGCAAAGAGCAGTTAAAACCAGCTTAAAGGTTCAGCAAAGTTTATGAAGTTTGTACAGATCACTTGAGAAGCTTTTACAGTGGATCTCAAATATTCTGACGGTCAGAGTTTACATTGTGTTATTAACACCTTAGCATTCCATTTGCCTAAAATGCCCAAAAGGCACACCCAAAAGAAATGCATGCCGTTCTTGAACCATTGAGCATATGCATAGATTTGTTCTCTTTTGAAAGGTTTGTGCACCATGGGCAGTTCACACAAAAACATGAAAATACTTCAATATTTTATGAATAATGCAAAAACAACTGAGAATATAAACAATTTTTATATTTTTTCACAGATGAGGACATCTCCAAAAGTAGATTTTGTCAGGTTTAGCTCACTTCTAGGTACAAATTTGTCCCCAAAATATGGTTCAAACACACAGAAACTGAAGCAGAGTAAATTTAATTGGATTCAAGTTATGAAGCCCTCGTGAGAGAGATTACACACACACACAGACACACACACACACACACACACACACTCTCTCTCTCACACACACACACACACACACACACACACACACACACACTCTCTCTCTCTCTCTCTCTCTCTCTCTCTCTCACACACACACACACACAAACAAACACACACAAACACACAAACACACACACACACACACACACACACATACAAACAAACACACAAACACACACACACAGACACACACACACACACACACTCTCTCTCTCTCTCTCTCTCTCTCTCTCTCACACACACACACACACAAACAAACACACACAAACACACAAACACACACACACACACACACACACACATACAAACAAACACACACAAACACACAAACACACACACACACACACACACACATACAAACAAACACACAAACACACACACACAAACACACACACACACACACACACACACACACACTCTCTCTCTCTCTCTCTCTCTCACACACACACACACACACACACAAACAAACACACAAACACACACACACACACACACACACACACACACTTGTATATATGGTTTACGGGGGCTCTCCATAGACATAATGGTTTTTACACTGTACAAACTGTACATTCTCTCCCCTACACTACTCCTAAACCTAACCATCGCAGGAAACTGTCTGCATTTTTTGAATTTCAAAAAAACACTGTTTAGTAAGTTTTTTAAGCCATTTGGTTTACGAGGACACAGGAAGTATCCTCGTAAACCATGTTTACGTTGTAATACCCATGTTATTATACAAATTTGTGTCCTGATATGTCACAAAAACACACACACACACACACACACACACATACACACACACTCTCTCTCTCTCTCTCTCTCTCTCTCTCACACACACACACACACTTAATATTATTAATTCATCATTGTCATTAGGATACGTATCTCTTATTAAAAAAATGCAACTTGATCCTAGAGAATTAGTCAGGACGATCTCGAATCTACCTTTTCTCTCAAAAAAATACTAGAAAAGGCAGTTTCATCGCAACTATGTTCCTTTTTAGAAAGAAATAATATCTGTGAGGATTTCCAGTCAGGATTTATACCGTACCATAGTACTGAGACTGCTCTCATTAGAGTTACTAATGATTTGCTCTTATCATCAGATCGTGGTTGTATCTCTCTATTAGTGTTACTGGATCTTAGTGCTGCATTTGACACTATCGATCACAATATTCTTCTAAATAGACTCGAAAATGATGTTGGCATTAGTGGAATTGCATTGTCATGGTTCAAATCATACTTATCTGACCGTTATCAGTTTGTAGTAGTAAACGATGAGATATCATATCAATCACAGGTTCAATATGGAGTACCGCAAGGCTCAGTACTAGGACCGTTGCTTTTCACTCTGTACATGCTACCCTTGGGAGATATCATTAGGAAGCATGGCGTTAGTTTTCATTGTTACGCTGATGATACTCAGCTCTATATTTCTTCATGCCCTGACGAAACTTACCAATTCGCTAAATTAACAGAATGTATAGCTGATATAAAAAACTGGATGACCAGTAATTTCCTACTACTAAATTCAGAAAAAACAGAGATTCTAACTTTTGGACCGAAAACGTCTTCACATAATAACCTAGAATACTGTCTAACACTTGATGGCTGCTCTGTTAAGTCTTCGTCGTCAGCTAGGAACCTGGGTGTGCTCTTTGATACCAATCTTTCATTTAGTCATGTTACTAGCATCTGTAAAACCGCTTTCTTCCATCTTAAAAATATATCTAAACTATGACATATGCTCTGTTGTATTAAGAGCGGAACTGAGCTGGACTGATGATTTCATTTTTTGCAAAACTGCTTTATAGACGAAATGAACTAATTTAACAATTGATGATCTTTACAACGGAACTGTATCTTCAGCTGAACAACAGCCGAAATGCATAATTTTCCAGTTATCACACAGACACACACACACTCAGCTGATCTCGGGTCAGTGATCGCTCACACAGACACACACACACACACACTCAGCTGATCTCGGGTCAGTGATCGCTCACACACTCATTGGACTGACAGCTGTTTGACAGTATGGATTTTGCTGTGAATAGCTGCATTAGAGCGACAGACGTCTGCGCACAATCAAACACAGCAGTCCCACCACTCCGTCTCCACGGCGACCCGTCTTCACCTCAGACGACCTCACAACCTTTCACACACATTACGAATCAGTCCGTGATTTCACAGCTACACGAGATCTTGATGTCAGAAAAACTGAGGAAAACACTGAACAACACCTGCAGAAATTACACCACGTTTCATCTGAACATGCTCTTTAATCGGGTCATGTCAGCACACGCTCTTCAAAACAGACAAGTCTGAGCAAAACTCTCCTCACTGTACGCGCTGTTTAGAGTTCGTGTCTCTGAACTGGTTCATTACATAAAGTAACAGTCATCACCGTGGGCAACAGCAGTCAGCCAATCAGGAGGGAGAGTCGAACGTGTTGCACTTCAGATCTAAACATGTGGATTCAGCATCACACGTTCATGTTCAACACCAGTTATTTTCAAGTCAGCATGAAAGGGAATTTGCGCTAGTCTTTTCTCCTCTATTGTGACGTATATCCGAGTGAAACGCCTCACAAACAAGAACAAATGTAGGGCGGGGCTTGATTTTGTCTGTGGGGAATTGATTGGATGGTTGTGGTTTGCTATTGGTGGATCTCATGTGAGTGACAGGTTGCCCCGCCCTCATCATCAGAGAAGAGAAAAGATGCTGCAAGAGGGAGGAGAAGATTATGAATTTAACATGATAATGATGTGCATTGATAAATCATTTAGAATAAACACTGCAATATTCCACAAAAAATACGATTTCTGTCATGATAACTCTCGAGAGTTTGGCATGGTAATGTACGGGGTCAATCTTTGGTCACAAGAAAAAAAAATCATGCCGATTGGCCACTTGGTGGCGCTTTAACAGAAAAAAACCCAGAAAATAGCTATTGCCACACAATCGTTAGTCCGACTGACTTGAAAATGGGCATGCAGTGTCTTTGTCCGAGGTGCCATAACTGTTTATGAGGACGGACGTTGACGTATCCCAAAAAACATGTCCGCCATTGGCCAATGAATTTTAAGCACCTATTAGACAAGGTTAACGGAGGCCGATCGGAATGAAAGTTGCTGGGCCTGTTGACTCATGGCCATAGAGGTCTGTGAGAAATTTGAAAGAAATCAGCCACTGGGTGGCGCTAATGAGTTTTATGTCTCTGTAATCACACAGTGTTTCGAACATATACACAATATTCATATCATAAGATAGATCTCATTCTGAACAACTTTGCCTCAAGAACCACTACTGTCAATCCAATCGTCCATTAAAGGGGTGGTTACATGCGATTTCACTTTTTTAACTTTAGTTAGTGTGTGATGTTGCTGTTTGAGCATAAACAGTATCTGCAAAGTTACAGCGCTGAAAGTTCAATGCAAGCGGAGATATTGTCTTTTAAAATTATGGCAGTTTATTGCCTACAAAAACAGCCGGTTTGGACTACAACGAGCTTCTTCCCGGGTTGGTGACATCATAAACCCTCGCTATTAACATAAACACGCCCCCGGGAACACGCAACAAAGTGGGCGAGGCCATGTGGCGCAGCATAACGGAAGCGGAAGAGTTGTTTACACCGAACGCGAGCGGCGCGGCGCGACGCGTCAAAAAGATAATAGAACCCATTATAATCTGTGATATTTTCTACACTGGATGCGGCGCTGAAGAAGCTTCCAGAATCTACACGAGTTCAGTGCTGGATGGCTATTACTGCACAAATGCACAAAGGCTTTTACTGAAAGATGAAGCAGTTCCCACTTTAAAAGCAGAAGCTGCTGTTTATTGGCTTCAAACTGTAAGTACGTTTTATTGTTTGTAACTTACATGTCTTTTAAACGTATAGTTCTGTTGCTATTTTTAATGCATCAAGGACATATACAAAGAGCAACTCGTTTTCGCTAGCCAGTTAGCCAAGTTCTAGTACAACAAACACCAACAAACTTCTCTGTTCATAGACAAACAGTTGTTCATGCTCTAAATTAAATGCTACCTTTACAAAAATGCGACTACTCAGTCATGTATTCGGCTACAGTAAAACTTTAATCAGGATAAAACTGTATATTGAAAGCTAACAAACAGTCTAAACACTGACACAAATACTAAATGAAATACCATTCATAAACGTCCTTTAAAAGCCGCGATTGGAGAGGTTCTGCTTTACCCTCTTCATCTGGGTCTGATTCGGCTCAATTTGATACAGCAATACAGACGCTATTATTTACATTTCCTCTGAAGCGCTAACTACGAATGGTAAGGGGCGTGGCGTTTCCGGACGCTTCAGTGAATCACGATACACTGGGCCAGCTACCAACCTGCCAACAGGAAGCAGGAAGTCAAACGAGCCGTTCATATGACAGTGGAAACACAGGTGTAGAATAAAGGTAAAATATATGAAAAACACAGCGTTTTCAAAGAAACGAAGCATCAAGACATGTTAAACTGCGCCCCAAGAACACAATCAAGCCTAGAAAAAAACCACTGAACCACCCCTTTAAATATTTGAGATTATTTAAAAAAAAAAAAAAAAAACTTCTGCAAACTAAGTTTTTGCTCAACCTCAATAAAACCACTGCAGTACAGTCCCTAGTTGAATAATTATCAAAAAATTTTGAACTTTATTTTTTGGGTATCTATAAAAAAAATACAAAATATGTTTATAAAATATACTCAAAAGCCTATAATTCCTAAATGAAAACTCAAAACTTCATGAAATTAGATGGATACATGCAGCATATGATTCTAAACAAGCATGCCAACGTTTATGGAGATCAGATCACAGGTGCCGCTATAACGGTTAAAAAGCTTTAAAAACCACATATTTCCTTAGTAAATTGCCTGTATTGGCTGTAAATGGTCTTTATTAGTTTCATGGTGACTTTAATGTGATTTCAGAGTTTTTTGATTTTCAGAATTCATTTGCTTTCATTCCAGGACATTTTCAAGGACATGTTCAACACAAATACTGTGTGTCTGATTTTAAGCGTTCAGTCTCTGAACAGACTCAAAATGGCATAAACTTGCTTGAGCTTCAGAGGGTGAATCGAGGATTCAGGGCTACAAACCGCTGCTTTTGCCAACAACAGCCTGTCGTCATCCGTCGACGTCACCCGTGAAAGATAAACCTGAGCGGGTCGAGTCACTGCGAAATATGATCACAACTTATTGTTCCTGCTACCAGCAATTTCTTTTACAAACTTTACAAAGAGCCACAAACAAATGAAATACAGGTTTGTGAAGATTTACTAAAAAGCATGAACACTTTGTTAATATGCATTAACTAACAGCGAACAATACACTAATGCAGTGAATTAATGTCACCCAATGAAACCTTATTGTAAAGTGTCACCAAGGGCTTGCAGAAAACACAAAGGTGCGTCTTCGCCTTTAAGCAGAGCGGCATGAGTCATGATCCTCCAGATGATCACATGATCTACAGCGACTCACAAACGCCGGGCGTTTCTTCACCGTTCTACTCAATCCCAAACTGGAAAAACCTGCCTCCCCTCGTATAAACAAAGACTCACATCAGGAGATACGACCGTCCCGCACACTTTACTACAGTTAGTTACACAGATGAAGAGGTTAACCGAGTCCAACCTTCAGAAAAACATGTTCATCCACATCAGGAGCTCAAACCATCATGATTTAGTGTTTGTTGCTTCACAAATTATGTGTTTTTTTCACAATCATTCTCAGCTCTCTCTATCTAACCCATTTAAACTGTCAAACTAATCGACTCTACAGCTTCCCATCATGCCCTGGTTCTCGTCTGGAACATGCACTGAGTTTTTCTGCGCATCAGAATGAAAGTTAAAAAAAAGTGAAAGTGAAATGTATAATTCAAGATAGATGGTGCATGCAAAATTATTTATTTAGGACACGCAGACGACTACAGTGAGCTCATCATCAGATCTGACCAATCACATGCACATAATGACTGTGCATTAGTGCCCGCCCACTTTTTCAGCGCCGTTGGTTCATTTCATTTATTTCTCCCATAGGGATTTTTAAAAAGTCTTTGTTAAGCATTATAAGCCATGATCCAAGACAACCAGCTAAGAGGAGAATCACAACACTACAAACTTACAGAAATACAAGTTAGAGAGAAAGAACTACAATCCCACAAAGCATTGAGAACAGCATAATCAAATTAAAAACGATATATTTTAAGTTTATGCAAAATATGCATATACAGCTATGGAAAAAATTAAGAGACCACTCCAAGTTCAGAAATCAATGTTAAGTGGTCTCTTAGTTTTTTCCATAGCTGTATATTCAAATATTTAAGTATTTTGAGTCGATCCCGATTACGTTTGCGGTGATTCATGGGAGTGGGCGGAGCTAAAAGGCTCTTTCGACACTCTTTTGTTGTTTCGACCCTCTGATTGGTGGGATTTTATGTGCAGCATCATGGGTAATGTAGTTTTTCACTGTTAAAGAGAATTATTTTAAAAATAAGTTGAAATAATGCGGGCTGACGGCTTCAGCAGAATCAACTACTATTGGCGCTCACAGTAGGGCTTATTGTTAAAAATCAGTTTCCCTATGGAGAAAAGAATGAAAGAGTTTTTACTTCCAGAACCAACTATACAGAACTTTATTGAGACACACAGACTGAAAACTTCACATCTGAAACACATTCAGCTCAATAAACACACAAATGAACTCATATTGACATGTGTAATCGGATTGTTATTTACAGATTATAGCATCGTACTGCAGATTTGCTGCATTAATCCTGACATAATGAGATTTATTGACAGTCTTTCAGTGCCGTTGTGAAGCTCCTGCTCTGATTCACTGACTCTCTTTACAGGCACTTTCTGAGTTTCTGAATAAGGTGTTTGAAATGTCCCATTGAAACAGGCGTATCTGTAGCCTGGTAATACCAGACTCTGCTACTTCACTTTGCTTCGTAGACAGAGTCTGGAATGGCATAATAGAGAAGTGTTTTCTCTCTCGCTAGGGGGCGCTTGTCTGAAGTTTAAAATCATTGGTTACCCGTAAGCCAATCAGATACGTTTAGTTATGACGTATGTTATGCGCCTGTACAGCCGCATCGAAGCACAGACATCATGCATCGAACTCAAATCTATGATTGAACTTCCACTGTAAACCTGTTGTAAACACATGATGATGCGAGCGAAATACCGGAGTGAACATGGCTGTAAACGACTTTTGCAGATTATGCGAAGTTAATGCATCCCGAAGTTTGCATCCCGTGTCTCGTTTCCCATTTCCGCGGTCGTTTCGGTTTTCGATTTCTCTAACCTACAATGTAAAACTCGGCGCTTAGCATCTACATCACGGCTCTCAGCCCGCCCTCTGTTCGTTGATTGGCCCGGCTGTTTCCAGACCGGTGGCAAACACAAAGCTCTGACGCTGTATCAGACTGAGTACAGAAGCGAAATGAAATTGAGCGGAAGTAGGAAGTCTGACGTAGTCAGGCTAGCGTATCTGTGGAGGGAATCTGAATTTGAGGAATCAGAATATTGTCTTAAATGCCAGGTGTATTTATCTTGTAATCTGTATTATTATTGACTGGTTACTTTTCTCATAAAATGTTTGAATTTTAAAATTGGTTAGGCTAGCAGTTTTTGTTTTGGTACACTGAGAACTGTGCAATTTCACTGGTATCTAAAATGGTGGTGTCTTGATGACTTTATTTATTAAAATACATGGATTAAAAACAATAACTTTTTTGGTGAGGTCAGTAGAAAGAATCCTTAGCATTGAGCCCTGCTATATTTTTAAAGGCACAGCTGATTGTGACAACGTTCACTTAAATTAAAGGTTGTTATATTTTTTAAAGCCAAATAAACATTAAAAATAATGGCTTTCAATTATACTGTAATAATGTAGAATCTCACATAATTACAGAACAATATGAGCTCATTTACGGAGTTGTGTTCATTCGCACTGGTGTTGTGAACTTCACTCACCCTCCTGCAGGGCGGCGGCAGCGGCGCGTGTGGACGGATGCAGTGCCGCAGTGACCGTCGTCCAGTGCAGCGTCAGCAGCAGAAAGCACAGCATCACGCGTCTGTCACACCAGAGCACTGCAGCACAAAGACACACACATGTCAGATACACACTTCACTGCAAAACCCTGAGACACACACACACACACACACACACACAAGCGTCTCCTCTCTTGGTAAGAGTCATGAGACGCATCACAGGACACAGTCATCCGTCGCCTCTAGCCACATTAACACACATTAAGCACATTCAGTTGGAGAGGAGGAAAAAAATGACATAAGTGCCCCGAGGATGCTGTTGTAAAGGTTCCTAATGTTGTTTTGGAGTCTCCTACGACAGGGTTACATGCATCCAAAGCCAAAAAACACTTTAATTGTCTCATAATATCCATTGCAGCATCAGCTCTTTTCTCGGTTCGATCAAGGATTGAGTCTCTCTAAACCCCGCCTTTCTGAGAGCAGCTCTGCTCTGATTGGTCAGATGGCCCCTGTGCTGTGATTGGTCGGAAACTAAACACTCATTAGCATATCTGAATTTCAACACTTGATTCACAGTGATACGAACAGTAACGATGGCGTCGGGTTTACCGGATCAATCTCATCACAGTGGATTTGCTTTGGCAGCAGAAAACAGCGTCTTCTCGACATGAACGACACGAACCAAACTCTTCCAGTCTCAGATACAACTACAGTGATTGAGGGCGGGGCAAAGAGACACTGTTTGCATGCAGTCAATGAGCTGGCATTATGCAAATTAGTTACAAACCTACGTAGGTTCAGCAGGAAGTGAGACTGGAATTGCTGAAGACTCGTTTCAGGCAGTTCAGAATCACTTCTTTCTTTTAGGACACAATAACTCCATTCATCTGATCTTTAACATTCACATTGACGACACCGTGGACACCCATGGGGCCACACCCGGGTGGAGCTAGTGAAGAAGCAGTAGTACTCTGTGGAGTTGGTGGGTCAGGTGGGCATGGCGGATCAGAAACATGGACAGCATACAATGACAAGTATTGATAGACTCTTGGTCTTGGGACATGGCATGACAGAGCAAGGAAAGTTCATAAAAGGCCTCTGTGGCTTGACTTGGTCCATAAACTTTTTATGCATGGCCTCCGTGGCTGTGACATGGCTCTCAGGAAGCTTAGTGTGAGCTGTGGTGGACAACACCACCAACTATGACAGTGGGATGACCTCTGGGACCACCGGACATGGACTTGAGACCTCCATGGCCATAGATGGTAAGTTCAAAGCTAGACGGACCCAGCTCCTTGCTCTTGGTACTTATAGCCCCTCTCAAAAATCTCTAGGAGAAACGCCCATGATGTGACGAGGCTCTGGAGGCTCATGGGAACTTGTGAATAATGCCTCTTTCTGCAGTCAAGCTTTCAGTCACATCAGATCATGTTGACTGGAGAAACCCATTTAATCAGAAGATTAAAAAGAAAGAACAAGAAACATTTGCTTAGTGACTGTAATCTCACAAAATAAGCTCTTTTCCTCGAAAGACCAAAGTTTGATCTAATAATGTTACACAAAAGCAGAATGACGACATGCATCTGTTATAAAAGCGTCTTTAACTCATTAAGTCTTGTAATGAAAGCCGTGATTGTGCTGAATGATCCGTGTTCTCGTGTGTCCGGTGAGGGATGATGGGATTGATGATGCTGTAGCCACAACCGTCCATTTATTCTGTTTCTGTGTCCCTAAGAACTCCAATAATCCCAGACACAGGAACATGAAGAGCTTCAGAAGGGAAAGACAACTTTATTTCTCTCAAAGCTCCATGTGAAGCTCCACACATGCGTTTGTACTAAAGCTTTTCCAATATCTGGAGGGGCTTAAGAGCTTAAAAAGAACAGCAAGAATAAGAGATTTACCCTCCGCAGCTATTGTCACGGATTAAACCGGCAGGACGGATCATCTTTATTTGTCTCTGATCAATCGAGGGAGAGATGCAGACATCAGTCCTGACGCTATCGACAGGATTCAGTATCGGCCCATAATCATGCGCTGTCAATGCAATTAAAATAGAATAATTACTTTTATAATTAATTTCCATCCCATCTTGTCCATGAAGAATGAAGATTACGAATGACTCTCTGCGGTTTCTGGCACTAATCTGAGCAGGAACAGGGTCAGACGGCCAGATCGGGGCACACACGCTCAGTGACGACCTCTTATTAGGTCACTTCAGCCGACGACAAACGGCCAGATGGGCGTCTAGAGTCCAGCTCTCAGTTAATTAACTGCTAAATAAGCTGCTTTTGTCTGCTGTGGGTCAAGATGACAAAAACTAACACATCGCTCTTACACACAGACAGCAGACGTCTGAAGAGAATCTCAGGGATCTTTAAAGATTTCTTTCTGTTTACAGTAAGTACAAATAGCACCAAATAACGCTTGAAATAGCAGGTGCAAATGGCGATAGATGATACACAGACAGAAGTGATGTGTATTACTGCTTCAGTGGTGGGCGCAGTCAATCAAAAGGGCTTGTTGACTGTGTGCTTTCACTGCGTAAGTGTGCATCGAGGACACGACCGCTTATCTTCCTCTGAAACAGCTACAAGTTCTGAGAAAAACTATAAACTCCACATATGATGAACTCCGGAAAACACAATATATTCAAACAACACCATCATCTAACATGGAGAGAGTCTGTGCACATTATTCCTCTAGTGACACGACAGATCACTGCTGATTTATACCAACCTAACAGTTTTCAGAAGATTCTCCAGCAGAGGACACATTTCTGCCGCCGCACGTTACCCTTACATCACACTACTCGAACAACCGGCTGAACAGAGACAGATCTTCAGAGTGAGTAATAAAGACAGACACCGGCTGTAAATGATATTAGTGTGGACTAAAGCTTCACATGAGACTCACTCCAGCATCGACGGTCCTTTACAGCGTCATGTTTACGAGTGACGTCTCTAATGCACTTCATACTGACTGCATGTGAGCACTAAAGCCGGTTCTGATCTGCTTTGCCCCTAATTGTCTTTGAGCTTTGGGTCACTAGGACAACATCTGACATGGGAAATCAACCCAACAATCTCATTAAACGCATGTATGCGCTTGAGGACACGGACCTGCGCTGAAACCACAACAAGACCAGTGACTTACAGCTGAAAACAGTGACAAGAAGCATCAGAGACACTGACGCTGGTGTGAAGAGAATCTCACAAATAGATAGATAGATTGATTTAATCGTTCTTTCTTTGGGGTTTAAAGTGAGCTGAACATCATTATCTTTGTCAGATTCTCACAGACCGACTGGCAGGTTCATGTCCAAACACTGTACAGAAACTAAAAACACGACTGTAAATTATTTAATCTGTCGGTTTTCTGCCTCGAGGCACGAGACTTACTTACACAACAGCAGGAGAAGAAGAAAGAGCAGTAATTACTCGTAAGTTCAATGTTCTCGAAGGCGACGGTAAACATGTTTTAAAATCCAAGCCATCCGTGAGTAAATAACAGGATTGGTGACAAACATCCAGTACGAGGAACAGACAACATTTAGATTCATGATGAATATTTATGATTTTTAATGGCATGTCTGCAGCAGACAACAAAGAAAAAAACAACAACAAAATAAATAACTGTTCAAGACATTTATAAGACTGAAAGTCTAAAATACATTCAGATGATCCTTTAAAAAAATTTAAGTTAAAAATCTCTCTGAAATAAAAATGTGCACTAAACTGTGCAGTAAAATGAGTTTCCAGATGATAATAAACTACTTTACTTGGTTAATATCTGAGATTCCGCTTGGATTGAAACAGTCTCATTCCTTGCATGATACGCATAATCTGATCATATGTTTCAATATGACACATAAAAAAGTCTAACTATATTAAAGTACTAACTATACCATCTCAAAGAGAAAAACTTTATAAAACAGGATATCTTCTAAAACTAAGAGACAAATATTATTATTTTTCACTAAAAGCCAATTAAAAACAAAATTTAGAGGTTAAATCACAGTACTAAAAAAGGTTTTCGAGATTTTCAGGAAAGGAAGAACAAACTGAAAACTGTTCTGTAAAATTCCTCTATGGATATTCAGCATCTTAAACAGGATTTTGTAACAAGTCTCTTTCACCTCGCCTCAACGACCACAGCACTGAAAATCACCAGCAACACTGTGATTAAAAACTTTGCAAATCAATTTATTGAACTTATTGTTGAATCAATTTAATGAATCCTTGCTGAGTGCATCGGTTTCTTTTAAAAGGAGACGTACTGTCCCCAAACGTCTGAATGGTGGTGTAAATATAATAACAGGCCTAATCCGACTACATCTGATCTGATGGGGCGGTGAGGGACGAGATGATGGGTTTGACCCGCTGCTGTAAACAGTAAAACGCCTTACTTTCGGTCATTCGCAGTAGCGTGCCGTGCTGCTCGTGTGTGTTACTGAAGATGGTATTTCACCATATCAGATGACAAGAGCTCACAAACAGGCTTGAGTGTTCAGGAAACTGAACCAGACCGAAACCCGTCAGACCAGATTCACCGTAAACAACCTCACCGCGGGATTTTACAACATCCTACATGAAATATGATGGACAGGGAACGATTTTGTGATGGAGAACCCTAGAATGCATAACGGGGGTCAAACTGGCCCATATACATTTCTTATGGAATTTTGACAACATTTTTGTCAATAATAATATTTATTTTCATGAAACTTTATGGATTATACTGTTGGATTGATACTGTTGTGACTGTGTGTCTGAATATTCATATCTCCATACTATATAGTAGGTTTGTGAAATGAGCAGTATGTCTGAATTCACAGTATTCATAAAACATTAGGGAAAAAAGCTTCCAGAAAAGCTTCTGCTTCTGCCACGACTCTGAAGTTCACATCCAATGGACACGACACAACTCACTCTATAGCTCATAATGTTAATATGACATAATTTGCATCTATACAAGGAAAGTGGACAAATAAACATGTTTAAACATTTCTGTACCATCAATATTTCATTATTAGGACACCTGTTTTCTTGAAGAAAACCATTAATTGCAATACCCTTCATGCATTTCTGTAGGCTTTGGTTCCGCATTCTAGAGTTAAAGTGCACAACCTACTGTGATCAGTTTTTAATCGAATTAATTACACGATGTGGCGACTAATTAACGAGCAAATTTGGCTGAGAAATTACCCCAAAAGCTAATTTAAAGTCATTATTGTGTTAACTGAGAAATGCATCAAATAAACATTACAAAAAGTGTAGCTGTAGTGTGATATTGCTTAACAATATCAGGATATAAATATGAAACAAAAACTCTTTCAAGGGTATTTTTGCCCTGATATCTTGAATTTTTGGGTCATTCTAACTGTGCTCCACAGGCTTCATCACAGCGAGTCGTTCCTCTGCTTCATATTCGTCACCGTCAACTGTATGAAATGTACGATGACCTACACAGGTCTGGGTTTTTGTGTCAGTTTTACATCCAGATGAGAGAAAAACTTTATTTAAAGTTTCTGAAATAAAAACAAAATGTCATCGCTGTGCCTCACGACTGTCAGATTCACAATCAAGTCTCTTTCATTTGATAAAGAATGATTGAATTAACAGTCCCTGTATCACTAATCGAACGTCACTATCATGTAAAGACTAGTTTGTTTTTCTTTGACCACCAAATGAAGCAGAACAAATATATAATCATGTGATAACTGCCAGTCTGGCCATGAAGAGCTCGAGTTATTCATGCCATGCAGAAAAAGCCAAGCAAAATCAATAGCTTTCATCCGCATTTCACTGTTTACTGAGGCGTGAAGATCCATCAGCGGACAGTGAACATCTGCATCTGGGTCAGTGAGGACTGCTGAACCATAACACACACACACACACACACACACACTGGTATTTGTGGGTTTACGGGGACTCTCTATAGGTGTAATGGTACAAACTGTACATTCTCTCCCCTACACTAACCCTACTCCTAAACCTAACCATCACAGAAAATCACAGAAACATTTTTAATAAAACTTTGTTTAGTATGTTTTTAAATCCATTTGGTTTACGAGGACATAAACCACATATGCCAGAACACACGTCACACACACACACACACGCACACACACCGGACGAGTGTGTAAGACACATTAACACGCGAGAGAAAGAGCGGTGTGATCTGAGCCGAACATTCATACCTGTAGATGAGCAAAACAAACTGACCTTTAACGTCCCAGTGGACGTAATTGGACAAACGCTAATGAAGATATCAGATACACCGGAGTAATGAAAAGTTCAACTGCGACAGATGGCCTCTTTCATCTCAACACAATCAGCTCAGAAAAATCTCCTTCACATTCGGCATGAGAAACTGATTCTGAACGAACACCGATCATAAAATCATGTTTAATAGACAAATTCTCCGTGAAGAACTAAACTACCCATAATGCTGAAGAGAGATCCACCAATCAGAGAGTCCCTGACTGTTTCCATGGAAGCATAAACTGGCATCAGATCTGAAACGCTGCTTGATTATTTTTCTCATGAGGCAGAATTGAGCTTCCATAGAAATGCCATCATCAGACACACGACAATCATCCCTTCAAACACTGAATCACAGCGATCATCTACCAGTTATGTTCATTATGAGTATCTGAAAACAACCGTTTGCAAACATTGACTGTTTTTACTATGATTGTGTCTAATCCAGTATGTGCTGTAAACACACGTGTGTATATCATGTGAAGTCGTGCAGAACAGTTACTGTACGCTGATGGACCGCAGGTTCAGTCATTTTAGCACAAATTCATCAGTCACAGTTGAACTGGGTCAAATAAAACAGACGTCAACAGGTCGAGTGACGCCCTCATCCTCAGAAACATCAACAAAACGACAGCAGATGAAAGAAAACATCATGATGGCTGGCCTTATTTACACTCAGTCCAGCTGAACACAGCGTTTTCTGAGGCTCTAATTCAAGGTTTTGTCCACTTTTGAACATTTCTGATGGTGAAAATAAAACCAGAGCAGAACATATTCTGAGCACCAAAACAATGAAACAAAATGATTAAATGTGATGATCTGCACTAATTCATGGGTTCAGTCTTTGGCCATGTGAGCTGAGGAGTCTGTTAGTCAAATGAGGAGGCGTGTGCCGAGCCTTCATAAGACCAACAAACTCACGCAGTAAAGCCACATTACTATATTTATACGCTCAAGGTTAAAGCATGTGTGTCACATGATCGCAGCACGCTCAAACTCGTCTTTAACACCAGACCTCATTTGTCTGTGCAAACATCTGAGATGAGCCTGAGGAAACATTCATCTTCTGCTTTGCATGGAAACGTCTTCCTAAATCCATCGCTCTTCACTGCAGCGCGCGTGTTACGAAATCAAAACGGACAATTCTTGTTTTTTTATGGAATATTGCAGTTTATTGGTGCACATTATTATCGTGTTAATTCATAATCTTCCCCTCCCTCTTGCAGCATCTCTTCTCTTCTCTGATGATGAGGGCGGGGCAACCTGTCACTCACATGAGATCCACCAATAGCAAACCACAACCATCCAATCACAATCACGCCCCGCCCTACATTTGTTCTTGTTCCAGAAACCTTTGTAGTCACAAATCGGGTCTCCCCAAGGAATCCCATTGGTTCAAATTGCTTTTAATAGGTACTCTCTTTAGTGCCTGATTACAATTCCTACAAAATCATGTTATAATAAATAATGTTTCACTTTCAACTACATTATAATGACCATTAATGCGTGTCTTAGTTAGCTTATATACTAGCATAATAAGCAGTTAGCCTGATAATTTAGTTTATACACACATTCGCACTTGCCCTACATATATCTCAATCATCTTTAATGTAATTTTGTGTTAAATTAAGTGTTAAGTGACCACATATTTAAATTATAAATAAAACAAATTAATGATGTTCAACTATTCACTTAATAGGCTTATTAATTATTAATCAAGTGTAAGAAATTACTTTCAGTTGTTTTTATGATGCACTATTGTATTTTGTACTCATTATATAGTAAGCTATGCGTATTTTTAATTAATATCATTCGTATATACTTATAATAATCATGAACTGACCGTTTGGGGAGACCCGATTTCGAGGGAGGACCTGATTTGTCATGATGACATCGTTTCATTCGGATATACGGCACAACAGGGGCGAGAAGATGAACTTCTGTCTCTGGTGGTCGTGAGCATTTGCATGTCTGGATCGCTGTGATCTCTGAGGAAACTTTAGATTAGAGAGCAGCTGCTTTGGTCCGAGTCGACCAGAGGACGATGATGATTAGTGAGGTCAATGATATTAATATTTTTACACCTCAGACAATTACAAGCAAAATTAAAGACAGTATTGATGAGAGCAGCACTTGTGCAAAACACTCATTAAATTACACAAATCATCTGCTGTCAGAATCCACAGATTATTCACAATATTAATATTATTAAGGTACAATCCTCTGCTCTGTCTGAAATGTCTCTCGATTGAAAAGATGCTTTTTCAACAATAGCAGCTCTAACAGGAGGAAGAATCTCACCTCAACGATCTCCCGTTTTGATCAAATCTTCTCTAACTGATGTGAGCTGAGGGAGAGTGTGATGAAGAGGATAAATCACAGGAATGTACAGGGAGAAAAACATTTCTCTGAGTAACTGACCAGACGGTGAAAGTGTCTCTATATGAAGGTGGTTGATAAATAAGAGAAATGTTCTATCAGCTGGAAAGGAAAAATTTTCCTCTGTTATTTTATTTATAATAAAGTGCACTGATGAATGACATGAACTGAAGAAGAAATATGGAATATGGAATCCAAACTGACTTTTAAAATCAAGCAATGAGTTATGCACAAATGGGGAGAGGTTATGTGTGTGTGTGTGTGTGTGATTGGCGCTATCTGTGTCACACCAGCACATGTGTGTCCTGATCGCTTCAGCCCAACGCAGCGACCCCCGCGCGAGGATCTTCATGTTAGCGCGCGCGCGCGATGATCGTCTCTTGATAGTGTTATCACGGAGCGCGCGTGCGGTTGTGAGGTTTGTGTGTCGGTTGTTGCTTCTAGGAAACTGAACTGCAGCGAAACCGACACACACACACACACACACACACACACACACACACACACACACAGCTTTATTACTGAGGACTTTTCGCAGTCAATGTTAATGATATTTACTCGCCCTGCATCTCATCCAAACCTTCACACACACACACACACACACACACACACACACCTGTTGACAGAAACACACGACCGATAAAATAAGCCCTGCGTGTTTTAATATATTCACTTAGCAAACTTTGATGACATACACGATCATTCATATGAGATCTGATGACGCATTCCTTCAACACAAACAAGAACATACAAATAACCAAATATAGAGAGATCGACCGAACACGACTGTCAACAACATGCATTGTGTTTTATTTTATTTTATGTAGATTAATTAGTGTTTCGTAACAAATACAATTTATTAGCCTATATTTATTTGGGATTACACCTCAGACAAGAACGACAATCCTCTCAATTTCCACGCAACTTTCTGAATTAATGAGACTCGAATAATCGAGCGACAGAATCTCAGAGGAAACGCGTTTATATCCACAGATAATCAGCGCATCATGGATATTCAGCATTATAATGATCAATATTTTGACACCCGATCAATTAAACGCGGCGAATGTCAGCTGAGATCAGTTCAAGTGCATCATAAAGTATCAAATGTCACTTTTACGCGATAATCAAATCAGAAATTATTAAGTGTCTCCAAGTTCATAACGCGTCTGTTTTTCCTAGATGTTAAAGCACATTTGTTGGAAAGAGCGCCTACCTTCTTATAGATCCTGGAAAACGTTCCTGGTTTGCCTAGAAACCATAAGAGCAGCCGTGATCCTCATGCGAACCGAGACCGACACGAACGGCGGCAGTGCGCCCGGTTCCGGTGCTTTACTTCAGATGTTCAGGGAATGAAACGGTTTGTAGTTCAGAGCCGCTTCTGAGCCGGACTGAGCAGCAGATCTGCTTCGCTCCACCTGATCGCACGTCATCCTGTTGCTGTCGGTGCCGCGCGCACTGCGCGCTCCTTTTCCACACAGCACTGATGATGATGATGATGATGTTTCGATGTAAGACTCGTTTGTCGCGCAGGTCAAGCAGATGCAATGCGACAGACATCCCGATCATTTACACGAGCCTCTCTCGAGCTAGAAGCGCGAAGGAAACTTCGAGTAAGAACATGATTTTAACGCTTTTAACAACCGGGGCTAGTTGTCACATCTTAGTAACTAAACAGAAAACAAGATTCACAAAAACCTACTTGTTTTCTCTAGAAATTTCAAACATAGGCTATTGTTTTGAACCGTTGTGAATCAAGCTATAATTCAAATATCATCATATTCTTAAATATGTGAGTTAAAAGGGTCAATGTTTTGGAATCTGAAAGCGGAATAAATAATCTTTCCACTGATGTATGGTTTGTTAGGGCAATATTTGGCTGAGACAACTATTTGAAAATCTGGAATCTGAGGGTGCAAAAAAAAAAAAAATCATCTTTAAAGTTGTCCAAATGATTTCCTTAGCAGTGCATATCCACTCACAAAAATACATTTTTGATATATTTACTTTAGGAAATTTACAAAATATCTTCATGGAACATGATCTTTAATATCCTAATGATTTTTGCCATAAAAGAAAAATCGACAAATTTTGACACATACAATGCAATTGTTGGCTATTGCTACAAATATGACTGGTTTGTGCTGCAGGATCACATATAGCCTACATTCACAGTCACTGTATAAAGATATAAAGATTGTACATTTGTATTTTTACACAATCATTGTCATTTAACTGCTTCATGTACTGTTAAATGCTGCTCATAATGTTGAAAGAAATAGTTTTTTGTAGTCTAGACTATAAGCTTTGAGTCTAAACAGTAAATATATGACATAAAGAAATCCTGAAAGCATAAACTGTGTTGTTGATCAATATCAGACCGTATGTGATTCTGTAACTGAGGTTAAATGAGTCACTGAATGAAATGGATTTTATTACATAATGTTTGTCGTTCACTCGGAGCGAATCGAGATAAACAACCTTCCAGAAAACATCTCATGAAGTGGCTGAGAGAGATGTAGTTTATTTCACTCAAGGCATTGAAAGAGCTGAAACATTAAAATCATTCTGAAGCTCATTAATCGCTCTGAGGTGAATCAAGATCACGTCCATTAGTGTTATTGACGTATCGATGTGAACATACGAGCATCAAACACACAGTGCAGCGGACAGAGAGAAGATCAGATCAGTCATCAGCTTCAGCTCGTCCCAAACATCACAGACTTCCACATTAGACGAGTGAAGAACGTTCCTCTGCTGACCTTTGCCCTGCGCTGGAGGCGACGAGCGGGAGATGCAGAGGGCAAAAGTCCAGATGAAGTGATTAATGATTCATAATTCACGCCTCAGTCTTGTTTAAAACTCTGTGATTTAAAGCAGATGGAGGATTAAAATAACCTGTAATTATCAATCATTCTCAGAGAAGGAGCCGCTCATGCAGAAGTGATCAGGATGGATTGTGATTATCTCAGACACAAAATAATCACAATCTGTGTGACTAAACTAGGACATGATGAATGTTTGATCAACCGCAGTGTAACATTCACAAAGAATTGACTGGATTCGACACTAAAACACACTGATAACAGCCTGAAGCTGAAACGGCATCATTGCTGTTTATTGAGATGAAGTCCTGGAGCTGCATGTTCTCGTCTCATCTGCTGCTGTGTTTAATCACTGAATGGACAGTCATCACTAGATTAATGATTATCAGTATTATCATAGATTAGTGGGCGTATGTTCTGCATTAAACCATTCTATCAAAAGCACTGAACCAGCAGAACGTTAAAAGCGAAGTGTTAAAAACACACACCTTGTGAACAGCTCTGGCGTCTGGAAGATTCTGATAACAAACCACATCAACCGAAGGAGGGAAACACGTGAATTCATCCTCATGTTGGTGCTTTCTGTTTCTAAATTAGCATTTTTATATTTTCTTTCAAAAACCAAATGCGCCTGTTGAAGAACACATGAAATCTCTGATATGATTCCAGAATCTCTTTTAATGGGTTTGAAACATGATGTCTGCATCCAGATGAGACAGCTTAAATTATTAAAACTAAATCCATAACATGATCTCATGATGGAGCCTCTGAAGGGTTCAGTACGTGAATCTGCTCCTGTAAGGGTTTTCAGAGTCTCGTCGAGTCATTATCAATAACTCTGGTGTTTATGTAACGTTACGTAACTCCACACCTCCAATTAATTGACTGTTGCCAAGATAAATTCACTGACAGACAGAGAGAAAGAGGCCACACTAGTGCATGCTGGGATAGACTCGAGCTGATAGCACACGTGTTCTGTCATATATGTGTGTGTTTGGCAAACACGTGAAGCATGTAATTGACCTCTGCTCTTCTTATCACAAAATAGACGAGTGTCTGCCTGTGTGTGTGTGTGTGTGAGTGTGTGTGTGTGTGTGTGTTGATCTTGGTGCTGGTGTAATTGATCATTAGCTTCATTATTCTATATTAATAGCCATCTTCGCATCAGTAATGTTCACACCTGAGGGTGAGGGTGTTCACTATTTGACAAGTGTGAATATGAAAAATAAATCTGTCTCTTTTGTTTTTTCTTTGGCTGCAATATAGGGAAAAAAAACACAGAATGATACCAGTTCTGCTGTCAGTAGTCAGTATTGTTACATCCATAAGAGTTCAGTTCATATCATATAAATGCTGCCTATAAATACATAAAAAACTAGATCTACCTCAATAGATCTCCATGTAAATGAGTCTCCGCTGATCCACTTACATCTCTGATCACGGCTAATTATTTAAATATTAAACTATTTAAAGGGTCTATATCATGAAGAATCAGACTTTCCTTCATCTTTTGAGATCAGTGTATGTCGTGACGAAAAGGGAAGTTGCGTTGGTCTTTTGTTCTCTGTTGTGTCGTATATCCGAGTGAAACGCTTCTCGAACAAGAACAAATGTAGGGCGGGGCTTGATTTTGATTGGATGGTTGTGGTTTGCTATTGGTGAATCTCATGTGAGTGACAGGTTGCCCCGCCCTCGTCATCAGAGAAGAGAAGAGATGCTGCAAGATATTCTGATTATGATTATGAATTTAAAACAGTAATGATGTGCAGCGATAAATCATTTATAATAAACTGCAATATTCCATAAAAAAAAAAACATTCTGACTTCACGGTGACTTTAAAGGCACAGCAACAACAATAAAAAATGTCCATTAATGGTCAAAGAGAAGATAGTGATAAAGGTTATAACTGGATGTAAAGGGACAAAATAAAAAAGTATGCTTCAGTATTAAAGTACAGTCATACGTGTCGCGTTTCTCTTCATGTGTAGGGTTTGTTTTCAGTTTGCTCATTGGTTCAGCTCTCCTCCTTCAGTCCCTGTTTGTCACTATGGTTACTAATTGATTTGAGTTTGAGTTCAGGTGTGTTTATCTCATCAGATCTTTGGTTCACCCAGTGTATTTATCCCTGTGTTTCCTCAGTTCTTTGTCTGATATTGAGTTGTTCTGTTAGAATTTTGCCTGTTCCAGTTTCCTGAGTATGCTGCCATTTTGAGTTTGTTTATTGCTGTACTTCGATCCTGACTTCTGTTATCCTTGCTTGCAACCAACACTGACAATATGACCATGATGGATCTGATGTCTGCGGTCAGTGGGACATCACACATGAACAGGATTACAAAGAAGCTTTGAGGAGAGAATCTATCAGCCGTATGGATTAATCTTTGAGGCGTAACCCTCTTAACATGAGTGACTTTAACACGGGTTAAACTGAAAGCATGGGTAATGCACTCATCCTGGTTTACTGACCACTTTCAAACCATACTAGAGGTGGAACAATAATGCAATACAAAAACACAACAATATGCACAGAGTATAGCTGACCCAAAAATCAAATATATTAGCATTCAGGATTTAGAGCGTACCATAGTACTGAGACTGCTCTCATTAGAGTTACTAATGATCTGCTCTTATCATCAGATCATGGCTGTATCTCTCTATTAGTGTTCCTGGATCTCAGCGCTGCTAATCCCAACAGTAGATCCTAATCTGATTTATGCCTGAATCATAATCACGCACTGAACCCGGTTTCTCACAAGGTTTGTCTCCATTTTGCCTCTGGCTTTCTTAATCACTGTTTTCTCAAGAGCTGCTGAATAGATAAATGTACTAAATTAATAACTAATGATTTTTTACAATGGAAATGAATCAACACTGAACTTATGCTGGACAATGACTGTGTTTCTTCTGCTGTACAGCCTAAACAAACTTTGGTGAATTATTCTTCTGCTTTGAAACAATCTCCATTGTAAAAAGCGCTATATAAATAAAGGTGACGTGACTACATTTTTGAATAAGTATATATAATCTTTACTCCAGTACATCTGTGATGAGTAATGCAGTTACTCCTTAGATTTTGCATGGCAACACTCTTTTTATGCAGCAGTTTATTTCTGCTACAAAAGGAGCGATATTGCCATCTACAGTCTGCTCTTACTCACCCAACCTGGTCAACGAGTCTCCTGAAGGTGAGTGTGTTAGCGGGTCGTTTCTGAATCGCAGGTGTTTTATATATGAGACGAGGCCGAAACCAGCGCAAGCAGACTTTGACTGTTTCACTAGTGCATCTCGGAGCCCACATTCAGTACCAGTAAAACTGTTCAAATCAGACACTTCTAAGACTTTTACTCAAGTTGGGTAAGAATTGGTGATTTGTGACTGTAAGGTACCTGAACTTTTACTCAAGTATGTTTTTCATGTGCTCTTTAACCTGATAACATGCTCTACACAGTGTTCTTGCCCTACTAACTAAAGTTGTGGAGGGCTTTTTGATCAGGAACGACAGACCCTTGTGTGAATTTACCTCTCTAGGGAAAACTAGTCCAAATAATTTCACAGACAGTCCGTCTTCCCTCACTCCAGCTCAGCTCCTGATGTTGTTCACACTCGTTCTCTGTATTTCCCTGCTGTGTGAAAATCTCAAGACATGACCAGACAGAAAAACATGAATCAATTCAAGAAATGGAGGCTCTCGACACGCATGCAGTCTGAAGTCTCAAACACACTCTGTTATTAGTGACGGAGGAGAGGCGTAGTAAGAATGACTTTGCATATGATTATATTAGTTTAAACTGCTTTTCAAACGAATGCAAATCATCTTCCACCCTGATGATCGTTTTTTTCACATGTATAATCAAACATCTGCCGTTTCTGCCACACACGTCTTGGGATCCACCGTCATATTAACTAAACTAGTACATCCCTCTGCTGGTTCCTGATTAAACATTGATACACAGCGGGAAAATGGAGGACATGTGATTCAAATGAAAATCAGACTCTATTACTGAATGATTAATGCGGCGCGAAACTCCTTCAGCAGAACATGAGCTTGTGATGACGTGTTGTTAAAGTCACCATGAAATCAAAATGGACGATTCTTGTTTTTGTTTTTTTTATGGAACATTGCAGTGTTTATTCTAAATGATTTATCGGTGCACATCATTATTGTTTTAAATTCATGTTCCTGGTAATCTTGAATCAGAATCTCTTCTCTTCTCTGATGACGAGGGCGGGGCAACCTGTCACTCACATGAGATCCACCAATAGCAAACCACAACCATCCAATCAAAATCAAGCCCCGCCCTACATTTGTTCTTGTTTGAGAAGCATTTCACTCGGATATACGGCACAACAGAGAAGAAAATACGAGTGTAACTTCCCTTTCATCATGACTTCAAAATCATGAATCTAGTTACATTTTTTTTGTATTTTTTTTAAACATAGTTATAACACTATACTGGGATATACTTTTGCAGAATTATCCTCATGGAGAAATCTAGCATTAAAACCATCTTATCTAATGTTGTACATTATGTTATGATGGAGGAACACGATTCCCAAACCAGCCTGTAGAGGTTCAGCGTGCTTTATTATCCTCAAACAGCTTCACAATGACCAAACCGCATTACTCTGAAAGCAAATAGGGCTGATTTTGTGTTGATGAAGTTAAATATCCATTTCAATAACTTCAATAACAGGTTTGAGTACGTCTCACCATCACAGGTTTTTTTAATTGCTTTGCTGCAATTTTCACAAGCAATTGGTAATTGGTAAAAACTCTTAGTACTAATATCACAACAGATCATCAAAAGTGCACTTTTTTCAAACATTTCAGCATGTTTTCAATTCTGTTAGTACAATACACAAAATCACAAAGTATCCTTTTCACTACACAAAATAAGTGTTTCATCGATACAAATGTTTCATTCATAGTAACTGACTTTCATAATGCTATTACTACCAAACTTTTCATTTTCATCTCTTTTCATTCAGTTTAATACATTTGTCTATTATTTAATCCAATCGATCAATGAATCATTTGGTAATTTCTATAGATACAGATTGTATAGATATAATTTCTACTTTGTTCGCAATTTCCGATACAGATAATCACAAGTAATTAATTTTTATTTTACATTATAAGTGATTTATCTTAGTTTCTAACCACTATGTTCAAAGTGTGTGTGTGTGTGTGTGTGTGTGTGTGTGTGTGTGTGTGTGTGTGTGTGTGTGTGTGTGTGTGTTTGTGAACAGAGTGACAAAGACCTCAGATTGATCAGATATACATGAGAAGAAGAGAGAGATAGCATCAAATACAGCATTTTTCAGAATGTATGCTATGTGACACTGTAAACAGATTACCGTGGTAGAGACTGACACATTACTGTAACTCACCCTTCATCTGTAAAGATCAACTACAGTATAGATTCAGTCAGATCATTTACTGTACTGGCAGCAAACTCTCTCCTTGCACAAAACCTCATATAGCCGCTTCATCACAGCTTTTGATAACACACTGAATACTATTACAAACATTATGGATTGTATTCCAATTATGTAATTTAGGAAATGCAAGTGTATTTTCTAATATGGCATCTGTATCCTGTGGTACTGTAATTGTTTCAGCATCACGGGTGATTTGAAACATCTATCTTGCATTGTTTGCTATTGAACGAACTGATTGATAAAAGTCCTAAACTGAAAGAAGATCATAATGTTGTGTTTCAGTGATTAAACCAAATGTTCTCATAAATATCACAATGATCTTGTGTTTGAAACAGTGATTATGTAGAAAGATAGAATGAAAGCATGAGGTCAGGTTTTGAAAGAATGACTGTGTCAGAAGTGTGATCAGTCTGGAGTTTTGAGAATGTGACAATAGTACCAAAGCAAATAGAAAAAACTGCAATCAGCCAAAGTGCTGCAGTCGCTGATGCTGTCAGATCCAGTGATCCACAATCCAGACTGTCCTGAAGAATCACGGGCTGGGAGAGCAGGTTTCACCACAGGAATGTGAGGTATACAAACACACCTGTGCTGTCAGGTGCTTCTTCTGTTCCTCAGCGTCAAATCCGTCATAAACCTGTGGAGACCAGCTAACAGGGAACATTCTGGAAAAGTTCTTCCAGTAACTTTAATAGAACGTTTGTTCAAAGTACAAAAGACACTTCAATAATGCACTTAAAGTGCTCTATTTTCGCTCACTATTTTGTACTTAATATACTAAAAATTCTACTTCAGTACTTCTTAAGAACTAAAATGTGCTTTTAATATAATATATCTTTATTTAAAAAATGTATTTAGATACCACAAGTACATTTGAACCCATAGTGTACTACAAGTGGTAGCTAAATAGATTTTTTAAATACAGAAATAGTATATTAAAAGCACATTTTAGTTCATATTTCATGCTGTCTCAAAATAGCACAGTTGAGTACACTTAGATGATCTTAAGATTATTTTAATTAGTACTAAAGTAGAATTTTTAGTATATTAAGTACAAATTAGTGTGTGAAAATAGACACTTTAAGTGCATTATTCACTCTAAAAAATGCTGGGTTAAAAACAACCCAAGTTGGGTTGAAAATGGACAAACCCAGCAATTGGGTTGTTTTAACCCAGTGGTTGGGTTAAATGTTTGCCCAACGTGCTGGGTAGTTTTATTTAACTCAACTGTTGTATAAAAATTACTGTATTGCTTGCTTAAAATGAACCCAAAATATGCTGGAAATTAACATTTATTAATATGTTTAATAAATGAGCATTTATTAATAAGATAATGAATAATAAAAAATAAACATTTATTAAATTGCTTATTAATAAATGTACACCTTTTGATTATTATTGTTGCCTCTCGTAATTATGTGTCTGATTTTTAATTTCTCACCTATTTTGGATTCATTTTAAGCCAGCCATATAGTCATTTTTAATCAGTAGTTGGGTTAAATAAAACTACCCAGCAGGTTGGGCAAACATTGGGCAAACAAACCACAGGTGACACAGGTGCTGAATGATGATACCAACAATAGATGGAAACAATCTGAAAAGTAGAGGAGGAAGAGTATGTGTAAGAGGATGATGAGGAGAAAGAGCAAGGGGTGTGGAGACAAGGCTGTCAAGGCTGGATCCGGCACAGGGTTTTCCCTTTGCCTGGCAAGAGACGACATTGCCTGTGATGTGGAGAATGTCCTCAACAATATTTACATAATAATTGATGGTCTTTACAATGTAAGTGAATCAACACTGAACTGACTTCAGCTGAACAATGACACTATTTTCTTTTAGAGCTGTACAGCCGAATATATACTATACTATACTATACTATACTATACTAGATTAGACTATATTATACTATACTATATTAGACTATACTATACTATACTATACTATACTATACTATACTAGATTAGACTATACTATACTATACTATACTATACTATACTATACTATACTATACTATACTAGCCTATACTATACTATACTATACTAGATTAGACTATACTACACTATACTATACTATACTAGCCTATACCATACTATACTATACTATACTATACTATACTATACTATACTAGATTAGACTAGATAGACTATACTATACTATACTATACTATACTATACTAGACTAGACTAGTATCTGTGTAGTATAAATTGCAATTGAAATAAAGGTGACTTGACTTGATTTAGGCCGGACCCAACATGAAGACGTGATGCTGAAGCAGAATGAATCTCTCACTGACTCTGAACTTTGTGTTTGTGTGTGTGTGTGTGTGTATGTGTGTGTGTGTACTGTATCATGCTTTTCATTTAGAGTTTTCTTTGACCTTTTAGTCATTTGCATTTAGACTGCTGTATGTTTGCAGTATGTAAGTACTGTATATACAGACATTCAATACTATATAATATTGAATATAATACTGTACTTGCAGTACATACAGTATACTTTAAATTCACATTACTTGTGATTTTTATACATTTTATGTAATGGCAAAATGTGTTTACTGTGTTACAATATACTTTTTTTTCCTGTAACCTCATGTTCTGGATGTTGTGTTTTCCATTGTTTAATGTAGTGTCTAATGAATGATCTGTAGTGTTTATATATTGTTTAATGTGTGTATGATCTGAAAGCTTTGTTTGATTTTGCCATAAGAGTCAGAGGTTTTGTGAAATTAGTTTGAAGATTGGATTTGTGTTTAATGTTTTGAGAAAATGAGTGATGGTTTCAAGAAATGTGTTTTAGCAATTGTGAAATACTGTAATCTTAGTATTTCATCTCATTTTACAGTAAAAACATCTAAAGATCCTTTAAACAAGATCATCTGGCTTGATAAACTCAAGTGTTTGCCAATGAGTTAGAAAAAGAAATGTAATTCTCTTACATAATTCTGCTTCTCAAGTCTTGATTCGTGCTGAGAGTGGAAGATCATTGGTGACATTGAGTCTCAGCTTTAGGAACGAGCGTCTGGAGAGAAACGCCACAGAACAAACCTTCAGACGCTCCGTTGCTCACGGCCTCATAGTTAACATTCTGCATATGAGCATTAAAGGTTTGATGAATAAATGAGACAGATGATAAATCATTCACCAAAACCTCTTCAAAAATGAATGACGTGAACATGCGTTTAGCTGCACAAAAGGACTGCGTTTTAATGCAACACAGAATGATTTCAGTGTCTGATTTCTGAATGTGATATATCACATTTCTGAAAACAAATAGTTGTGTGACTATTAAAACAATGCAGAAGTCAATGACTTTCACACTGACGGTCCTTATATTGTTGGTTTCTCTATCAGAATCTCACCTTTATGCAAATGAACAGTGATGTAACATACCGACTACCAATGGGATTCAGCGGCTGAGATGTGCCTTGTCCTGTCTAAAAATGCAGGCGAGAATGGGCGGGGAGTGAAAGAAGTGCAGCCAAGACAGACAGTTCTCTCTTCTCGTTTTGGATCACACATCTATGAGATCAAAGGCGTATATTGCAGGATTCACACTCATGCCTTATGTTGCTAATAAAAAGAGTGTAATTTAAGTTCCAGAAGCATTATAAATGATGTCCAAAATGAGTCTGCAGTTGACATTATAAGTCGTTTTAAAAACGTCATCCATGAACACATCTGAACTCCGTTTTAAACTTGTAGGCTATAGATTCCCTGCATGTCAATATAGGACATAATGTTCAGTTTGCAGCAGGTTCAACTGGACTGACCAAATTCCAGGATGTTAATTGTTAGGCTAATTTCTGCCACGTTTTATACAAGAACATTAAACCATTGGTTAAAGAATCTGAGGGTGTGACTTAATAAAAAGTTTAAAGGCATGATGAAAACTGAAAGTACTGCGCTGGACGACCTTGTGAAACATACCTGTTCTTTATTCCTAACGCAAAAGAAAAAGATGTCAGAGATGAGGTGAGTGCTGCTTTTGTTTCCAAATATACAACTTAATTTATCTAAATTTAAACTAAATTTATCGTTTTTTAATTCTTTACAACTAAATGAGAAGTAGCAATGCTAGCAAACGAGTTTGAAATCAGGTCAGGGCGACCTGCCTCAGTTTTCTTGTCTACATTATTTAAGAAATCAGTGAAAATGTTTAAGGTATAGAGTAAATTTAATGATAATATCATATACTCAAACTAATAAAAGTATCTAATAGACTGTGCAGTTGTAGCTCCTGACTTGAAGACATTTTGTTAAAAAAGAATAATGTCTCATTTTCATCTTTTTTTTCAGCTCAAGTCAGGACAGTTTAAAAATGAAACTGTATCAGCTGGAGTGTCACTTCACATGGGACCTCAACAAAGATGATCTGGACTTACATAACCTCCCCAGCAGACTTGAGGAACAGGTCCGTTTGGATCTGTCAGGTGCTGCCCGGGCGCTGTGCTCTTTGGGTTATGTGGAATTTCTTCTGGAGCACACACAAGAGGCCCTGACCAACCTGAGGGAGTCTGAAAGACTCGTTAAAGAAAACCCCAACTGTGAAAAGTCCCTGATGGTCACTTATGGAAACCTTGCCTGGGTATATTTCCACAGGGAGAACTTCCTAGAGTGTCAAAGTTACCTGGAGAAGCTTGAGGAGATAACACAAACTTTACCAACCGAACCTTCATCAGTTCCAGAGGTGCTTCATGAGAAGGGTTGGGCCTTTCTTAAATTCTCTCAAAAATATAATGACAGAGCCGTAGAAGTTTTCCAGGTGGCTGTGGAGCTAGATCCAGACAACAGCGAGTGGAATGCTGGGTATGCCATCGCTCTGTATCGCACTGAACCTGACATATCTTGTACTGTAGATTCACCTGCAGTCAAACAGCTGAGATGGGCCATTGACCTCAACCCAAATGATGGTGTCCTAAAGGTTCTTCTAGCAATTAAACTTGTGTCACGTTCCAAGGGCTTCATGAATGAAGCTGAGGAACTGGTTGAGACGGCTCTGAATGACGCTCCAGATCATCCGCACGTACTGAGATATGTTGGGAAATTCTTCAGGAATCATGGGTCTGTAGACAGGGCCATTGAGATACTAAAGAAAGCGCTTAAATCAACAAATTCATGCTTCATACATCATCAGTTAGGAGTGTGCTACAAGACCAAGAAAATTAATTTAAAAAAAGAAAAACGGGGCAAGTCTGAGATAGATGAGGCTCGAAATCAAAGCATCTACCACTTAGAAAAGGCAACTCAACTGAAACCTTCCTTCATCGTTGCCATGAGTGCGCTCGCTGTTCAGTACGGAGAGAGAGGTGACCCGAAGGACAGAGAGAGACGTGAGCTGAAAGAGGCAGAGGAATTGTTTAGGAAAGCATTTAAGACAGCTGAAAAGAATAATGAGCACCTGAATACGGTCAATTTTGACTATGCTGATTTCCAGCTGTACAGCAAAAGATGTGAGGATTCAGCAATCAAACACTACAAGGAGTGCTTGACAATGTATCCACATACCAGAGAGGGCAGGAAAAGTGAGGGGAAACTAAAGGGAATCGCCCAGAATCGCATCAGCCATAACCCAAATGATCAGAAGGCCAAAGAAATACTGGAATTATGTCAGCAAGCAAAAGGTGAGATGTTAGGGGACACCGAGAGCGGAGCGAAGCCTTCAGACAATGAAGAGGAGTCTTTTTAGTAATATTAACTTTCTACAGTGATGTATAATTAGTGATTTAAAAAAACACTCGTCCTCATTTGCCTATTTATGAGCACAGAAAACAGGTGCATATACAGACAAATATTTGTTCTTTTCATTCTAATGTTAATAAATCTTGATTATTTTAATGAATAATCCCAAACCATGTCCATTTAACTTTACAACCTAACCGCTCTCTCTCTCTCCCTTTCTCTCTCTTAATTTCCAGTGTAAATTTCAAAGCACTTTTTTGGCATTATTTTTATACAGATATTGCCAGAGCATTTATACACACAACAAAATGAATAATATCTCTGCCACATTTTTTCGCCAAAGCATGCGGCGCAAGATCTTTAAGTGAAGAAAAGTGTGCGTGCCACACCTACAGACTGTGATTTTCATGAAAATTTTATTAGTGCTACTCAGAAATAATTAATACTTTTATAGATTTGTATGTATAATAATATAGTTTACATTTTAAAAATTGGATTGGTGAATTCCTTGTTTATCAACTTTCGTATATGCAGATTTAAAATGGTTAATGAAAGAGACAATAGTTATTGTTATCTCTGAAATTTCACTTTTTACCTTGTTATGAATCTGTTTGAATTATTCATTTGTTATTATTATGGAAAATTGTGTTTTTGTGGGTAAAAACTGTAATGTATTAAAATCTATTAAAACAGATAACATATAAAATCTGTGTTGACAAATTCTGTGTAGTTTGTGCTCTTTGTTCAAATAGCCTTGCTTTAGTCAAATAAAAGATGATCCGGAGTAGAACAATCTGCTGAAAATAAAAGAAACCTCTCTTCAGTGCTGTTATTATGTAGGAAAAGTTTCGTACAGATGCTGCAGTTGTGAGTGAACGTCCAGACAAACATCTCACGTCATTCACGTGTCGCAGTAGAGTTACTCACATTCAATGTTTTTTTAAACCCAACTTTAGCCCACACGATATGTTGATCTAGAATAAGGGATATACTGTATTTTAGTGAAATGTAGAACTTTTAGTTGTAAATTTACAATGAAATACTAGCAGCTGGCTACCCACTAGATGACAGATCCACAGATGGACAGATCTACACCATCAGACGAACACAGCAGTGTCTTCAAAGCAAATCTGCGACTTCCTTGCAGCCGCTCTGAGCACATTTACACGAGATGTTTCTGATCTGAAGTGGTTTTTAACCATTGCTGCTGCTGTTTTAACACTGAATAAAGACACACTTGACCTTTAACTCTCTAACGCCAGCGCTGATTCACTCTGATCCTCGCTCAAACACTGAACACAGCGAGAAACAGCTCATTCACGTCAGATGCTGCGTTTCATGGGATGTGTTGAATGCGTCCTCATCTGTTGTGTCCTGTGTGTCATGCTTCGGTGTTTGCGATTGGTCAGTGCGGCTTCTTCCGCCCGCTAATGATGACGCATCACACAGTCTGTTACACCATAGCGACGTCCGTTTCTGACATGACGACTCATGAGTGAACACTAGCCAGTGAACTGCAGACCAGCCGTAATAACACACACCAACCATTCAGAACACCCTAGCAACCACATAGCAACACCCTTACAATGCCATAGCAACCAGAATACCCTAGCAACACCCTAGCAACCACCTGGCAACCTGTAGCTATGAGATATAGACAAAAGAAAAAATGTATCAATCAATCAATAAATCAATCAGAATTTTATTTATATAGCACAATGAGAACAACAGCAGTCGGCCATTGTGCTGTACAACAGGATAAATATCTATATATTCATCATTCATTAATATATTTCAGACCAATGATTTAATGCAATGCAGAAAATGTGCAGAAAAACAGATAATATAATGAACTGAAGTGATCAAGGACAAAAGAAAAATATTTTAGTTGGTCGGATTTGTCTGTGAATGAAAATAATTATTATGCTTCAGGCTACAGAAGGTCTATAGATTAATCAGACAATCTAGATTCATGGAAAACACATTAGTTCATCATGATGTTTGAGTGACACCTGCTGTGAAACACACATACACTGCGAGAACATTAAAGTCTGGTTTTCATTCATCTTCTCTCTCACAAACACATGAACTAACAGCAGCAAATAAACTCGTCACGTGATCCGGTTCACTGAGGCTCTTTCACACTGACTCACTGTGGCACGAGTCTCTGAAGAACACAAAGAATGACCTTTAGCTGTTTATTAAAGACATAGAGCCAATGAAAGACCAGGAGCCGCTGATCAGCCCGTCTGCCGGAGCTTCATCCGTCCTCAACGGTGTGTGAGAGCAGAATCAGTGTGTCCCGAAGAGTGATGAAAAGAGTACGCCAACAGTGCATTTCTCTCCAATATGGTAGGAAATTACTGTGAATTAAATGTGGAGGATTGTTACTGTGAGAAGATGATTGACAGTTTGTCCCAAAGCTTGTCCACTCTTCTGATGCACACTCAAAAGTATGTACTTTTGCTCATTTAGTGCATACTTTTAGGGCGTAGAATGAGTAGATGAATTGAGACGCAGCATCAGACTCAACACAATCTGCTGCAGGCGTCCGATTGGCTGAAGCACAGTGAAATTTTCTGGGAAACCTTGACCGTTAGGCACTGGATTCACAATTTATAATTTAATGTATGATTTATTCTTAACTCAACATGATATTGGAGATGATAATCCTCTCAGCTTTGTTATTTTTGCTGAAGTTTTGACATTTAAGGCCTGCTGTTAAATCTAAAGTGAAGGGGCTCAAATCTCTTCAGCGCATGCATGAAACATGAACCATTGATATCAGCTGTAATATTTCCTGAATCTTGTTGCCACAGCAACAGTCGAGTCTCACAGATGGAGAAATACACTTGTTTTCCCTTCTGACTCCACTGACAGATAATTGCTCGTTTTAAACTCAAACTCACTTCATTTTGATGCATTTTCAGAAAACTAGGTTTAATATCTTCAGTCATTTCTCTTTTCCAGTAAATGCATCTTGATTTAAGAATGTTTAGATATTTGTGCTGGAAAACAAGACAGAAACACTGAGGAAGAACAGCTTTTGTTTGTAATATTTCTCCGTAGTATATAAAATCAAATTTTGTGTCAAATGTCTGGGCTTTTGAGATAACAAAGGATTTGAGATAACAAAGGATTTGAGATAACAAACGCAGTGAATGACGTGCGGTCGGTCGGAGCGACTCCAGATCTCTCTCAGACACATGATGGAGCAATAAGATCAGGACCTGCTCAATATTAATTAGATCACGTGACTAAAGGCTCTATGCAGCTTGAGCCACAACATCAAAAATTCATATTCATGAGCCAGAGCCTCCTAAATTCGCTCCCAGTTTAATGCTGAAATGATGGACATCAGTCGTGTGACGGCGTGAGTGTGACACACAGACGAATCCTCACATCACATCACTCCCATTAATGCACCATACGATCCCGTCAGAACTCGAGCAGAAGCAAGAAAGAATCAAACAAATGCTTGATCTGATGATCAAATCTGATGATGTGTCACATGACTGAATTGACATAGACGACTGATGATTGACGTCTCATAGAGTTTGGATCAGAGTTTTGTTCAGTAGCAAATATCTGATCATTTCCACTGAAATCACAAGGACAGAGCGAGATTATAATAGTTTTACATTTAATTTGTATTTGTATTTTGTCATTTTTTCACTCCACTTTAGTTTAGTTTTGTTGGTAAGTCATGTTTGTTTTACATTAATTAATTTAATTGTTTGAGGACATGAAGCCATAATGGCCAAAACAAAATATCATTAACAATTATTTTATTGTGTTTTAGTTCAGTTTACATCTTCTCAGAAATGTTATTTTTATTTCAGTTAATGAAAATGTAACTTTTATGTCTTTATTGTGGTTTACAGTAATAACTTTGGGACTAATGGAAGATGAAAGGAAGATAATAATGGAAGAATTGTCATTCCTCTCCTCCTCCTCGCTCTCATTCCGGAGCGTCGGCACATTCCAGCTCTCCATTACTCAGACGAGGACGAGAGATGCTCCTTAATGAAGACAATTTACTGCGCTGACAGAACCGAGGCGCATTAACCGCTTCATCAGCATGTGACACGGACAGTCTCTCGGACACACGAGGACACGCTCATTACGGCCTCCATTATCACCAATCAGCCAATCAGAGCTCATGACCCAGACTCACAGAGTGTCATTTGGATCGATCTAGAGCGATGTGAGTGAAAAATGATGGCAGGTGAATGTTTATAGAGTGGTTTGATGCAGTTCCCTCAAAACTAAAGCTAGGCTATAAGCGAACTGCACTACAGTCGCACGATTTCAACGTCTCGGACACTAAAGCTTCCCACACCTCTTACAGTTTTTATCTAAAAAACATTTTCCCTGAAAGTTTGAGTTAGAATAGTTTATACGAGCTCAATTATAAGCATAATGAGGCTGTAAAATGGGACTGAGCTCACCTGTTCGGCGTGATGATGTCTAATGTCCCATTTAGCCACTTGTTAAAGACACGTAACAGCTAAAGTGCTGTAATACTGATGCATTTTATGCCGTAGATCTTGAGCTTGTGTTAACCTTGGACCTTATTTCAGCATTTAACCAAAATCCCATTCCAAAAACCCTTTGACTTCAGGACGATGGAACCGGATCATTTCCATGTTTTGGCCTAAAAATTTCCATCATACCTACACCACTCTATAGAGGGAGCTGATGAGCCCAGATCTCCATCATAATGAATGAGATACAGAAAAAATTACAAATGACTTCTCGCTTCAGACCAAGGCTGTGTCTCTATACCAGTGTTACTTGATCTCAGTGCTGCGTTCGACACTGTAGATCATAAAACACTCTTAGATTGACTACAAAATTACTCTGGTATTCAGGGACAGGCATTAGGGTGGTTTAGATCGTTCCTACCAGTTTGTTTATTTACAGTTTTTTACAATCCTTAGGACACATTTCTCAATACTTAGGTCACTTTTTCAAAACTCTTCACACAGTTCTCCTAACCAACTTTCATCTTGGCACAGCAGTTAATTTCACATTGAAAATGCACTAAATCTACCAAAACACTTCATTCAGGTCTCAAATCAACTCATTCTTCCAGAACACTAGCAAAGGTTTTCACCCAGCAAACACACTGTCAGTCATAAAATACTGACCTAAAAACACTAACATCAGGTATCATTATACGTTTTCATTGGTAAAATTTCTTAACAAAACAAGAATAACACTGTCTATTGTTTAGAATTCACTGCAGTTTGTTACATGAACCTTGTTTAGTACAAAATTATTCCGAAGTTTTCCTCTTTGAATGGATGATAATGAAATTGAAAAACAAATGCTTGTGTAGGTGTTCAGTTTCATCTAATTGCTTTGATAGTATTTGATTTTTTAGATTTAGCATATATTTCATTACAATATTACTGTAGAAATGTAGCAAATTGCTGTCTTATTCAGTTTTGTATTATATGTTATTGTTTTGAACATAAGTTTAACAGTTTTGAAAACAGTATGTAAGCATGTGCAAATTGGCCTGTACGTACACAGAGTTTTGGCGTTTGTTGTGTCTGAGTGAGAAAAGAATTCATGAAATTTGAGAGATGTAGTCATTGAATGCATTTTGTGCCAAAGCAATGATAACTGATCCTCAGTTTAGCCCACATAGACTTCTGTTGTGCTCACTGTGTGAAGAGTTTTGCAAAAGTGACCTAAGTATTGAGAAATGTGTCCTAACGTCTGTAAAAAACTGTAAATGAGAATTATCCAAGTTAACGTCAGTAAATTATGGAGTGCCTCAAGGGTCTGTTTTAGGCCCTCTGCTATTTTCAAAATACATGCTGCCCATTGGTAATATTATTAGAAAACATGGAAAAGAAGTTTCCACTGCTATGCTGATGATAAATGTTACAAATTTCATCATGACCAGATGAAATCTCTCAATCATCCAAGATGGCTGAGTGTGTTAAAGGGGCTGTGAACTTCATTTTTCCAAAAAACATCCTAATTTAGAAGTAATAATCTATTATCTATCCTGTTTTGGACCTTCTCTTTCTAACACTCTGTTGATTTGCGTGTCACATTCAAGACTTAAGGTAAATGCCCACTGCTGTGATTGGCTAACAGTTTGGCATAAGTAATTTTCAACATCACCACTATTACACGTGTGGAAATGTTTTGAAAACTTCTGAACAAAGGGTTTATCTCCTGTGTATATACAGTTGTAAGACAAAGTATGTGAACCACTTGCACTTGCAGAATCTGTGAAAATGTGAATAATTTTAACAAAATAAAAGAGATCATACAAAATGCATGTTATTTTTTGTTTAGTACTGTCCTGAGTAAGATATTTTACATAAAAGATGTTTGCATTTAGTTCACAAGACAAAAAATAGCTGAATTTATTAAAATAACCCCATTCATAAGTATGTGAAGCATTGATTCTCAATACTGTGTGTGGTTACCTGATGATCCACGACTGTTTTTATGTCTTGTGATGGTTGTTCATGAGTCTCTTGTTTGTCCTGAGCAGTTAAACTGAGCTCTGTTCTTCAGAAAAATCCTCCAGCTCCTGCAGATTCTTCAGTTTTCAAGGATTTCTTTTGCATATTTGAACCCTTTCCAGCAGTGACTGAATGATTTTGAGACACTGAGGACAACTGAGGGACTCAAACTCAACTATTAAAAAAGGTTCAAACATTCACTGATGCTCCAGAAGGAAACACGATGCATTAAGAGTCGGGGGGTGAAAACTTTTGAATTCAAATATCAAGGTAAATTGTACTTAATTTTTCTTCCGGGAAACATGCAAGAAAGTTTTTTTTGAACAGGATGAAGATGAACCCCCCGGCTCTTAATGCATCGTGTTTCCTTCTGGAGCATCAGTGAATGTTTGAACCTTTTTTAATAGTTGTGTTTGAGTCCCTCAGTTGTCCTCAGTGTCTCAAAATCATTCAGTCACTGCTGGAAAGGGTTCAAATATGCAAAAGAAATCCTTGAAAACTGAAGAATCTGCAGGATCTGGAGGATTTTTCTGAAGAACAGAGCTCAGTTTAACTGCTCAGGACAAACAAGAGACTCATGAACAACCATCACAAAACACAAAAACAGTCGTGGATCATCAGGTAACCACACACAGTATTGACAATCAATGGTTCACATACTTTTGAACTGAGATATTTTAATAATTTTTTTTTTCCTTGTGGATTATATGTAAACATATTTTATGACAGTACTAAATAAAAAATATCATGCATTTTGTATGATCTCTCTTATTTTGTTAAAATTTTTCACATGTTCACAGATTCTGCAAGTGGTTCACATACTTTTTCTTGCAACTGTAACTGATCTTCTATTAAGCTGGGGCGTCTCCAGTCAATGTATACTCTAGTGTACGTCTCCAGTCAACAACATGCTGAGTAGGACGACGTCTCGCTTCTTATGAACACTATCACTTGGGAATTGTCAGGATTATGTTGTGTTTTGGTTTAGTTTTACTCCTGTGTTTCATTTCAGTTTAGTTCTAATGGCATCTTAGTTAATCTACTTGGTTACAGATAACGTTCAGCTGTCTGTCATTCAGTTTCCCAGTGTATTTATACTCCGTGCTTCATTCAGCTCATGTCAGTTCTCGTCTGTATGTGAGTAGTTAATGTTATGTTGCTCTATGCCTCTCTTCATGTTCATTAAACAAGTTTGTATTTGATCTTTGTCATCATGATTCAGTTAACTACCACAGCAGGTGTGACACCGTGTTCACTCAAGCTGACAACGTCACCTCGACCCTTCAGGCCTGTGATGCCTCCTGGGCTGTCGTCCGTTGATCTTTGTCGTCATGATTCAGTTAACAGGACAGGAATAAGGTCTCCAGTGTCCACTAACCTGCTGCGCAGCAGTAACCAGACACACTCCATACAATGCTTTTGAATATACTTTAATCATGTTCAGGAGGATCTGAGACCAATTTCAGATAGAATCCTCCCAAACAAAAAAGTACAACAGTTTATAAAGAATAAGTGCATGACAAAGGTGACATGATTCATTACATCATTTTTCTCTAATATGATTAGTTATTCATATGTAAAATTCTCTGTTACTAGGTAAATCATATATATTGTATATATTCAGACAGCTGTCTAGTTTTGTTTCCTTATTTAACACACACTAACTTTTGTGGCGTTTCTGTGTGTGTGAGTGTGTTTGTGTGTGTGAGTGTGTGTGTGTCTGTGTGAGAAAAAGAGAAAGTGTGTGTGTGTGTGTGTGTGTGTGTGTGTGTGTGTGTGTGTGTGTGTGTGTGTGTTTGTGAATATGGTCTGTGTGGCTTTTCTAACATGAAACTGTGAGATACACAAGATTATCAGGGCAAGATGAGATCGACGCTGGGTGGGACTTTACTGTTCATGTTCTGGTGTCTCGTTGACTTCCTGAGTGAGTTTCAGTGTCTTCTACACCTGCAGTTCCTTTCATACCTGTAACACTGACACCAAGAGATGGCAGCAATTCTGGGAATATTTGGGATTTGTCTGCTGTTCAGCGGTAAGTAAGCTTTAATCTGTTTGAATCTGTGAACGGGGCGTGGGAAGATGTTTTAGGTTGGGGGTGCAGTGCACAGAATTAATATCGAGTGTACAGGTGCTGGTCATATAATTAGAATATTGTGAAAAAGTTCATTTTTTTATTGTAAATTATTTTAAAAAAGGAAACTTCCATTTATACTAGATTCCCTACATGTAAAGTAAAACATTTCAAACGTTTTTTTTTTTAATTTGTTGATTAGAGTGTACAGCTCATGAAAGTCCAAAATATTAGAATATTTACATTTGAGTTTCATTAAATGACCATCCCTACAGTATAAATTCCGGGTATCTCTTGTTCTTTGAAACCACACTAATGGGGAAGACTGCTGACTTGGCAATGGTCCAGGAGACAATCATTGACAGCCTCCACAAAGAGAGTAAGTCACAGATGGTCATTACTGAATGTGGTGGCTGTTTACAGAGTGATGTATCAAAGCATATTAAATGCAAAGTTGACTAGAAGGAAGAAATTGGGTAGGCAAAGGTGCACAAGCAACAGGGATGACCGCAAGCTTGAGAATACTGTCAAGTAAAGCCGATTCAAACACTTGGGAGAGCTTCACAATGAGTCAAATGAAGCCGGAGTCAGCGCATCAAGAGCCACCACACTCAGACATCTTCAGGAAAAGGACTACCAAGCCACTTCTGAAACAGAAACAACGTCAGAAGCATCTTACCTGGGCTAAGGAGAAAAAGAACTGGACAGTGAACAGTGGTCAAAAGTCCTCTTTTCAGATAAAAGTAAATTTTGCATTTCATGTTGAAATCATGGTCCCAGAGTCTGAAGGAAGTCTGGAGAGGCACAGAATCCAAGCTGCTTGAAGTCTAGTGGGAAGTTTCTGAAGTCAGTAATGATTTGGGGGGCCGTGACGTCTGCTGGTGTTGGTCCATTGTGTTTTATCAAGTGCAAAGTCAATGCAGCCATCTTCCAGGAGATTTTGGAGCACTTTATACTTCCATCTGCTGACAAGCTTTATGGAGATGCTTATTTCCTTTTCCAGCAGGACTTTAGCACCTGCCCACAGTGCAAAAACCACTTCCAAGTGGTTTGCTGACCATGATATTACTGTGTTTTATTGGCCAGCCAACATGCCTGACCCCTGAATCTATGGGATATTTTCAAGAGAAAGATGAGAAACAGTCGATCCAACAATATACAGATGATCTGAAGGCTCAATAGTGCCTCAGCAGTGCCACAGGCTGATCACTTCCATGCCACACTTCACTGATGCTGTAATTTGTGCTAGGAGCAAGTCATTTGCTGTAATATGTGCTGCCGACCAAGTATTGAGTGTACAAATGAACATACTTTAAAGAACTTGAACTTTTCTGTTTTGAAAATCCATTTTTGATTGATCTTAGGAAATATTCTAATATTTTGAGATACTGGATTTTGGACTTTCATGAGCTGTACGCTCTAATCATCAAAATTTAAAAAAAAAAAAAAAAAAAAAAAACTTTTGAAATGTTTTTTATGTAGGGAATCTAGAATATATGAAAGTTTCATTTTTAAAAATAATTTACAATAAAAAAAAATTTTCACGATATTCTAATTATATGACCAGCACCTGTATAAAACACGTCAAAACTCCGGGAAACAAGCATACCCAGGTAAAAAAAAAAAAAGTACACTTCTATAATGTACTTAAAGTGCTATTTTTTTCACACACTAAGTGTACTCTCAAAATGTGCTATTTTGAGACAGGATGAAATATGAACTAAAATGTGCTTTTAATATACTATCTCTGTAATTAAAAAATAGATTTAGCTACCACTTGTAGTAAACTATGGGTTCAAATGTACTTTTAAACAGGCAAGGAAAATGACTCTGGACCCATCTCATGTGCTTTATTGTAAATATATGAGTTATTTCCATCTGGTCAACGGTTTAGATTCAGCCGCTATAGGAAGTTATTTGTTCCTTTGGCTACAAGGCTGTGGAATTCTAATTTAAAGGACATGACTGTGTGATTGTGTTTGATGTGGGTGTTTTGTTTTGCAGCTTTACCTGAATTGCCCAAGACAAGTTTCCCTTAACAGGGACAAATAAAAGCCTTGTCCAAATACCCACTTTCGAGTCCAACCTTTAGTGTTTGTTTTACTCACGTTTTCGCAGTTTCCTCTATTAAATCACATTACAGCCTTGACATCACTGAATTTCGTTCAGAGTTATGCAACAGTCAATCACTGTTTGCAGCTATACCATAGAAATGAATGAGAAGTGTCATAAAGCGAATCATACTCGAGCAATTGACTGTGACTTCTCATACAAAACAGCATTCTGGTATGATCATAATTTTAAAAGTTTAATAGACATAGCCTATGTATTTTTGTACATCATGTTTGTACCTCATAAGTAAGCCGGCTCAGGCCCACACCCACACCGTGTTTTTGAATCCAGCTTCATCCACAAAGATAAAAGTATGTGCATTTCGCCTGGCCTCCATTTCCATTACTCTCTAAAATACAGACAGTTTTACAGTAATCTAAATTTAAAGGTGCTAAAGAGAATGTTTTGGCTTGTCAATCACTACCGTGACGTTCCTTGTGAGAGACGAGCGCGGCTGCGCGCTCCAGTAACTTTCCACACTCCACAGGCGCCGCATGCAATGTTTTTGTCAGGAGACAGGAGTAACAACTGCAGATTATGAGTTACCTGCGGTGAGTCCGACATAATGGATCCACTAACACGACACAGCGAATGCCGGTGGTAAACACTCGTGTTCCGATACTCGTGCACGAGTTTTGGGAGGCGTTCCTTTGAAATGAGCTGTGAAGGAGGGGGGCTGTTCTTACGCATGCGCTCATTTCAAAAACTCAGTAACAGTCTTTGGATTCTCAGTCGAGGAAAAAAAATCCTCTCTATCACCTTTAATGTTGCAAATGTCAGTACATGCAAGTATATTACACAAATTGGTCCTCATTTATCAAATGATCGTATGCCAGAAAACTGTACGTAACGCTCATTTACATGCAAAATTTGGCATTTATCAATATGAGCGTGAGGGGTGAATCTCACGTCAGGTCTTAGCTCGTGTACAAAAGTTTTTGAGTCAGCGTGAACTTGCGTGCAGCAGTAAATCTGGTAATTCTATCCATAAAACGTTTACCAATGGAAATTTATTGGTGAATTAGTGAATGAGTATTTTTGCATAAAGCAAAACTAAAAAGCTAGGTTAAACGCAGCCTCTGTTAATTACTTAAACTGACAGTGAGGCAATGGCATGTTTACCAGGTGTTTTGCAGATGCTGAAGTATGACTGACAAAAGTCAAGTCAAGTCACCTTTATTTATATAGCGCTGTTTACAATGCAGATTGTGTCAAAGCAGCTTTACATTGATAACTGGTACATAATTTTGGCTGCACAGCAGCTCTTAAGGAACACAGTCCATACAATAGGAAGGGGGTGAGGCACGAAGACAAGCACGCTGAGGGAACGGCCACTGAGAACAGCCCAGGTAGTAAGCAGGCCGGTGAGCATTGGCAGATGAGCAGTATGAGGCCCGAAGATGTAGCGGGAGCCAGACAGGATCAAACAGCATAAGTAGTTAGAACCAGGGACGTGCACAGACATTTTGGGGGGCAGGGGCTCAAGTGGAAAAAAGGGCACTTCTCATAATTATTTATTTAAAAAATAATGAACCCTTAAATATATTAAGACAACTTTGACTTCACTTACACTCACGCAATTGTTTTATACTCCACAGATTTCTACAAAATAATTAGTTCACACAGAGACCATGGTCTTCTTTATTATTCACTAGGTTTATCACAAGAGCAGGAAACAGCAACTATTTTCAAGTAGCTATATATTTAGAATAAATTACTGGACCAAGGAGAGAGACAGTTTCACTAATAATTTGTTTATTTTGCACAAATCAATAAATCGTTGTAATTTTTTTGGTGTTATTGGAATACTTCTTTCATGAAGTGGACAATTTTAAGATTTACAATTTTAAGGTCCATTTTTGCTGCCATGTCTTTTACTCTAATGGAAAGAAAACTTAACCATAACCCTACACATTTACATGGAGTTTGTTTTAAGCCTACTACCCTCCGTCTGTTTGCATCTGTAGATTTCTTCTACATTAACCAAAATAAGCTAATCTGCATATTTAAACACATCAAGATTTTTTTTCCCTGAACTGTTAATACATTATATATTATAACAAATGCCTGCAGAGGGCGCCAAAAGCCTGCTGATTTTTGTTGTTAGACAGCACAGCACGATCAAATCCACGATCAAAGCCACCATGATTAAAAATATATTATTAGTTAAATAATAATATTCGGCCACTTCTTTGTGATAGAAATGCTACAGCCACTGTAATTTCTTCAACAAGAATATGTGGACAGAGCGAGGGTTTAAACTTTTATTGATATATTATCCTGTGTAAGTGTAGATGTAAGAATAGCATTATGTAGCTGATGCTGTATTATGATTTTAAATAGTTTTAATAAACCATGCATCCTTAGAAAACTGTCTAATAATGTGGTTCATGGATGTGCGTCCATGGAATGCGCCTCTTCTGGTACTGACAGCCCAACCAATATCTTTACCATGGTTCAAAACGCAATGCATAGCACAATAAAATGATTGAAATTATAATATGACATAAATTTCATTAGTATCAAATCAGGCAGATGTGTTGATTGTGGTCAAACTATTAATGCAGCGTTAAATGTATAAATAACCCTTAAATAGACAAAACTTTCAGGTTTGTGAACATAGGCTAGCCTACCTGAAAGAAATGCACGGGATGCATCCATCTATGGCTTTTTTCTTTTTCGCTTCTCATCACCAGACAGCAGTTGCATTTTTTTGCGGGAATAGTTGTCACAAGTTTTCAGCCAGCAGCAAACTCGAGGTGAAGTGGGGCGTGGCGCGCGCGCGCGTGCGGGCATGAATGGCGTGTCGCGGAGTGAGGGATCTGAACTCGACAAAGCCGACCTGATATAGTATTTTTTTTTTTATTATTTGTTTTATACAGTAATATATTTGTTTGACAGGGAAGCTGTGCGCATACAGGAATATATATTCATTTATTTAAAAAAAAAAAAAAAAAAAAAAAAAAAAAGCACCCCAGAAAAAAGGGCACTTTCTCTCCAGGAAGAAAAAGGGCAGGGGCTCAAGCCCCTTTTTTGTCTATGTGTGCACGTGCCTGGTTAGAACCACCAGATACGATCAAGCACTGAACCAGTCTGGCTGCTTGGCGGGGAGAAAGAGCAGCCACCGGGATCCTGGACAGGGGGAGACCAGAGACACTACCAGGACTAGACAAGACAGGTGGTTAGATGGTCTGGAACAAGGAAGACAACAATGGCAAAATGGATACGAGAATCTCCTACACAAAACGCTAAGAGTTTAAGTGAACAAAAGACTAGAATACAGGCACGAAGCTTAACGAACTGGCAAAGACATGAGGGAAAGAGTGCACAATATAAGGAGGCAAAGAACACGAGGAATAGGTGACAACACTTAGACTAACGAGGACTCAACAAGAAAGGGAGCAGGGAAGATAGGGAACAGGTGAGAACACTAACAACAAACAAGGACTGAACACTGGCTGCGTCCGAAACCGCCTACTTCTCTACTATTTAGTAGGGAAAAAGCAGTAGGCGAGCGAATAAGTATGTCAGAAGCAAAAAGAGTAGGCGAAAATGACCTGGGTGACGTACTAATTCTCGCGAGATTCGGACATGCGCCTACTTAAAGTGCGTCCGAATCCGCCTACTTACCTACTATACAATAGGGGAAAAGCAGTAGGCGAGCGAATAAGTATGTCAGAAACCTCAGTAATCATAAATGAGTAGTCGAGGAGTTCCCGGATGGCCTACTGCTCCCGCCCAGATTCTGAAGTGTTCCTCGATGGATACTTTTCTATCCCAGGAGGCCACGGGAGAGGATACGTCATGATCAAACACGGAGGAGAAAAGGGACGCGGATGCTGTCAAATGTGAGTATTAAACAACCAAAAACACGGTTCCTTGTGTTAAAGTCACGTTTGTTGAACTACTGTAGAGTAAACTGCTGAATGTGTAAAGATGCTGGACACTATAGTTGTGATTTTACTGTAAAACATGTTTTTTTATGTATAGAAAACAGGGGATCTCTAGTAAACACACATAACTTAATTCTCTGAAGAGGATACATCTTAAAGATGCTTACTAAATGTTTATTTAACCTCTGACAGGAAAATATTTTTTAAGTATTATGTTTTATGAGTGATGTGTGTGTGATATTATGTAAAATTCACTGTTGTCAACACTGTTTACATGAATGCAAGTAATGTAAATAAACTAATGTACACTTAACTATAGACAGACATAAGTTATCTATTTTATTTGTCTGTTAGTACTGTTAATAAAACAAGGAACATTTGTGTTGGATAAAAAGTGAGTTAAAACAAATCTTCAACTACCTCAACATGTAAATGTAGATTTGAGCACATAAATCTCAGAGGAAACTTGAATCTTGTCTGATGTTACAGGGACAGATGATCATGTGTGTTTATGAGGGAATGAAGCCATCAAAGGCTTTGAGTGAGTATACTACAGAAATGAATACAAAGTCTATTTAAATCTTAAGTTGTAGTTTATTTTAATTATTGTAATTTCTAACAGAGTTATTACAGCACTTTTCTGATTCTTGATGTCTGTATGTTTGCTGCAGAGCTTTTGTGGAGCAAGACCTCAGACTGGTGTGAGCACTGAGGATGGAGAGCCACAGCAGATCCTGGGAATGGTTCAGTGTCATGGATGAGACTCTCCATCACTCCTCCTGCTCTTACTGCCTCATCTGACCTGATGTTGATGTGATTTCTTCATCCTCAGTGAGTCCAGAGCCAGCGAGAGCATCTAGACAAAGACCAAACAGTGAGGATGTGATTTTGGTCAAGATTGTTCTGCTGGTTTCTGTTCATACAATGGAGCTTCAAAAGCATCATCACTTAATGTCATGAAGCTTCTGGAAGTCAGGCTCCATGGACTGATATTGTAGAAACTAGCTGGACAAACTTGATCAAAATCACCTTTTGTGTTCTGAAAAAAAAAAAAAAATGAACACAGGGATTGACAGCATGAAGGCGAGTAAATAATGACTGAATTTATATGTTTGGGTGAATTAACCCTTTATGCCCCCAAATAGAAACTGTATGGAATGTTTGAATGCATTTATATTATAGTAGTACCTTGAAAAAGTAAACTTTAAGAAATAAACAGCTTTAATTAGCATTTGTGCCTGAGACACTAACAAAAAAGGATTTAAAAAAATCAAATTTACATTTATACTTTTGGCAGATGCTGTTACCCAAAGTGACTAACAGTGCTCTTATTACAGGGATAATCCCGCTGGAGTAACCTGGAGTAAAGTGTCTGGATCAAGACACACTGGTGGAGACGCTGCAGAGATTGAACCAGCAAACCTTCTGCTGACCAGCTCAGTGGTTTAGACCACCACACCACCACAAAAGTAATGAAGCTACAGAAATTATAGAAATTATCATGTAATTGTAAAAATATGAAATGAAATATGGCAAGAAACTGAATGCTGACATGAATGAATTGTAAAACCTTTTAGTTATGCTGATGGAGAGCATATGAATGTTTGCAGCAGACACAGCAGCAGCCAGATTGTCCCGCACATCTTCTCCCACTCCTGCTTCAAGTTTGTGGGTTTCAGGGGTCCATCATCATCAACTTCCTCATCCTTTGGATCCCCATTGAGAAGAGCAGTGGTGAGGGACATGATGGATGAAGGTGTTCATCAGCTGCTTGATCAAAATAAAGCTGCAGAATTGGCACAGCTGTGTGAGATGACAGCAGGACTGTGAATACGGGATTGTTAGATCAATACATTTGAATAAAGCTTTGTTTGATGTGTTGTTGACTTGTACATGCATTTATTTATTTATTGTCATTATTACTTTTATTAATTCTTTATTTATTAATTATGCTATTATCAGTAAATTTATATATTTTATTACTTCATGCATTCATTGCTTGACTGTTAATGGAGAGATGTATTCACATCAGCTGTATTTGTCCAGTGTGTGTTCATGCACAGCTGTTATATGACAAAACATTACATTTTGCTTGTTTTACTAAAGAAGTAAAATTAAAAGTAATATAATTAAGTTTTGGTTTATGGTTAATGTTGGTGTGTGCTAACAAAGCGATTCATTCTGGGGTAATCTAAATTAAGTAGTTTATACTTGTATTTTAAAGTATAAAATCAGTCTTCTCCAAAGGCGAGATCTTCGAGCAGCTGCTGATGTCTTCTTTGGCTTCAGACATTGCTAACACTGAGGAAAACTGCACTAGGTAGGGTTGTGGAGTTACTGGTGCTGTGAGGTGTTAGTGCAACTGTCACTCATATCTTTATTTTTATAACACGGCCTATACTTACATACAAGATCAGGGAAAATGCCATAGTGGTATCTTTAACAAGGAACAATAATAATGACAAAAAAACAAAACAAATATGTGTTTGTATCATAGTTTGATTATATACACACATAAAGCATGATGACGAGGTTAAATATTTTGAATACATCATAATGCATAAAAGTATTTATTTTATTCATTTATTTGTTTATTATTTATAAGCCTGAGGGATTCAACTAGAGCTAATTCAACAAGAAAAAGAGGAAAACAGGAGATTTATGCCACTTTTGCTTGTGGATGAACATTTTTGCATATAAAATAAAGAAATTAACAACATATTCACGCGAATTTGGGTTTTCGTAACAAAAAATAAACTGTGGGTCACATTAGTAGTTAAATATAAGAACTTAACCCAAAATATATTAGTCGTACTACAATCAAAATTACTGGGCAGCTGTTTCTTCAACAAGACCACAAAAAGTTTAATCAATATAATAGAGAAAATAATAAAGATATTTACAGATAGAAGAATTAAACCTGTCACTCGTATCTTTTAAGTTGTTGCACTTGTGATAACGTTGTAGGTCACATGATAACGTCAACATGGCGGATTATTTTCGGATCTCGCATACTCAACGAGATTTGGCTGTTGAGTACCTACTCTTTTAGCGCTCGTTAAGTAAGTACTTATTGAAATTAAGTACCTACTCATTGAGTAGGCGGTTTCGGACGCAGCCAGTGACTAGACCAGAGGGCGTGGTGACAAACAAGGAGGAGGGAACAGAGGAGCACATGGCAAACACAAACACAGACAAAGCCATGTGCTCAGACACAACATAAACAAGGACACATTAAACAAAGACAAAACAGACAAGGCTGTCAGAGCAGAACCCTGACACAGACATCTTAAACACACTGTCCTTAAATTAGAACATGTGTATCCACATCTTAGCTGTAATCAAAGAAACAAAGAAACCGACAACAGAAAAAACCCCAATCAAAACTGAGCCGTCAACCGGAATGTACTTCACCCGATGTACTTCTTACATTGTAAGAAGAATAATGCATAATAATAATGAACATTACAGTACAGAGCAAATGAGTATATATATATATTCATAATAAATGAATATGCTTCAACAACACGTGTGAATGAAATCTTGACCATGATCCCGTTGTGTTCCAGTGGCTCCATCGCCTGCAAGATTGAAGGGGTGTCAGAATACTATCAGAACATCAACCTGACCTGCCTCTCGGAGGAGGGAACGCCCCCACCAACCTACAGGTGGCAAAGATACGACACCACTAACATCCCTCAGCCGAACCCGCCCAAAGCCACCGACAGTACGTGTGTCCGCATGTGTGACGACGCTCAAATACATGATTTTGGGGTGGTTTCCCAGACAGGGTTTAAATTAAGATAGGATAGGCCTTAATCTAGAATAGTTAATCGTGTCTTAAAAAATGGCTTTCTGTAACACAGATTAAGTACAGATTACTAAAACTGGATTATGGAGTCCTGAATTAAAATAAACTAGATTAATTTAAAACCAACTGTGCTAATCTGAATTAGCATGAGAGAGGTTGCCTGTAAAACATGGAATGAACCAAGAAAATCTTAAAATTGCATGGAACTGAGAAGCAAATCCAATTTACACATGTGATGATCAGTGTTGGCAGTCTAGAAATGACACTGGTTTGATCCAAAGCACTATCAGAGTGGTGCTTCATTATATAAAAAAGGCAATTCTTGTTAGCAGGATCTCAACCCAAACACAAGCTCAACACTTCACTTCACAACACTAATCTCCAAAAAACACTAACATAACAAGAACTTTTACATAATAGAACAATAAACAGTAAGACGTCTCTCCATAGTCTCATCTTTCTAAAAAAAAAATGCATAAAATAACACTATTTCAAAATTTACTTTCCCAATTCAGCCCAGTCCAAAGCATGATGGGAAGTGTGTGACACTGTCACACAAAATGCATGTTTTACCGCTCTATTTATTACAATTATTTTATGTATAATAGAGTTTTAATTGGTTTACATGTGTTTTAGTCCATTTTATTCCTCTTAACATTTTAAGTGTGTATGTCTTTAAGAGATGAATGGTTGGCTGGTCACATGACAGGAAGCAGGTAAAACATCTGTATAAAGAGAGCAGCATGGCAAACAAACAAGGACTCACAAACAGTCAACTGGATTGTGGAGTTACCACTTGTGGACTTACCTCTCCAGTCACAACCTTTACAACCTTTGGACTATCACTACATGGACATTTGTATATACACTGGTGGACACTCACATTGGGACCTTATCAGCACACTAGGATTCTTGGACTGTTTTAGGGTATGGTACTTGGGACTGTATGCTTTTAACAGACTGAGTTTTCCTGGTTTTATTGTGTTGTTTTAAAGTTTCATGTGAATATTGTGAATACACAAATCAATTTAAACGTATCTTTGTTTTATGTCCCATTCTTTTAACCACTAACAAACTCACACAGTAAAATCTGACCCCATTTTAAATCATGTGACTCAACCTATTTGGCTGATCGTTACAAGTGAAAGTCCTGTTTGATTGGGTTACTTGACTGAAACATGTTATTTCAAAACGAAAACATCAAGTGAGTTCTAGTAACCATTTCAAGTTAATTTAACATGAAGCAATCACATCTGAACCAGAAACAATAGTGTTAAAGCACAAAAAAAAAAAATGTTTAAATAAAGTGAACAGCATAAAAATGTATTTGTGTGTGTGTGTGTTTTTTTGTGACATATCAGGACATGAATGTGTATAATGACATGGGTATGACAAGGAGAGGGTGACTTATGAGGACATTACCCATGTCTCCACTTTTCAAAAAGCTTATAAATCATACAGAATGAGTTTTTGTGAGAAAGTGAAAGTGTGCACAGTTTCCTGTGATGGTTAGGGTTAGGGGTAGTGTAGGGGGAGAGAAAATACAGTTTGTACAGTATAAAAACCATTACGCCTATGGAATGTCCCCACAATTCACAAAAACAAACGTGTGTGTGTGTGTGTGTGTGTGTGTGTGTGTGTGTGTGTGTGTGTGTGTGTGTATCAACTGATATACTGCCTCCTGTTGTTGATAGTTTAATAAACTATCATTCATTGGAGCGTTGGAACAGAGAAGGTTGGCTGTCATCCTGCGTCTGCGCAGGGCCTGTTGCAGCTGATGGTGTGCAGAGTCCCAGACCCTCTCGCTCTCTCAGAACCAGTAGTCGACTGAAGGTACGTCCGACGGTTCCCCTGACCAGGGGAACAATGGGGGTTGGTAACCAAGTACGCATGGGGTGAGTCCAGTGGTAGGTTGTCGCAGGGAGTTGTACAGATGGTACAGGAAGTGTAGAACAACAGTTCGGGAAACAGGTTTCGCCCCACTTCAGGATTTCACCAGTCTTCCATGAAAT
>VTFQ01000003.1:62454931-62484931 GCA_036281575.1 Ancherythroculter nigrocauda
AGAAAGCAGATTTCTGTTAATCTGGTTTAAAAGCCCATTTTATTCTAGGACTAGGTTTAATCTCTGTCTGGGAAACCGCCCCTAAACCTTGTTTTCCTGCATCACATGTGTGTGTGTCTGTCTCTCCTCAGAAAACGTCCGGTTTCTTCATCTGCACGTCCACCAATGAGATCAGATCTGAGAAGTGTAATCTGACCCTGGCCGTCATGCCACGTAAGAAAAGCAGCTTCTCACATATTTTGATCTATAGTCATCATGACCACCTAAACCAACTCTTCTCTGTCCGTCTTCATCTTCTCCTGCAGCGTCCATGAGCATGGCCTCCATCGGAGGGATCGTTGGGGCCGTCGTGGCCGTGGCTCTTATCTTTGGGATCATCATCTGCTGCTGCTGCTACTGTCGTCGGAGGAAGGAAAAGGCTGAGGAATACACTTGTGTGTGTAGTTATACACTATTATATACAGGATGGATCAGGGGATGATGGGAAATATCCGCACACACTCTTTAGGCCCAAGATTGTGTGCGAAGCCCCTGATTCACTCCGTGTTCTCCTATATCAATACTGTAGAAAAATCCAAACGTCTGTATTCTCATATTATACCTTTTTTTGTTTACAGTTAACGTCTGCTTGAAGCGCTAGTCTTCTACAAACGCAGTATACACTGGATCTATGGAAGCTTCACCTCCCGCCAAACGAATGTCGTGACCAGGACTCTGACGCAGCGCAACCTTTTCCAAACGTTTTTGAGTATTTTATGATTGTCAAAGATTGAATTGCCTTTGAATAAAATGTATTTTTAGGAACTGTCCCTGTCTTATATGCTGGAGGTAACAGGCATGGGTGTACGGGACACGTCCATGATTCACCCGTTTATGAGCAGCTTTTGCTTTTTTAGATCTGAACTCATTTATTTAATCTCTGTTTGAAGTTGAAAGTGATCCAGACGTTTCACCGGAGCACAATGTCCAAGACTGTCAGTTCTCTTCTGGATATTGAGAGCAACTGTGATCACAACATTGACACCAAAACACTGGTTTTGTTCTTGTTTGTTTTATTGGTAGTCAAATGAAAATTTAATTAATTAAGTGTCAAGTTATGCATTTTAATATGTATCAAAGGTTCTTCTCAAAATGTAGCATATAGACAGAAGTTTAAAGTTATTTCTTTAAGTTTTATTCTCCTATGCATTCTTTTACTGTAAAGACATCAGTTTTGCTTATATTATTTCTTTTCTACAGTTTGTAGCGATGCTTATGTATGCCAGTATTGAAGATGTTCTGCCTATTACATTAACTTTATCTCTCCTACTGCTGAATAAAATATAGATGTGGTGCTCATAACAGATTGTGGATGATTTCTGTTGAAGGAAACTCCTGCTGTTACTAAAATAATAAAATAATCAGAGCACGTTTTCCTGCATTACATAACCTAAATATCAAAATCACTACACATACATTATATACCCTATATAATGCTATTAATAATAACATCATATTTTGTTCTCAAAACATTAGCACAAAAACGTTTATACATTTATACATGTTTTATAGAGTTTCTTGCTTCTGTCTCTGAATGGACGGACAGACCTTGAGTCGAGCAGATCATGTGAATCACGATGACAGGTGAATCACGAGACTGTGTGTGTGTGTGTGAGTAAATGATCTGGAAATTAAATGAGAATAAATCAGGATTCCTATTAATCTAAACTTCTCATTACATTATTTCCTATACTTTCTTTCTGAATCACATCTATATAATATTGTGCATATAATAGTCAACTTTGACTTTGAGGTAATAAAAAGGTACATCAAATATTTCTCTCATAGATTGGGGACTGTAAATATGATTCTGATCTTCAGCCACCAGAGGATGCTGCTGAGCGCTTATGAATAATGCAAATCAGCTGCTCATTGGTGATTGGTCCAATAATTCAAACATGATAATGACTAGTGGATTTGACACCATCACTGACTATCACTTGATCAAACCATCGGCTTGTGTTTGAGAGTCTGTGTGTGTGTGTGTGTGTGTGTGTGTGTGTGTGTGTATGTGTGTGCTTTTGTTTATATTACATTGTGGGGACCAAATGTCCCCACGATGTAATATAAACCTGAGTTCACCAGCCACTGGTCCCCACAATGTAAATGAATTAATAAAAATACTAAATGATGTTTTTGTGAGAAAATAAAGGTGTGCACAGTTTCCTGTGATGGTTAGGTTTAGGGTTAGGGTTAGGGTAGGGGGATAGGAAGTACAGTTTGTACAGTATAAAATGCATTGCGGCCTATGGAAAGTCCCCACAATTCACAAAAACAAACGTGTGTGTGTGTGTGTGCGTGTGTGTGTGTGTGTGTGTGCGAGTGCGTGTGTGTGTGTGTGTGTGTGTGTGTGTGTGTGTGTGTGTGTGTGTGTGTGTGTGTGTGTGTGTGTTTGAGAGTCTGTGTGTGTGTGTGTGTGTGTGTGTGTTTGAGAGTCTGTGTGTGTGTGTGTGTGTGTGTGTGTGTGTGTGTTGCCACTCCCTCATCATATTCCTCTTGTCAAACCAGTTTCTCTGGATCTGATGCAAATCTGTGTGTTTTTCAGTCTGATTATTAAAAGGTGAGAAATGAGTTTCCAAGAGTTCACAAACAACATCTGACATTGATTCCTCTCAACAGAACTCATCACTTTATTGATTTGTGTTAATTTGGACTAGTGTTGTTTCTCATAAGCCGATCACACTGTCTCAGCTCTGTGGTCTGTGTGGCTTTTCTAGCATGAAACTGTGAGACACACAAGATCAGCAGGGCAAGATGAGACTCGCCGCTGGGCGGGACTTTACCGTTCGACTTCCTGAGTGAGTTTCAGTGTCTTCTACACCTGCGGTTCCTTTCATACCTGTAACACTGACACCAAGAGATGGCAGCAATACTGGGAATATTTGGGATTTGTCTGCTGTTCAGCGGTAAGTAAGCTTTAATCAGTTTGAATCTGTGAATTTGTGTATTTACTCATCAGCACAGATCCTCGTGAATCAATCGATTCAGATTCATGTCCAGCAGAGCTTCAGACACACGACCGTCAACAGATAAACTGAGCATGAAGAATCACTTCAGGACTCATTTCAGCTTGTTTCAGCAGGTTTCTTCATATGCTTCTGAATGGAATAGAATGATAAAAGCTCATGATTAATCAATCTCTTCAGGAATAAAGCGACAGTCAGGAGTTTTTCAACCGAATCAACTGATTTATCTCTAGGCCGTTCCACAGAACTGAATCACTTTCCTGCATCTGCGGCTCTGAGCCAACGCCCCGAACGCTTCAAACGCAAACACACTTCACCAGAATCGACTCTATCCTTCTCAACTCTTCCTCCTACAGCGATGAAATGATCTGGAGAGCTGAAGTCTCCTGTTTCTCAGATGTTTTACTCAGATGAGGAAAAGACTCCATTAATATTACTGTGTCACTTCAGAGGAGATCTCAACAATGTCTCAAACTGGATTCATTTTACACTCATACTGTACTCATACATGTCAGATTTTATTCTCTTGATGAAGCAATTTAGGAGAAACATCTGTTCTTCATATGACATACAACATAGAAACTCCATTAAGTCTCATGATATGTGAAGGTACAACATTTGAGCAGTAAAAATCTAATTCATTTACATTTATTTTCATCATAACTGTTTACAAATATGTTTGTTCAGCCTCAAGCTTTTTGGTACCTGTTTCCGGCCAAAAGTTTGGAATTATGAAGATTTTTAAATGTTTCTGAAAGAGTCTCTTCTGCTTACCAAGGCTGCATTTATTTGATCAAAAATACAGTAAAATTGTGAAATATTCTTATAATTTACAATAGCTGTTTTCTATGTGAATATATAGTAAAGTGTAATTTATTCCTGTGATCAAAGCTGAATTTTCAGCATCATTACTCCAGTCTTCAGTGTCACATGATCCTTCAGAAATCATTCTGATATGATGATTTGATGCTCAAGAAACATTGATGATTATTATCAATGTTGAAAACATTGAGTGTGTGTGTGTGTGTGTGTGTGTGTGTGTTATATTTAATAGTTTAACTTGTATAGAGGTGGTCTGATCTTTGTGGGGTGTTAAATGCAAACTCACTATAGTTCATGGTGTTTGTGTGTTTCACAGGAGTGCAGGAGACGTCTTCAGCCATGACTGTAGATATCCCACAGCCAATATATAAGATTGCCCTTGGTGATAATGTGACGATACCCTGCAAATTTACACCCCAACCAGATGGCGCAAATATCCGAGTGACATGGACAGCAACTTCAGATGTGACAACAGATCCAGCGGTAGTGGAAAACGAACAATCAGTTTCATCTAGCATCACTAATGCTAATACTAGCGCTCGTGTTGATGTGTGTTCTTGTGCTTGTGGTACTGCTGTTTTTTTCACAGATTAAGATCGTCACTTACTCTGGTCCCACTTCAATTAAAGTGTATCCGAAATATAAAGGCAGGGCGATCCTAGTGCATGATATCAAGAACGGAAAAGCCGACCTGCAGCTCCTGAGAGTCACTAGCGCAGACACACGATTTCACGCGTGCGAAGTTGAGAATACGGATAATGAAGAGGACGCTGTGTCTGACAGGACCAGCCTCATAGTCTTGGGTAAGACACACTGAACTCTTCAGAGAGATGCTGATGAATGAATGAAGTATGGAATTCACATGTCATCATTTGAAGATGTTTTGCCACGCATCTGATCAAATGTTAGGCGACAGATTGATTTTTCATTGCAGTGAGTGCAGGATCAGTTGGTCGGTAGATCTATTAGTAAAATCTGTTGACTTTAGCAATCTTTGTTTCATTATATGCTATCGTTCAAACATGGCAAAAAGCACTTCTTGTGTTTTTTGCCTCAAGTTTGCATGCCTGTAACTCAAGAAGTATTAAAGATATCTTAATATCTTTTTAGATTAAGAAACTTTCCTTTTGGTATCTTCATTTTAAAGACCCTCGATGGTTCAATCCCAGAGATATGGAGATCTAAATGTGGCTCCAAGAGTAAATTGATCAACTGTACATATTTTCAGTGATCGAAAACCAAACGTGGTTCGCTTTGCACACAGCTGATACTCTTTTTTTTTAAAGAGAGTTATGTTTTATGAAATTCTTTTGATAGAGGGTAACAAGATACATTTCTAGTTTAAACATTATTTATTCTTCAGACATTCCTCTTTAAACACAATAAGTATCAGCTGTGTACAAATCGAACCACGTTTGGTTTTCGATCACTGAAAATGTGTACAATTGACCAATTTACTCATGGAGCCGCATTAAGATCTCCATATCTCTGGGATTGAACCATCGAGGGTCTTTAAAATGAAGATACCAAAAGGAAAGTTTGTTAATAACCAGAATCTAAAAGGATATTAAGATATCTTTCACACTTTTTGAGCTACAGGCATGCAAACTTTGAGTCAAAAAACACAAGAAGTGCTTTTTCCCATTTTTGAACTGTCACTTTTGGCATATAGTGAAACAAAGATCGATAAAGTCAACCGATTTTACTAATAGATCTACCAATCTCTGTGTGAAAATAAAATAATGATGCTGCCATCTTTATTAAGTCATTTTGCACCCCTGTAATTTGGCTCCAAATCTCAGGTGAAAATTGACATTTTGCTCCTCCTCTACAAAATAGTGGATTATTCAGTAAATATACATCTGTGACATTTAATATTTTGGCTTTCATCACTATTTATGTTGGTCTTTCTACAGAAAAAATATTAACAAAATCAAAAATTTCCAAAATTTGGTTGATTTGCAAGGAATGACTCAAAGGAATAACGTACATCCAGACAGTTGTAATCTCAAAACAAACTCTGACAGGGTGACCATGGTTGCGTTCAGCCCCGACAAAACGTTGCAAAACGTTTTTTTAAACGGAAACGGTGGTGCGTTGAACACCCTGTTCTGATGACGCAAGAGTTGCAACTACGGCAGCTGAGAAGGCCATTCTTTGTGTTCTTTTTGAAGAATTTTCGGAGCCTGATGAAGTCGGTATAAATATGTGTTTAATAGGCTACTGCAAAATACACTCAATATTACCGTCACTGCCCTTGCCGTCCAGAATAAAAGAGACATCCCAATCGAGTGAAGGGATTTGTGGAAACTGTGGTTCCTAATTATTGTGGTCCAACATTTGCCTCGCATTTCAGGATGAAAAGACAAACATTTCAGGTGAAGGATAATCCGCTTCTTACCTCCGAGACTGTGTTATGATCTATATGATCTTATTATTTTTATTGTGAGTATTAGGCTTATCATTATTGCTGATCACTGTTGTTCTGCTATGATATTGTAATATTTACCATTATATAATCAGGAGTATAGAAAAGTTTATGAAAGTGTCACTCCAAAATACAATAGCAAAATATATAATTATGTATAGTACTTTTACTGTATGTTACATTCATACCCATTGTGCGAGCTGTCTCTTTAATACCGCGTGGTTTATATACTGTACATGTTGTTGTTGATTGGGCTAAAAATTTCTGACACACCCACCAAACAAGAGAAAACGTATCTCAAACCCGTTGCACACCGTTTTCCGTTTACATGACGTTCAACCCGGAAACCGTAGCAAAACGTTGCGCACCGGTTTGAGCTTGAACGTGCCCCAGGTCTGACTACACGACTACTTGCCACATAAGTAAATAATTAAACATGAAAAGTGATTTGAGTTTAAATATTTTATTAAGCGTATTAAATGCAAAGCTTCAGAGAAGAAAAACAGTTCCTAGTGAGCAGCTTTGAGCCTAGACGAACAAACGAGTTCAAACAAGACCGACATTTAAGGGATAATGTACAGTTGTATCACATTCACACATAAATAAAGATGAGGACACAAAATATTGATTTGAGAAGAAAGCATTTCAAAATCACCCATTTATTATCTTGTAATCCATTACCATGTACAAATAAATCGTTCTAGCATCAAGACAAAAACTTATATTACCGTAGGCCTACTAACATTTCAAGATTTGATTTGATTTCAAATGACAAACTTACAATTAATTTTAATTTTGATTTTGATCTCGATTCGATTTGATTCTATATTGATTCATTTGGATATAGCCTAAATTAGGTACGGTAAGTACGACAACTTTAGTTATTTATCTCTCAACATTCCTTCTGATGTTCATTCATGTTTATTTGGTGCTGTAACTAGTAGTAAAGAAGGAGAGATGATCGGTTCACGAGCCGCTTGAACTGACGTGCTACAGCCATTCTTGCAATAAAATCGAGAAATCTATATTATAAACCCAGGCATATAATAAAATAAATTCCTTTGGTTTAATTTTACAGTAAATACAGTCGATAGCTGAGGCTGTGTTTGTATGAAATGATAGAAACACGTCCATCTGCGGTGCGATACCCGAGACATGAAAGAAGAGCTCGGATGAGCCTCATTATACAGTGTTGTGTATACGGAATGGCAACCGACCAATCAGAATCAAGCATCTCAGAGAGTTGCACATGTTACGTTGAGCCGTGTGAATGAAATCTTGACCATGATCCTGTTGTGTTCCAGTGCCTCCATCGCCGCCCATCTGCTTGATTCAAGGGGTGTCAGAATACTATCAGAACATCAACCTGACCTGCCGCTCGGAGAAGGGATCGCCCCCACCAACCTACAGGTGGCAAAGATACGACACCACTAACATCCCTCAGCCGAACCCGCCCAAGGCCACTGACCGTACGTGTGTCCGCATGTGTGACGACGCTCAAATACATGATTAAACCTTGTTTTCTTGCATCACATGTGAGTGTGTGTCGGTCTCTCCTCAGTAAACGGAGTGTTGTCGCTCTACAATATCACCGCAGAAACGTCCGGTTTCTTCATCTGCACGTCCACCAATGAGATCAGATCTGAGAAGTGTAATCTGACCCTGGCCGTCATGCCACGTAAGAAAAGCAGCTTCTCACATATTTTGATCTATAGTCATCATGACCACCTAAACCAACTCTTCTCTGTCCGTCTTCATCTTCTCCTGCAGCGTCCATGAGCATGGCCTCCATCGGAGGGATCGTTGGGGCCGTCGTGGCCGTGGCTCTTATCTTTGGACTCATCATCATCTGCTGCTGCTGCTGTCGGAAGAAGGAAAAGCCTGAGGAATACAGGATGGGGTACGACAGCAGAACACGGACGCGTCTCATCTATCCAAACGGCTGCTAATCTCTATTCCTCTGTGTTTGGCAGGACTCCTGAAGGAGGAGAATTCACAGACAAGGATCCTGAAGGGAAAGGGGACGGACCGGACGAACACGTCAGCTACGAGGAAGAACGTCGCGTGAAAAGCGCAGACAGACGTGATCCGCAAGACGACCGCAGCGAGAGGAGCTACGATCGGCGCAGCGACTACACCGACAGACGAGACGATCCCAGTGACCGCCGGGAGAGGTACGATCGAGATGACCGTTACGATGACCGCCGCGACCGCTACGATGACCGCAGAGACCGCTACGATGACCGCAGAGACCGCCACAGTGATCGCAACGACCGCTACGATGACCGCAGAGACCGTTACGATGACCGGAGGGATCGTGACGATGACAGTGACCATTACTCCGAGCGCTACGACAGCCGCGACAGGCCTCCCAGCGTCCCGCCCAATAAACCCAATAAACCCAATAAACCCAAAGACCCGAGATACTGAGTTCAGACACCGATCGAAGCCCATTCATCAGAAAAATAATCATGCTTTGGTAAATCATAATTTTGACATAAGTTTAAAATATGACAGTCATATTAATCAGACGAAAAGTCGGAATTGACACACTTAGGCTACGTTCAAAGGCAAGGCATTTTTTTTGCTCAAATGTCTCAGATCTGACAGATCATGACAGTGTGAACGGCACAAACCACATGGAATCTGATTAGGGACACTTCTATATGTGGTCCTAAATCTGATACAGGTCCGATTTTTTTACAATGTGATCTAGGGGTTGAACGACTTCAGATTTTTTTAAAGTCGACATTTATGTGATGAAAGTCCAGTCGACGTCGACTAGTCAAGGATGACGTCGTTAAAGAAAAAATATGCCTGAACCTCTAGCTGAGACTCGAACACCTTGTGCACAGCTATGACATGACACAGCGCTGCCCACATGGCTCCTACATAACTTTTATCTGTTTTTTTGCCTTTGGGTCATTATATTTCTCACAGATTTCTGCTCGTTCTGAATCGGATACAGATAAAGTAGCACAGTAAAGATTACATTTATATGAATGCATTCGTTAGAGAGCAATTGCATGTGAAGCAATTCTACCTGGCAGCTTCCCTCTATTATTAGTGAAGCTGTGTGTTTTAGTTACTAAGAAATATATGCTAGAACGTTTCAGTTTCTAAGCTATTTTCTGGAGAAATTACAGAACAGTGTTGACAACACATTATGTGTGCACACGATCAGCACGCGCTGTACGTCGTGTGCGTTACAATGCAGCACGCTTTAGTTTAGAATGCCGATTAACTTCCCTTACAATAAGTTGTTTAAAATGCGCATTCTCCCATTTAATTTCGAGCATCCAGATGGTATAATCACACGTCTTGTGGAGCACTCTTGGAGTATGCATTTATTTGTCATTTTAACCGTTTGGAAACAGAGCGTAAATGTGGATTTCAAAGATTTCTTATCCTGTTGCGCCCTCTATAGGACCAGCGACTAGTGGACGTCAAGCTTAAAGCATCATGGCAGAGCATTAAAGTCGACTAGTCGGTGCAACCCTAATGTGATCTCAGTCTAAGCAGCCAAATATGAATTATGAATGCGACTTTTACGCCACTCTAGTCTAGATCAGCATTCGTCACAATTCTGTGCTGATGGGAGTCATAATTGTGACTTTTTATGTCGTGATTAATATTTACCAAAGCATGACAACAACAAACCTTTCCATCCTCATATGCTGAATATGAGATTTGGCAGAATAAAAGGGCTTTAATGAATCTTTCTCTGGAAAAAACAGTCAACGCAGTGTCAAATGTGAATGCCCTGATAATGGCGATGGATGATGGGATTGATGAGCTGTATTGTTTGATTTTACTGCTGTTCATGTATTGTGAAAGGCCTGTGTTTGAAAGCCCCTCACATTTAAGAGGGTTTCTGTATTTTTATGACTCTTGTTTGTCTCTGCTGATGTTTCAACTGGGTTTTTCTGGGTTTTTACAGTCTTCTTAACCTCTTAATTTTCATTTATAGGACAAAATTGCGAATCTGTTAGATTTCAGTTTATTTTAGTCTATTTTCAGCTCATCGCTTTCTTTTTGTATTGTTTCAAAATAAAACATTCAAGCATATGTCTTGTGTTGGTAGAATAACTGGTTTCACCAAAGTTCCTCATTCAGCAGCTCATTTAACATTCAGGCTTCTGTTTTAAAAAGTGACAAACGTGAAGCTGAACTGCAGCGGTTAGTGGCCTAACTAACCCACTCACAGCTGGTCATCTGTCGTCCAGCAGCTTCTCTCTGTCGGTCTGTGAGATTTGCACCAGGCCATTTTAATTTAAGATGTTAGTAAATGTAATTATTCTTAAACAGTAAATTTGAATCATGTCATGGGAATCATGTTTTCCTGTATATGACATAAATGTATTGATCAACATAGAGAAGATCAAATAGTTTTTTATGATTTGAATTTTTATTGTTTTGATTCATTTGTACATTACATTGTATGTTCTGATGTTGATTTCCATGTTGTTTATTTTCTAAGATATGACATTATTAAAGGCATGTTTTTACTCAATATTTCTCAGTGTGGTGGTATTTTGGAAAGTCAGTTTCTGTATAGACAAAACCCTTCAAGTGTTACGAAACAGCTGCTGAATGTACTCTGTTACTAACCTAACCTCGGTTCCCTGAGATAACGGGAACATGTATTGCGTCGATAGACGTGATGGGAAAAACTCCTTTTTCTCCAAATGCTGAAGCCTTATTGAATCATGCAGTGAAAGTGCACAAGCCCATAGCAAACCTATTGGCTGAGCAGTTTAATCTGCACTAACCTACGGTGTTGCAGCAGATCTGTGCGAACCAATCAATGCACAGCCCGCCGAAACAGGCGCTGCAGTCCACCTGAATGGGCGGAGCATCCGTCTATATAATGATCTCGTCTCGCCATAGGACTCAGATTAACTCGAACACCTGGTTGTGAGCATAACAGCACGACCATCTATGCAATACTCATTCCCGTTACCTCAGGGAACCAAGGCTACGTTAGTAACAGAGTACCTTCCCTATCATTACATATGCGTCTAGATTACATCTCGCTAGACAAGATGGGAACACAATCCAATCACGCCATTCTATGATTGCAGTACGACAACCGATCTAAGGCCCCAGCCTAAGACACATGGAGATAAGGGCCTTGAAAGGCAGGAGGCCTAAGTAAGGGCGAGGTACTCTCCTGAGACCATGGATCTGAGCCTCAAGGCAAGGTACTCGTGGGTTGGGCTCACTCAGAGGTCAAAGCCCAGCTAAACAGAGAGAACCACGCCATGCCTCTGGTGGAGTGTGCTCTTACACTTATGGGGAACTAAAGGCCTATCAAAGAGTAAGCCAACGCAATGGTGTCTACTGTCTAGCCGGACAATCTTTGGTTTGTGACCGGGTGCCCTTTGGTGCGGCCTCCGAAGCACACAAAGAGCTGCTCTGACTGTCTGAACTGGGCAGAGCACTCAGTATAAATTCTTAAGGCCTAGACAGGGCAGAGTAAGTTTAATTCTCGCTCGTCTTCCGAAACGGGAAGAGCAGCCAGTGTAATGACCTGTGCTCTGAATGGATGAGAGAGCACCTTAGACATGCAAGTCACCCGCCCGCTGATGTTAGTGAGTGCTAGCGGGAGGGCAGTCTTAAGCGAAAGTGGCTGTTGCTCGTGGCTTGAAGGGAGGTCCTTTGAGGGCCCTAAGGACCTTCAGCAGGTCCCATGTTGGGATGGTAAGGGGAAACAGAAATTCTAAGTCAAATTCTAAGTGGTGGCCATAGCAGCATACCACACCCCTGTGGCCGGCCAGTCTCTAGGCAGGAAGAACCTGGTTGTTCATTTTCTGAAGAGGGCCAGAGGGATGAAGGCAGTTTGACACTCCGGGGATGGCTTCCCTAGCCTTGGCCTGGGTGGGTAGGGGTTGCTCTGAGGCAGGAGACTGACGCCCATATGAAGGGTAGACCACGCCCCTGAAGAGGGGTGGAGGATCTGCGAGTATATTGAAGAGAGTAACCTCGTTTGATTGCCCCAAAAATCCAGCTCAACACTTTGGGGATGGTCTGTGAGCGTCTGTGTGTGATGAACGCGGCTAGGCATGGGACTGGCAAGCGACACGCTCAGAGACGGAAGATGCTCTTTAGAGAGAAATATGCTCTATGAGTCTCACCTGATAGTTGCAGGGGAGGAGCGTCATTCTCAGCCGCTCGGTGTCAGCGGGAATTTACACAGAATAGCTCTGATAGTACTCACTGGATAGTCGCAGCTAGGGGAGACGCTAAATCAGCTTGCATGCAGAGCGCTGTCAATCAGTTTGCTTGCGGGGCTCTGCTGAGTCAGCTTGACAATCACAGCGTCCTCCATCTGTAACCCGTGCGGCTCGCTTATGCCCAGCGACACCGGGTATTAAAACTTGGTCTGCGTTGTGTGACGTTGTGTGATGCAAAGACAGATACGGGACAGCAGGCAGCCGATTCACTGGATCTTTTTACTGTTTAACAGAGACAAATAAGATTGAGTGGCCCTTATAACACTCTATGAAACAAATGATGCACCTCCATTACCATGTGCTGGTTTCACATAAAAGACAGAAATATACTTCAAAGAATGTAAAATAACAAAAAATAATCCCAAGGATAGATAAAATAGTACTTTACACATAAGTTTGGGTGGAAATACAGATATAAAATATATAATTAAAATAAGGATTAAATAAAATTAACAGGATGACAAAAGAAACCTACCTCTTCCATTGAATCACATTTCAAAAGGGAAGAGGAGGAGACAGGACAGGAAATTAGGTCATACTGTGACCACGCAACACTTAAAGGAGAAGCGCACCTTTAGATCAGGTATCATAAAATGTACAAGAACAATTTTGTGTGAATTCTAACAATATTTAGCAGTATACTTTGTATACCTGTTACACATCCATCGGTTTTTAGCGTTTGTAAATGCAGCGCTTAAAGACGCTGCTATCGGCCGCTTCAGAGTTCCTATTCCTGGTGCGAATGCAACAAGGAACATGGCCCGGGGAAGAAATTAGTTCTCGGGGAACTATCCTAGTGGCTAGTTCCTATAACTGAGTTCGAAAAAGCCCCTAATGGGAACCTGCTGTTTACATTTGAATTTTTTTTTTTAAATACATTTTATAAAATTACAACATATGAAACAGGCAACATGACTGAATAATATCCTTTTTTTTTTTTTGAGTATAGATCAAATCTACCATCATTAGGTACACACTGACTCTTTTAACCAAAATGACTTTAACTATACTTTTCTGGTTCATGCATTCCTGGAAATCAAACCATAGACCCTCGTGTTTAATCAATTGACAGTACAAAAATTTTTTTAAGAAAAAACAAACAAGCAAGCAAGTAAGTTTTGAATCCGTTGTGATGGATCCAGCGCTACACAAAACAAGCACGTGACAGAGCGTGTGACAACATGCCCCGGTCTCCAGTCCCCACTACTTACAAGCTACTACACCGATAGAAACACTAGAGGGCGAAATCCTTATTGATTCAAATCTAATATCAAACTTCTCAGTTGAATTAATGGCTTAGACTGACACTGTGATCTTTTAACCAGTTTAGTGTGGATTTGTGTAAAAGCTGTTCATGTAACGGGAACATTGAAGTATTGAATAAGAATAGGCCTGCGCATTTGTTATTCTTATTCTTTGTTATTGGTTAGGTAATTTAGATTTGTATAATTTATGTACTTGTATAATAATGAATAGTAAATATATGTGTAATAATAATGAAAGTGTGTAATTTTGTTGAAAACAGAACCCCTCCTCGAAAGTTCTCGGTAACGCGCGCGTGAGGGTGGCGCGCGCCTCCTTTCGCTCAGACCCGTTACTCACGAGACGCAGATCAGACGGACGGGAGATGAAGCGAAAAACACGAGAAAAACACGGCCCAGATTCTGCGACGGGTCACGAAACGGAACAATTTATAAGGATTTCAGTCGTCAGATGCTGGATTTCACTCATGGCGTTCACAGGTGCGTCACTTTCTGAGAGTTTGGGGAAGTTTGCAGCAGCAGCAGGTTGTTTTCTCTGTTTACAGTCCAGTAACTGCTCCAGCTTTAGTTTGGGATTCTTTGAGTTATTTAGTAACAGTAAAGCGGCTCTTAGCAGCTTTATCAACACATTCACTTCATGTGATTCACCTTCATTTCAGTGTTTATTTTGGTGTGTTTGTAGTGCGTGAAAGTGAGCTGAATGTTACATATGCCAGCATTAATGATCATCTTCAGGTGTTGAAACAGTTAAAGCTGTTACAGCAGTTGGTTGATTACCATGGTAACGGTGTAAAACTGCTTACAAAGCACTTACACCTCTGTGTTTGTGGAGCTGAACCAGTGTAATGATGTGTGTTGATGTCTGTAATCAGCAGCTCCACTGAACATCTACTGCAGATCTGCTGGAGATTCAGTCAGATCAGTGACACTGTTACAGTTACAGATCAGTTCTGTTCCTCCACACTGTTTACTATTCCCATCTCTCCTTAAACCACCACTTTACTTTTACTTCACAGCAGATGATAGAAAGAAAGGAAGAAAAAATACAAAAACATTGTTCTTTCTATTTTATAATTCCACCTGAAACTGTGATTTCAGAATACAGGACATTATTATAATCAGCATTTTGTTACAGAACAAGTTTCAACAGCAGGTTAATTTGATGAATTACAGAGTTTAGAACTTAAAAAGCCTGTCAAGTAAAATAAATAAATAAATAAATGAATAAACCCCCTAAATCTTAAACCCTTTCTTATCAAACACATGGTCTGCTCCCTTACTAGTGAACACTCCCTGCTGCTGTCTTCTGTGTGAATCCCGCAGGTCAAATTTAAAGCAGCTGTTTCTGGGTGTGTGTTCGTTTATAAACCCACAATCTGAGAGAAACTCTTCTGTTCACTGACCAGATTGATAGCAGATATTCAGAAGCTCAGAAAAAACACTCAAGTGTGTGTGTGTGTATGTGTGTGTGTGTGTGAGAGTGTGTGCGTGTGTGTGAGAGTGTGAGGGTGTGTGTGAGAGTGTGTGTGTGTGTGCGCGTGCATGGAATGTGTTTGTGTTTTCATTATCTATTTTCAAATGCTCACCTTGTTCATGTTGAGTCAAATTTCCCTCAATATTTTGACTTGAGATTGTTATACTATAAAATCATACTGTAATTTTTAGTCCAAAAACATCATTAATTGTTTCCAACCTGCAGAAGTCACACTGTGAGGTCAGAATCTGCTTCATCTGAACGCTCATAATCGCTGTGATGAACTGATAACATCAAGTCCCTCCCTACATTTATCCGGTTTCCCTCAGAAACGTGTCTCGTAATGGAAGTCAAATATATAGTGAGCGCCGTAGCTGCTGCTGAATCAGTGATGATGATGATGATGATGACAGAGAGCAGCAGACAGAAACACACACTGTGGTTGATTTGTGATATGATGTGTGTGCTCATGTCTTCATGTCTTCAGCGGTGTCGCGGTCTGAGGCCGTGCAGGTCTCTGTTCGTGACGAGCGGCGCTTTGCGATGCTCTTCCAGTCGGTGGTTCTGCCGTGTCAGTACAGCAGCGTCTCCTCGCAGACTCCGGTCATCCAGTGGTGGTACAAGTCCTACTGCCGCGATCGCACGCGCGACGCCTTCCGCTTCCCCGACGCGCTGGCCGTCCACGGCTCTGAGCTCGGCTCCTCCGTTCACCTGGACTGCGGGGACAGCGGCCGGACGGTGCGCATCGTGGCGTCTGGACAGGGATCGTCCATCACCCTCGCCGAGCACTACAAGGGCCGAGACATCTCCATCATCAACAGTGAGTCCTTGAGTCTTCTGCTCAGAGAACATGATGGTATCTCAACAGATCTGAAGTCAAACGATGATTTGTGTGACTTTAAAGTCTCAATTTTGACATAAGTTGAAATTAGTCAACTTTTTATCTCTTAATTTTGACTTCTTAAAGGGATAGTTCACCCAAAAATGAAAATGAGCCCATGATTTACTCTCCCTCAAGCCATCCCAAGTGTATATGACTATCTTCTTTCAGACGAACACTATCTGAGATATATTTAAAAATTTTCTGGCTCTTCCAAGCTTTATAATGGGAGTGAATGAGGGGTGAGATTTTGAAGTCCAAAAAAGCGCATCCATCCATCATAACAGTAATCCATACGACTCCAGTGGGATAATAAAGACCTTCTGAAGTGAAGCGATGGGTTTTTGTAAGACAAATATAAATATTTAAAACATTATTAACTATAACTAGCTTCCTGCAGACGGCCGTACGCATCGATTTGCGATGGAAGAGTGACCTCTGACCTGACGCATGACGTAATGACGAATGGAGAAGCACAGCGGATAGAGCAGAACAAAACACCGGTTATGAATTAGAAGTCTAAAACGAGAATTTATGAAGAGAAATGATATAAGAGAAGAGGAGCTTGAGTTTGTTTGAACCGTGAGAGGCGTTGCGATACTCCTTCATCTGCATCACACACCGCGTCACTCTTGTGTCGACTTGAGCGGTACGTGTACGGCCGTCCACCGTAAGCTAGTTATTTATAAAGTTATAAATATGGATATTTTTCTTACAAAAACCCATTGCTTCACTTCAGAAGGCCATTATTACCCCACTGGAGTCTTTATTAACCCCCATTCACTGCCATTATAAAGCTTGGAAGAGCCAGGATATTTTTAAATATAACTCCGATCGTGTTCGTCTGAAAGAAGACTACATACGTGTGTTTGGGGGCTCGTCCGGGATATTACATGTCCGTTGTCATATACACGTAAGATGGCTTGAAGGTGAGTAAATCATGGAGTAAATCATTCATTTTTGGGTGAACTATCCCTTCAAGGCCGTTCAATAATGATGACTATATCAGCTCACGATATCGCTCTGTTTATTATAAGCGCTGCAGTTTTGTCGTCTGTCTCTTTAAATGCTCAGGCTCTTTAAAGCAGGATGGATTCTGATTGGCTGTCAGCGTTTTTATCATTCATCAAGTGGAAAAAATCATTCTGAAAGTGATCCCAACGATGTCTCTCTGCGCCGTTATCTTTATGAATGATTGAATGATATGAGAATGATTTTTAGACCTGTATCTTTATCATTACTGTCATCGTCCTTGTGTGTCGTAATTTCAATGGACATCTTCGTTTAGTGTTCCACTGAAGAAAGAAGACAGTGAATGACTGAATGATGGTTTCTGGTTGAATTGAGCTTGTAGAAGTTTGACCATTGAAAAGCTGCTTTACTGAATCAAGTGCAGAATATTGATTTTTGTTTTTAAACCTCTAATGGTTTATTTCAGTGAACTTGAGTCGAAGGTCAGATGTGAAGTGTAAGAAGAGTTTTGAGATCTGACAGATCAGACTCAGATCCTGCTGCTGTTAGTGGACTGAAGCGTTCAGAGACTCTTCAGAGTTTGAATAGAAGCGCGAGACAGGCGCTCAGGATTGATAGCAGCACATTTACCCAGCATTCATTCAGAGCTGAAATACTGCTTCACATTTACTGTGTGAAACAGGAGGGATTTTTGTGCTTCTCCCAGGAGTTACACACACACACACACACACACACACACACACACACACACACACACACACACACACATGCACACACACAGTGATTTACAGTCAAACTTGGATGGTTTGAGTTTGGGCCTGAGGCATCATGGGAACGGCAGGCTGATATCAGAGGGATCTGAACCCAACCCCCCTGGCCAACAGGGAACGTTATGGCAAGGTTTTCTCAAAGTTATGCACAAAGTAACATTAATAGAACGTTTCTTCAAAGTTATCTGGTCTTTAATAATGTTCTCAAAACGTTAGCACAAAAACATTGTTTATACATCGTTCAAGGAACTTTTTTCTGAAACATTTTAGTTGGACATTCATTTAACATTTTTTAAATGTTACTGCTTGCTTCAAAAGTAACGTTTTCTTAATGTTTGAAGAATGATAAAATGGAATTTTCCTTTAACGTTCAAAAAATAAAGTCAGAAACACAGGAAATAGAGTCATCGCTGTCCCTCAGTGTGTTCGGGTCATTACTACTGACCGGTTCATGTAAATCCAGCTGATTGAGACGCACCCAGTTTCTCCCTCCTCACAGGAAGTGCTGCTCATTGTACCGACGGTTTCCTCTTCCTGAAATTAGTCTGTTTACTCGCTCCAGCGGCCGCAGGAATGACCGAATCCCTCCCTCATCTGACACTACAACTCCTCACAATGATCCAACAGTCATTATCTGACTGTAAAGAGTGATTTTTTTAGTTTACTGTGAGCGTCATGTGAAGAGACCGTCAGCTTTACATGTTCATGATGATTTATTAAAGATAATTCAACACAGTCAAGATCAGTGTTCAGTTACACTCGTCTCATGTGAACGTGATGTTTGAGTCATTATTAAAGGGTTAGTTCACACAAAGATGAAAATTCTCTCATTAATTACTCTCCCTCGTTTCGTTCCAAACCCGTAAGACTTTCGTTCATCTTCCGAACAAACAATTAAGACGTTTTTAATTCAATCTAAGAGATTTCTGTTCCTCCATTGAAAGTCTGTTCACCCAAAACTCTGACGCTTCAAAACATTCATAAAGAGAGGAAAATAAATCCATGATTTAATCCATGTCTTCTAAAGAGACAATCGCTTTATGATGAACAGATTTAATTTAGGCTTTTATTCACATATAAACAGTGATCAGACAGCAGTGAGGTTTGTTTTTGTGACCATCTTTATTTGTGTTCAGCAGCCCTGAGCCTTTCATCTCTGAGATTCATTAATAAATTCTTCATTTGTGAATGAAAGTCTTGTGGGTTTGGAATGACGTTAGGGTGAGAAAATGATGACAGAGTTTTCTTTATTTTAGCATCCAGGACCACAAATATCCACAAATGACTGTCAGTGGAAAGCATGTGCCCAGTTTGAAGCATTGCTCTGTTCATCTGTCTCTCCGTCTCTCAGAGGCTGACCTGCGCATCGGTGAGCTGCAGTGGGGCGACAGCGGCGTTTACTACTGTAAAGTGGTGATCTCTGATGATCTGGAGGGTCAGAATGAAGCACACGTGGAGCTGCTGGTGTTGGGTGAGCGCTCACAGGAAACACACACTCACGACAGGAAATGAGTCACCTGACGCTGACCTTCTGCCTGATCCAGTCAAGCTCAAACCTGCGGAAGCTTGTTTCCCCACGGAATAAAAATAAAAACTTTTTAATCACACAATTCTGCCTTTTTTTCTCACAATTGCAAGTTTATATCTCACAATTCTGAGAAATAAAGTCAGAATTATCTTTGTACTGTGTGGCGGAAACAAGCTTCGGTGACTCGACACTGACCCTGATCTGAACCTGTCGTGATGAGACGCTCCTGAAGTTCCTCTCTTCTGACAGCGAATGATCTGAGAACAGAATCACGATCATGTGTTCAGAATCACGCTCAGGGTTTGACAGTTTCATCACCCGCTGACGGTCAGATGTTCAGTCTGTGATGTATAATCGTTGTATTCATGTTTTCTGCGGTTAGAGCAGTTCAGAAGTTCAGCAAGAGTCAATATTTCAGTGTTGCTCCTTTGATATAATGCTGGCTTTGAAATCCGACTGTGTGAAACACATGAAGAGCTGAACTGATTCAGGGGTCGTGACCCCTACATTCACGGCTCTGGTGTTTAGATCGCAGAGATCAGCTTGGACGCTTTAGCTCACGTTAGTAGATGTCGTCATGCCTTTAGTGTCTTGAATGAAGAATTGAATCAATGTTTTGTTGCCTGTATGCAGAACATGTTGTTCATCCACCTCATATTATAAATGATTATAAACATTAAATATATTTATGGATTAAATCCTAGATTTAAGGTTCCAATACTATAAAAATACATTTGTAGTTATTGACAAATTAATATTTTTCATAAATATACACAGTATCTATTTATTTGACCTCTCTTCTCTTACGGTAATGCAGAACACTAATTGGTGATATAATGTGCATCACAACGTCTGACCACACAAAGAGCGGAATCATGCGCTGCCATGGCGACGGTGAGGCGTTCAGCATCCAGCTGTGCAGCGTGACGCAGAGACTCATTGTGCAGATATGAATGGAGACAGAGACGTCGAGTGATTTACTCTTCATCTCGAGGACAGAAGTTCGTTTACAGCCAGAATCTCCTCCGTGTTTCTGACAGAATGAAGCCGAGCTGCCTGGACTGAATTTAGAGATGACAATCAAGAAAAGCAGCAGTGAAAGATGAGCGATTTCATTACAGTAATTAAAGCAAAATCTCATTCTCATAACAGAGCATCAATTAAATGAAATACAATAATGATAATTCATCAGTACTTGATCAGGTAAATAATAATAATATCTTCTTTTTAAAGTGTATCTTTTTTGATACCCTAATTATGAAAATACTCTCAACGTCTGACAAGAATCTCTTCAAACAGATATCAGTCTGTGACATCCTGCATGAGACTAATCATTCTGCCATCATTCACACTCGCGTCATTCAAACCGGTTTGACTTTCTTTCTTCTGTGGAACACGAAAAAATATATTTTGAAAAAAGTCTCTCAGTTTGCATACTTCTGCACTGTTCTGTGACGCTGTGTAGTAAATAGTGTGATTAGTGTGTTCACACTGAACAGTCCAGATAGAAAATACCTGCATGATGCGCTTAATTAACCCAGAAAACGACGTGTGAATGTCGGACACTCGACTGTGGAGGGGCGGAGCTAACAAATAACCTTATAAAAAACTCACACGCTTGAGTACATGGTGTATAAATGTGTCATTTGAGACACAACTTCAGTTTCTCTTTTGTTTTTTACATACAATGAAAGTCAGCGGGTTTATCAGTGACACAGATCCCGGACAGACAGAATTCCTGACGGATTGCGGTTTAAGCCTCGAGCAGCACAGGAGGTCTTTCCTGTTTCCTGTGAGCGATCAGAGCTCCTGCCTTCAGATTACAGTAGAGCTTCATTAAATGATGGATCAAGAGCAAACTGAAAAATGAGCTAAAGTAAAATAACAAAGTGTGCAACAAGTATTGGGTTGAGGGGCGAACCGCGAGATATTTTTGAGAAATCAGTTATAGCTGAAGGAAAGGATTTATTTGGATTAATAGTTTCAAGAAAATTACATATTTCGAGGTGGAACAAAACGAAAGCAAAACTTCCATTGGGAACATCTCAAATGCCTCTTTGTCTGCTGATAAATGAGAGTAATGTTGTTCAGCGTCAGCGATTCTTTGACCGCGAGGATCAAACACGAGGAAGCGTTTGACTTTGATGTTTCTACAGACTCTTGTTCGTACAAACTCCTCCTCACTGAGAAACTCCCAACACTGAAGATTAGAAACAGCAGACCGTGAGTTCAGGTCTAAAAGACTTGATCAGATCTGATCCGATTCAGACATCTGAACGAGCATCTGGAAGGATTCAGTGTGTGTTTACATGTTGCTTTTGTTTGTGTGAAAGCAGTGATCAGTTGTTTGGTTATCAGCGCTGGAATCATGTGTTGTTGCTGCTTTACTGAATCAGACTGAAAAAACCCGCAGACGCTCACTGAAGAACCCGAGACCAGAAGAGACTGAGAGCGAATCTTGCAATCGTTCGTGTTTCTGCTCACACACATTTCAGCTGATCTTCTCTCTGTTTGCACACGATTCCTCTTCCTCAGCGCTCACGCTCTGCTTCACCTCCATCTCTCTCTCTCTCTCTCTCTCTCTCTCTCGTCTGTCTCTCCAGGTCAGACAGGTTTGACCGATGATCTTCTGCCTGGCTTAAATGTGGAGATTGTTCCAGGTACGAGCTCCCAAACGCACACTAACCCTAGCCCTTCCTGTCTGAGCCGCCTCACTTCCTGTTTCTAATTCTTTAATTCCCCTGTGATGTCATTTCCTGATAATCAGCTGTAAAGCATTACTCTAACAAACCTGCTGTTGGATCACTGTACGCTGTAACGGATCATGTGATAACATCTGAATAATCCAGATCACCCGGACCATGTGACGTTTCATCGTATGGGTCGAATCAGCAGGAAACGGATCCTAAACGCAACGGAGGCTCGTTTCCCTGCTGAACCGATATCATGTCACGTCCAGCCGCATGTTTGCTGTGTTCGACTCCAAGAGTGTTCATTCCTGATCGTCTGTCATCAGTCAATCAATCAATCAATCAATCAATCAGTCCACACAAGGGCGGCAGTACCAGAAATCTTTGACCTTATGGGGACATTTTTTGGTCCCCATGAGGAAAACAACTTATTAATCAAGTTGATTTTGAAAATGTATGAATGCAGAAAGTTTTGTGTGATGGGTAGGGTTAGTGTAAGGGACGAGAATATACAGTTTATACAGTATAAAAACCATTTTGCCTATGGAATGTTCCAATAAAACATGCAACCCGACTGGAGAAATCACAGATATTGAACTTCAGATGAATGAGATTTGATACATCTTGATATATTTGATTGGATTATCTTGTGTCTCCTTTTGGCAGTAATAGTACTTCTAGTAGTTCAGCCGTAACCTTTTCAAAGTGCCCCGTTTCCTGAGAATGTGTGTGTTCAGATACACAGATTGTGTTTGTGAGTTTGTCGACTTCCGCAGTCTGAATCTGATCTTCTCGTCACTCACTAACACTGAACAAACTGCCCTGAGGCCCATTGGTAAGATTTAACATGTTTAACTGCTTGATAAAGTGCTGTTGTGGCTTTAAATGAAGATTTAATTCATTTGATGGACTTTTATTTTGAACTCTGTTACTGCATTTCACATATTTGAAATTCTTTTTTGATGAAATCATGATGAATGAGTTCCACATGAAAACCAGACACGTTTGGGCTGGAAATGTGTTTGACGTTCCCTCGTGGAGTGATTTATTTGGAGTGATTGTGGAACACATTCCTCGTTGAGATGTGCGGCATGAATCTCCTGTAATAGACCGGAATGCAAGTTGTAATTTAAATGTAGTGCTTGATATCACACGTGTTTGCTAACTCCATCCATCCATTTACTAAACCCCGTGTCCAATATAGCGGAGATGTTCTGGCTTTAAAGGTGACCTATTATGCCCTTTTTTACAAGATGTACAGTAATATAAGTCTCTGGTGTCCCCAGAATGTGTCTGAAGTTTCAGCTCAAAATACCCCACAGATCATTAATTATATAGTTTTATTTTATTTTTGAGTGGAAGGAAAAACATGCTGTTTTAGTGCATGTATCTTTAAATGCAAATGAGCTGCTGCTCCCCGCCCCACTTTCCAGAAGAGGGCGGAGCCTGTACAACTCCAGCCTCAGATACTTTACAGATAAAAATAAAACATCTGTTTGGTTTTGATTATCATCTCTATTATCGATTATCCACGGTCAGATACAGGTTATGTCAAAAACACACACAGTTCACATAAACAGTCAGTTGACCTTTTTCACATTTCCGGGTTTCTCAGAATCGGAAGTCATCATAGTTGGGTAAAATTCTATAGCGGTGAATGAGAAAACACATTAAATATATTTTTTTGTGTTTCCATTTGCTCAAATAGCAAAAGAAAAACTCCCCAATAGTGTTTTCATAAACTTTCAAAAAGAGAAAAAAAATAGAGAGCGATTGATAATGACGTTCAGAAGAGAGAAAGATGTCATTTTTACCGTCACTCCCACAGCCGCTGATTAGAAACGCCCTCACAGCAGCGTTAACTAGATTTTTGTAATTTGATGCAAAGGTAATATAATACTAAGTATAGTGATATAAATGTATCTACGTTTTTTTAAAAAAAATGAAAATATAAAACCTTTGCAGGATATACAATATTTACGATATTTTCACAGTCTGTGAACGTAAACAGCAGGATAAGTCGTCGTGGGCGGGGCCTATAGTGTGACGAAACTGCAAACGGCTTATTCTGAGACGCTGCTTATGATTTTTGAGGATTAAAAAAAGGAGGGGGTGGATTTTTATCATCATAGGGTGATTGTGTTCACACAGTCGACACATTTATGTTCAAAAGTGAATTTTGCATAATAGGTCCCCTTTAAAAATGTACATTTGTGATGTTTTTAATATTCCATGATTAGAACTGATGCTAAATTAAGCTGTTGTGAGCGTACACACTAGACTTTACACTGCGTCGGACAGCGGTTTTGGAAATGCAGTTCACTGTATTCCCGCTGGATTTCCAGCTGACCTGTTTCAGAGCGTCACTGCATGTGTGTCTCGCTCACTGAAGCGCACAGCGCTGATGGTGTGATGGTACTGACCGGCCCGTGTTCTCTCTGCTAGAGTGGGTGTTTGTGGCCGCTGTGGTCGTGGGCAGTGCTCTGGTCATCCTGCTGGTGGGTGTTTGCTGGTGTCAGTGTTGCCCTCATTCATGCTGCTGTTACGTGAGATGCTGCTGCTGCCCAGAGACCTGCTGCTGCCCTCGACACCGTGAGTACTGCAAACACACCTGTCCACATGAGCGTCTAGAATATTCTACATACTAGTATTGCATATGAACCGGGTCTAGTCTGCTTATCGTGCCACATGACTTTTGTCTCGCTCTCAAATAGTGTATGAAGCAGGAAAGGGGATCAAGACAGCAGTTCCCACACCAGTGCCCATGTTCCCTCCATACTACATACCTGGGATGCCCACCATGATGCCCATCGCCCCGCCCTCCCTAATTGACCCAAACCTGTCCACTGCACCATCACTGGAGCACAACGGCTCGGCGGGTGAGTGCACTAGAGTCAGTGTTCACTGCTGGTAAAAGTCTGTTTGTGACCGTGTTAGACGCTCCAAAACCACAACATGATTTACTGGCACATTATTAAATAGTTCTGACCACCGCGGTATTTCAGAGCTTGACCACAGAAGAGTGCAGAATGTGGGGCGTTTTAATAACTCAAAATGGACTGAACACACTTCTGGCATTCAAACATATAAAGTTGAAGGGGATACAGCTGAACTTCACTTTGTGACTGCAATAATAGAGATTGAACTTGAGAAGAAATGCACCACAATGTGTCATATTAAATACATACAGGCCACATAAAGTTATAAATGTTCATGTAAATCGACTGACAACAAAGATAGAGCAAATATAAAGTGCTGCTTACTAGTCTCTCTTTCGATTGCATTCCTGCTCCTTCTTGATCAGTTTAGTTAAATTCTGACGGTTCTTCGAGTTCAGATCGAGTCACATGACCCCTGAAATAATATAATAATTTAACATCCAATATTAGTCCACACATTCTCCCACAAGCAGGAGCTAAAAAAATATAGTATATATTTTTATTAGTATATATAAAAATAAAATTGTGGTTTATATGTTGCTTGCAAAAAATAGTTTTTAATCAGAATTCAGGACTATTTTAAAATGGCCTGTCTGTTTCCCGAATTACCAAAAACAATATTCTTACAGCACACACACATGATGTATCTCCTGTAGTGCGGAGTGGTTTCCATCTGCAGTCGGTGTCAGATCAGAGCTCTCTGAAGGTGCTGCAGTACGTGGAGAAGCAGCTCGCTCAGTTCAACCCGTCTCAGACGCTTAGCAGCAGCCGAGACAGTAAGACACAAACTCCATTCCCGATGCCGTTTGACCACTGCACGGAATCTACTGCATGATCCACTGCACATGATCCACTGCACAATCTACAGTGAATTACACTGCACATGATCCACTGCACGCGATCCACTGCATGATCTACAGTGAATTACACTGCACATGATCCACTGCACGCGATCCACTGCATGATCTACAGTGAATTACACTGCACATGATCCACTGCACGATCTACAGTGAATTACACTGCACATGATCCACTGCACATGATCCACTGCACAATCTACAGTGAATTACACTGCACATGATCCACTGCACGCGATCCACTGCATGATCTACAGTGAATTACACTGCACATGATCCACTGCACGATCTACAGTGAATTACACTGCACATGATCCACTGCACGATCTACAGTGAATTACACTGCACATGATCCACTGAACGATCTACAGTGAATTCCACTGCACGCGATCCACTGCATGATCTACAGTGAATTACACTGCACATGATCCACTGCACGATCTACAGTGAATTACACTGCACATGATCCACTGCACGATCTACAGTGAATTACACTGCACATGATCCACTGCACGCGATCCACTGCATGATCTACAGTGAATTACACTGCACATGATCCACTGCACATGATCCACTGCACGATCTACAGTGAATTACACTGCACATGATCCACTGCACGATCTACAGTGAATTACACTGCACATGATCCACTGCACATGATCCACTGCACATGATCCACTGCACGATCTACAGTGAATTACACTGCACAGCACACTCCACATGTCTCCTCTTCTCTAATTTCCTGCGTGAAGATCCGCATGCTTGTCTCTGAATTCCTTGTGGTCTTTAAGTCCTTCATTCTTCACTTTTTTTTTCCACATTCTTCAGCCTTTTCATATAGTACTGTAAATTCTACTTTGTGTTCCTGGAATAAATGAGGATAAGATGCAAAAACAACAGCGGAGAAATTATTGTCAAATATTCTAATGTCAAATAATTGTGGTAAGAATTTGAGAATGAAAAGAGGTTGTCCCTCGGAGATGCTGATTTCTGCTTGTTTGCAGCCTGCAGTATGTCTGAGCTGAGTTCATTACATGATGCAGAAACGGACTTCCGTCAGACCTATCGACAAGTACAAAAAAAGGCTCTACCAGCCATCCCTGACCTCGATGACCCCGCTGACCTCCGGACCACTGATTTATCTCCCGTTCACGAGGGCAGATACACACGACAGCCACAGCACAGAAATCATGTGGCGGAAGACAACCCCAGGTAATAGAAGGATAAGATGTAGATAAATCTCATCGTTTGACTGAATACACACTGATATTGGTTTAATAGTTGACATCGGATCACGACTTTCCTCTCCAGGTGGAACCCTCGCTCGGAGCACCTGCAGAGGAAGGCTTTCCTGGAACGCGGACGGACTGGATCTTTGGATGAGCTGGAGGAGTTCGCGATGACATATATGCAGCGAGGACGTCACGGCGACCTGGGAAACAGGGAGGACGACTACAGAGCTCACGAACGGGAGCGCGAGAGGGAAAGAGAGCGAGAACGGGAGCTTGAACGGGATCGCTATCCATTTTATTGTTCCAAACGTTACTCTCCAAAGGCCAGTCCGCTGAGACGCCCGCCCAGCCCTCCGCCCCTACCCGGGAAAAGGCGGGACACGTGGGACAATGATCAACCCCAACGGGATCCACGAGAGCGGGATCAGAGAGATTCCAGTGGTACGGGGAGCAGAAGAGACTACGATGATGCCCTTCTCAACAGTTTATTGGAGCGTAAAGCTAAAGCTGGGAAGAGCGGTTCTTCAAAATTGGGCCGGACCGAAGAGGACTCGGACACGCCTTCCAGAAACAGCTCCAGAAAGACGAGTGAGCGTTTCCACAGCAGGTCTCCAAGCAACCAGTCGCCTCGCCAGCGGACGGCAGAGGATAATGAATCCTTGCCACCCTACACAGAGAAGGAACTGGAGCGTTCCCGTGGAGCAGAGTCCGGACAACAGCCTTTCTGCTACACACGCTCCGGTCACGGCTCTACGCCGAGTGGGCAGGAGGAGCAGAACCGCCCTCGTAAAGTGGTGAGTTATCTGTAGGACTCTGTGTGAGTTTGTTGTTCCCCCTCACAGCACTGCGGGTCTGCGTTTGTCTCGCATGTAAATGGATGCGTTGGTGCAGTGAAAGAAAAGCAGCAAGGTTGAAGCCACTTCAGTCGAAGCCTTAGAAAGGCTTTTGAAAAGGTCTTCAGCCATTTGAATTATGTAGTCCTGAAACACTCCAACACAATTCGTAACATTATTGGAAAAATTCCTATTTCAAAAAGAGACCTCAAGAATTAAAGATCCTTAATTAAAAGAGAGAAATCAGAGAAAACATTATGAATCCAGTTTCACCAGAGAAGCACTCTATAAGATTTCCTCTTGCAGTCATCATCCTTACCATTTATTTCATTCATATCTCTTGTAGACGTTTTTTGATGAACAAAGTGCGCAGTTTGATTCCGACCTAGGTCTTTCGATCACGGTTCGATTTGCACCTCGATTTGACCACAGAAAATAACCTGTACACAGGTAACAAGAACAAAATCAAACATATCTGCCTGCTTGCTGCTTAATTCCTCCCCAAAATGTGTTTGGATCAGTGTATAAACTCTAACACGACTAACGACAGAAACGGTCCCTCAAAGCACTAAGAAATGTTGAAAAAGAAATATTCAAAGGTCAGGCATTGATAAAATGTGTGTAGCAAAAATAAAGTCAAACATCATGAAAGACAGTAAACGTAGAGTTTGCTTCACTGCGGGTGAGTTTGAGTTCAGTGATTGATCTGCAGAAGATCTTCCCACCCGTCCTTCAGTTTGTAGAAACTCCGTTACGCCTCGTCTCGCCCGCGGGCGTCCACTGTAAGACGCTTTCTCTGCCTTTTGCTTTTACAAACACAATCATTTGACCTTCTCGTCATCATTGAATGAGATGCGCTCACCAGAGACTCCCGCAGAAGCTCCATTTGTGTTCATGAATACAGATGGAAATCTTATTGAGTGCACTCGGAGAATCATGCAGCTTTTATATTTTGTATTTCTTTTTCTGTGTAATGTAACACGTCCAGTCCTAATAATTCCAGAATAATCACTGACAGCGCTTCACCTGCGACTCTCTGCGCTCTCACTGCTTGACCACACTAACCCGCTGTGACTGACCGGCTCGCGCTCCTTCTGCTCACTCTTCTGTCCTCTCTTTGAACAGAGCACTCTTCTGAGCAGAGACTCGCTTATAGTGTGATGTCCTCACACACACACACACACACACACGAGGACGTCGCCACGCTTGCAAACACACTCCAGCTTCACCGATCCTGCGGAGCTCCAGCGCTGCGGAACAAAGGTTTGTGGGTCTGAAATATGTTTTACAGTATCTTCCCCTAAAATGGGTCAGCGTTGACTGAAAGTATCAGTATTCATTCATGAGGTACGCAGAGACTCTGTGTTCGATGAAAACATTTTCCACACCGTGGAATGACGACGTTTACATGTTGCTGGACTTTATATATGAGCTTTATTTCAGATGTATATAATCTCAATGAATGGAGATGATACTTTGCTAAATTGTTACATTCTGATAAAATGTATCGATAAACACATTCATAACTGCTGTGCCAGATAACTAATGATGTGCTGTTTTTGCACAAGATATTAATATCATTGCAGATCTTGTTATTCTCAAGGTTTTATCAGTATTATATGATTTTCAAATTAACAAATGATAATATTGTGTATTTTTGGGAAGGACACTGGTTTTCATGGAAAGCTGAGCAAAACTGTTTAAAGATTACAGGAAGTCATTTGGTTTCAGCAGTTCCACAGAATTATCAGCCAATCTCATCATGTTAGATAAACAAGACAGTATTTTCATTTACTGACTGCTAGATTTCACTGAAGCACGTCTGGATGATATGTGCTGATTTCTGAATCTTTCTACAGCAGATACAGTCAGAGTAGTGCGGTTAGTTCAGGATCCCCTCAGACGTCACAGTATAATGTGAAACACTTCAGTGTCAGCCGGCGTGAGTGTGTGTGTGTGTGTGTCGACGCGTGACGTCACCGGACGATGATCTCATCAGGCGCTTCTGAACGACGTGTGTGTGTTTCTCTCAGACTGACGTCACTGTGTTTACTCTGGTGTTCTGTTGCCTT
>VTFQ01000003.1:62487431-62522431 GCA_036281575.1 Ancherythroculter nigrocauda
CAAACACATCAGTTACACACACACTCAAACATCAGTTACACATACACACCACACACTCAAACACATCAGTTACACACACACACACCACACACACACACTCAAACACATCAGTTACACACACACACACTCAAACACATCAGTTACACACACACACACACACTCAAACACATCAGTTACACATACACACACACACTCAAACACATCAGTTACACACACACACACACACACACACTCAAACACATCAGTTACACATACACACACTCACACACTCAAACACATCAGTTACACACACACACACACACTCAAACACATCAGTTACACACACACACACACACACACTCAAACACATCAGTTACACACACACACCACACACACTCAAACACATCAGTTACACACACACACACACTCAAACACATCAGTTACACACACACACTCAAACACATCAGTTACACATACACACACACACACACACACACACACTCAAACACATCAGTTACACACACACACACACACACACTCAAACACATCAGTTACACACACACACACACACACATACTCAAACACATCAGTTACACACACACACACACACACACACACACACACACACATCAGTTACACACACACACACACACTCAAACACATCAGTTACACACACACACACACACTCAAACACACTCACACACATCAGTTACACACACACACACACTCAAACACATCAGTTACACACACACACACACACACACACACACACACACTCAAACACATCAGTTACACACACACACACACACTCAAACATCAGTTACACACACACACACACACACACACACACACACACACACCACACACACACACACACTCAAACACATCAGTTACACACACACACACACACACACACACTCAAACACATCAGTTACACACACACACACACTCACTCAAACACATCAGTTACACACACACACACTCAAACACACTCAAACACATCAGTTACACACACACACACTCAAACACACTCAAACACATCAGTTACACACACACACACACACACACACACACACTCAAACACATCAGTTACACACACACACACACACTCAAACACATCAGTTACACACACACACACACACTCAAACACATCAGTTACACACACACACACACTCAAACACATCAGTTACACCACACACACACACACACACTCAAACACATCAGTTACACACACACACACACACACTCAAACACATCAGTTACACACACACTCACACACTCAAACACATCAGTTACACACACACACACACACTCAAACACATCAGTTACACACACACACACTCAACACATCAGTTACACATACACACACACACACACTCAAACACATCAGTTACACACACACACACCACACCACCACACACACACCCACTCAAACATCAGTTACACACACACTCACACACATCAGTTACACACACACACACACACACACACACTCAAACACATCAGTTACACACACTCACACTCAAACACACTCACACACATCAGTTACCACACACACACACACACTCAAACACATCAGTTACACACACACACACACACACACACACACACACACACACACACACTCAAACACATCAGTTACACACACACACTCACACACATCAGTTACACACACACACACACACACACACACACACACACTCAAACATCAGTTACACACACACACACCACACACACACACACTCAAACACATCAGTTACACACACACACACACACACACTCAACACATCAGTTACACACACACACACACACACACACACTCAAACACATCAGTTCACACACCACACACACTCAAACACACTCACACACATCAGTTACACACACACACCACACACACTCAAACACATCAGTTACACACACACACACACACTCAAACACATCAGTTACACACACACACACACACACACACACACTCAAACACATCAGTTACACACACACACTCAAACACATCAGTTACACCACACACACACACACTCAACACATCAGTTACACACACACACACTCAAACACATCAGTTACACACACACACACACACACACACTCAAACACATCAGTTACACACACACACACACTCAAACACATCAGTTACACACACACACACACTCAAACACATCAGTTACACACACACACACACACACACTCAAACACATCAGTTACACACACACACCCACACACACACCACACACACACACACACACACACACACACTCAAACACATCAGTTCCACACACAACACCACACACACACACACCCACACTCAAACACATCAGTTACACACACACACACACACACACACACAACTTAAACACACACACACACACACACACACACACACACTCAAACACATCAGTTACACACACACACACACACACTCAAACACATCAGTTACACACACCCACACACACACACTCACACACTCAAACACATCAGTTACACACACACCACTCAACACATCAGTTACACACACACACCACACTCAAACACATCAGTTACACACACACACACACTCAAACCATCAGTTACACACACACACACACACACACTCAAACACATCAGTTACACACACACACCACACTCAAACACATCAGTTACACACACACACACACTCAAACACATCAGTTACACACACACACACACACACACACTCAAACACATCAGTTACACACACACACACACACACACACACACACACACACTCAAAACATCAGTTACACACACACACACACACTCAAACACATCAGTTACACACACACACACACACACACTCAAACACATCAGTTACACACACACACACCACACACTCAAACACATCAGTTACACACACACACACACACACACTCAAACACATCAGTTACACACACACTCAAACACATCAGTTACACATACACACACACACACTCAAACACATCAGTTACACACACACACACACACACACACACACACACACTCAAACACATCAGTTACACACACACACACTCAAACACATCAGTTACACACACACACACACACACTCAAACACATCAGTTACACATACACACACACACACTCAAACACATCAGTTACACACACACACACACACACCACACACACTCAAACACATCAGTTACACATACACACACTCACACACTCAAACACATCAGTTACACACACACACACACACACACTCAAACACATCAGTTACACACACACACACACACACTCAAACACATCAGTTACACACACACACACACACACTCAAACACATCAGTTACACACACACACACTCAAACACATCAGTTACACATACACACACACACACACACACACACACACACTCAAACACATCAGTTACACACACACACACACCACAAACACATACTCAAACCATCAGTTACACACACACACACACACACCACACACCACACTCACACACCAGTTACACACACACACACACTCAACACATCAGTTACACACACACACACACACTCAAACACACTCACACACATCAGTTACACACACACACACACTCAAACACATCAGTTACAACACACACACACACACACACACTCAAACCATCATTACAACACACACACACACACTCAAACACATCAGTTCACACACACACACACACACACACACACACACACACACACACACACTCAAACACATCAGTTACACACAACCACACACACACACACACACTCAAACACATCAGTTACACACACACACACACTCACTCAAACACATCAGTTACACACACACCACACTCAAACACACTCAAACACATCAGTTACACACACACACTCAAACACACTCAAACATCAGTTACACACACACACACACACACACACACACACTCAAACCATCAGTTACACACACACACACACACACCAAACACATCAGTTCACACACCACACACACACTCAAACACATCAGTTACACACACACACACACTCAACACATCAGTTACACACACACACACACACTCAAACACATCAGTTACACACACACACACACACACTCAAACACATCAGTTACACACACACTCACACACTCAAACACATCAGTTACACACACACACACACACTCAAACACATCAGTTACACACACACCACACACACACACTCAAACACATCAGTTACACATACACACACACACACTCAAACACATCAGTTACACACACACACACACACACACACACACACACACACACTCAAACACATCAGTTACACACACACTCACACACATCAGTTACACACACACACACACACACACACACTCAAACACATCAGTTACACACACACACACTCAAACACACTCACACACATCAGTTACACACACCACACACACTCAACACATCAGTTACACACACACACACACACACACACACACTCAAACACATCAGTTACACACACTCACACACAGTTACACACACACACAACACCCACTACCTACTTAACTACAATGTGAGGACGTATGACTGGATACCCTACCTTTAGGGACTACCCTTTCTGAAGGGTCTAGAGACTAAAGAAAGACATCACTGCGTTTCTGGAGAAGCCCTTATTACAGATATCACTTGATTTTATCAATAAAACACTTCCTTAAAGACCTGACACTTTACCTTCACATTGGGGACAGTATTTTATATGTCCAATTTGGGGACATACACAAACTCTGATCTAGTCATCCTTTGAGGACTGTGGAGATACACAGACTCTGGTTAAGGTACACTTTCAGGACTTTGTTGTAACTTGTAATTTTATAAGTTATTTATCCTAAGAAGACACAGAAGTGTAATATTACAATTCAAAGTTTCAATACTGGGTACTGGAATCAAGCTAGAGCAGAGAAACTAGTGTGAGAGACTAAACTGGGCTTTTAACTTCTTCAAGATCACTGAAAATGGGTAGCATACATTTTCATTTGATTTGCAGCTTGAGATCAAGTGCCTTTGGATTGCTCAGTTGGGAAATGACAATTAACATTCAGAAATATTATTGATTCGACTGTATTGACTATCAGAGAACAAAAGATGAACTGAATTAAGCTGAATAATGACATTATTGTCTTCTGCAGAACTGTTTTACAAATGGAATACAAATCATGTCAATTGTTAAAATTTGCAACAGTTATTTTATGTGTGTGAAGGTGTTTTGAAATGAACTGTATAGTATAAACACACCTTAGAAATAAAGTTGTCTTGACTTCAACACTTCCCTGACCACTGCCTGCATCCTTCTAGTCAATTTAGCATTGACTGCAAATAATCATTATCCCAAAAACATCTTAAGATGTTTTCCTCACCAGTGTCATCTCTGGCTACTCACTGGGGCCTTAAGACATTAGGCATGTTTTCTGCAAAATGTAATAATAGTCAAAAAAACTATATGAATAAAAAAAGTGACACACACACTCCGATAAAATGACTCTTTGGGGACTCTAGTGATACACAAAATCCGATAAAATGACTCTTTGGGGACTCTAGTGATACACAAAATCCGATAAAATGACTCTTTGGGGACTCTAGTGATACACAAAATCCGATAAAATGACTCTTTGGGGACTCTAGTGAGACACACACTCCGATTAAATGACTCTTTGAGGACTCTAGTGATACACAAAATCCGATAAAATGACTCTTTGAGGACTCTAGTGATACACAAAATCCGATAAAATGACTCTTTGGGGACTCTAGTGATACACAAAATCCGATAAAATGACTCTTTGAGGACTCTAGTCATACACAAAATCTGATAAAATGACTCTTTGAGGACTCTAGTGATACACAAAATCTGATAAAATGACTCTTTGAGGACTCTAGTGATACACAAAATCCGATAAAATGACTCTTTGGGGACTCTAGTGAGACAAACTGATTAAATGAGTCTTTAATATTAACAATAACAACACATTGTGGCGAATAACAGAAATTCAAAAAGATAAGAAAAAAAAAACAATTTACAAAGGACAACAATGAAAATGCAAAACTGGCACTAACTTGGAGGCTTCCGTACTTCCTCCATTCACCCATCTTTAAAATCTCTCTACTTCCTCCTTTACCTTCACCCTCCTCCTTCCCTTTACATTCACTCGCTCTTCTCACAACTTTTACATTCGCTCCTCCCTCTTTTCATCCCCTTTACATTCTCTTTCTTTTCATCCCCTTTACATTCGCTCCTCCCTCTTTTCACAATCTTTACATTCGCTCCTCCCTCTTTTCACAATCTTTACATTCGCTCCTCCCTCTTTTCACAACCTTTACATTCGCTCCTCCCTCTTTTCACAACCTTTACATTCGCTCCTCCCTCTTTTCACAATCTTTACATTCGCTCCTCCCTCTTTTCATCCCCATTACATTCGCTCCTCCCTCTTTTCACAATCTTTACATTCGCTCCTCCCTCTTTTCATCCCCTTTACATTCGCTCCTCCCTCTTTTCACAATCTTTACATTCGCTCCTCCCTCTTTTATCCCCTTTACATTCGCTCCTCCCTCTTTTCACAATCTTTACATTCGCTCCTCCCTCTTTTCACAACCTTTACATTCGCTCCTCCCTCTTTTCACAATCTTTACATTCGCTCCTCCCTCTTTTCATCCCCATTACATTCGCTCCTCCCTCTTTTCACAATCTTTACATTCGCTCCTCCCTCTTTTCATCCCCTTTACATTCGCTCCTCCCTCTTTTCACAATCTTTACATTCGCTCCTCCCTCTTTTATCCCCTTTACATTCGCTCCTCCCTCTTTTCACAATCTTTACATTCACTCCTCCCTCTTTTCACAACCTTTACATTCTCTTTCTTTTCATCCCCTTTACATTCACTCCTCCCTCTTTTCACAATTTTTACATTCGCTCCTCCCTCTTTTCACAATCTTTACATTCACTCCTCCCTCTTTTCACAACCTTTACATTCTTTCTTTTCATCCCCTTTACATTCGCTCCTCCCTCTTTTCACAACCTTTACATTCGCTCCTCCCTCTTTTATCCCCTTTACATTCGCTCCTCCCTCTTTTCACAATCTTTACATTCGCTCCTCACTCTTTTCACAATCTTTACATTCACTCCTCCCTCTTTTCACAACTTTTACATTCTCTTTCTTTTCATCCCCTTTACATTCACTCCTCCCTCTTTTCACAATCTTTACATTCGCTCCTCCCTCTTTTCACAATCTTTACATTCGCTCCTCCCTCTTTTCACAACCTTTACATTCGCTCCTCCCTCTTTTCACAACCTTTACATTCGCTCCTCCCTCTTTTCACAATCTTTACATTCGCTCCTCCCTCTTTTCACAATCTTTACATTCACTCCTCCCTCTTTTCACAACCTTTACATTCTCTTTTCATCCCCTTTACATTCACTCCTCCCTCTTTTCACAATCTTTACATTCGCTCCTCCCTCTTTTCACAATCTTTACATTCGCTCCTCCCTCTTTTCATCCCCTTTATGTTTGCTCCTCCCTCTTTTCATCCCCTTTACATTCGCTCCTCCCTCTTTTCATCCCCTTTACATTCGCTCCTCCCTCTTTTCCACAACCTTTACATTCGCTCCTCCCACTTTTCATCCCCTTTACATTCGCTCCTCCCTCTTCATCCTTTACATTCGCTCCTCCCTCTTTTCACCTTTACATTCGCTCCTCCCCCTTATCCCCTTTACCTCATCCTTAATATTTATGACATATAGAAAGTTTAGTGACATTCCATCGAACTTCATTGTAACTGAACAATGAAAACAGAACATTGAAAATGAACTATTCTTTCTTCATTAGTGTTCTTATACTCAGTCTTACTTTCTTGATAATTCTGATTCATTCCATCCTCAAAACAATTTCTACACCTTTATCCTAATTTCTTTTAATTTTCCTCCACTTATTACAAAAAGAGAATGATGTGCAAAGTGTTAAGATGGCATGTAAAATATAAGAGCTAATATGGGATTATTTTACTTGGGATAAATGGTACAGATTATTTTTGATTAGTTTATGTAACATCGCAGTACAGTCTTTTGCTAACAACGTTAATGTACAGCACCTTCAATGAGCTGGTCGCTAGTTGAGCCACTCTCTTCACACAAATAAGTCAAATAATACTTTTAACACTTTCCACATCATATGATATTTTTACAGTATTTTTATATATTATATATTTATTTTTTTACAGTAAAGAAGTTATAAAAGGCACTGAAGTGTTTTTGTGTTTGTGCCTCCTCACAAACCACCCTTTCTTTTAAGAGTCGTGATCCTGTTCCGCACATAATTTTTCACACCAGTCCATGTTCGCTGCTTCAAAGCTTCTGGCTCTGCGTGAATGCATCTTTCACAGTCTTGCTTACCAGGAACTTTGCATGTCTTGATGAACTTCATCATGTGTCTCTCTACTGCTTTTACCTCATTGTCCTCCCATTTCTTTTTTGGAGCATTTGAAGAACCTATGGAATAATTAAAAATGTAATTCTCATAACTAAATCAGTGAGTATGACCAAATCATACATATGTCCTAATGTGTAGATTTTTCTGAATTTTGAAAAGCCCTTGGATGGCTATTGCTGCTTGGAGCTAATTTATGGTTATTTGATGATTATTGTGTGTGTAGTTTAGAGATTTTTCTTACCTTGATCCTCTTGTGAAACAGATTGATCAGATTGAACAGGTAGATCAGTCTCTGCTGGTGCTGTTGTCTGAGATACGTCACTGTAATCCTCCTCATCACTTGACATGGAATCACCTTGAGCCTCAAGTTGCTCTAAACAGTTGATAAAAAAAACAAAAACAACAGTTTATTGATTATACTTAGCATCTGTAACATATGATAATGTACAGTTTTTGCAAATATATACAGCACAGGCACACACAGACCGTCCAAGTATACTCATACCATTTGGGTCAATTTCAATGTCGTCAAGTTTCTTTCCTTTGAAGTCAGACAGTGTTCCTTTCTCCATGGCCATTAGGACTTTACTCATTTTTGCCAGCTGCAGTGTCCCCTCTGGTAACCGGTAATACTGTCTGTGGATTCTAATATCGTGACCAAGGAAATCAGCCAGCTGGTCTGCTTCATTCTCATCAAGGTTCAGAACTTTCGACATGGTTGCTATGTGTTTCCTGAGCCTGGTTGATGACAGCGCTTCGGGATTCTTTATGCCACATTCACAAGCAGCTTTGTTGATGCACTCTCCTCCTCTGTAGGCAGACATCGCTCCACATCTGGCAAACATAAAGGGATTCTCTGCTGGAACGCCACAAACCTCACGTGTTTCAACGAGCAGCTCCATGGCAGTAACCATCGAAGGCTTGAGGAGCACAGGAACCTTTCTCCCCCGTTTACCACGGATCTCAACTCTGGTGAAGTGCAGGCACAGCTTCCTCTCAAACTCAGACAGACAGATGGCGATGTCTTCGTGTAGCTCAGAAGAATCCCTGCTTTTAAAAGCTGACAAAAGCATCCGGGACACCTCACCTTCTCTTCTTCTGTTGAACAGGATGACCTGGGACAGCGTGACTTTGGCTAGAGCAGCATAGCTGTCAGCAGAAGGGCAAGTTCTGAGCTTACTTAGGAGCTCATTGTGTTTCTTGTCAAGATGTGCATGTAGGACTTTGACGTCCTGAGTGAAAGGAATGATCTGTGGTGTGTTCCACTTGGCTTCTTTCAATGTAGTTATAGCACCAGCAGAAATGTACTCATTCCACCTTGCCTGGTGTATTTTCCTGAAGTCTCGAGCACACTCAGCACGGTCATGATCTCCATACATCATGGCGTTGCTCTCAACAATGCTACAGATCTTGTTTAAAGAATGCCCAAGTTTGAGAGCTAAAGAAGGAATACGGTAGAAGTTTTTCTCTTCATCGTAGCCAGATACAACTTTAACAGCTGCTATGACATGTTTGAAGTTTGCTGGTATGATGAAGTCTACCATTGTTCTCAGTGGTGTAAACTTCCTTGCTTCAAGAAGAAGTCTGCCAACTTCTCTCATCTTCTGCCTGATGTAGTCATGTCTGGTCACATCAGACCCCATCCTGTTGAACATGTGCTGCCCCAGCTGCATGATGCATATGTCGGAATGGACTACACGTGAAATGTCATCATAGTTCATAAAGTATAGTACTTTCTTGAAACCTGTGCTTACTTCTAAGCCAACTGGTGTGTTCAGAGCACACAGAGATCTAACTCTTTTCCTGCCCTGGGCTTCATCATCTTTAGGTTTCAGAGGACAGGTTTTGATATGTTTCCAAAGGCTACTCTTGTTGTAAAGCCCTTGGCAGTAAATGCAGTGAATAAATTCTTTGGCTCTTTTTCCTTTTTTTGGACGGTAACAGGCAATCATCTCCCCATGTCCTTGTCTCACAACATCTGTGTTGTGGGCAAAGTTGCCCCTTTTTCTAAGGTGGTTTAACTGGACTCGTCGTTCTTTTGAATTTTTTGGATATGCTACTGCCTTTACAACCTCCACTTCGTTGCGATGGACAAATTCAAGATGTCTTGCCATTTTTGAATATGGCTTAGAGCAATAAAGGCAATACTGCTTCTTGTTGTATGTCTTGCATTCCTGCTTTGGTGATGGCATGGACTGAATAAAAGTCTTATCACCAGACAAGGTGTTTGTCTCTTTAGTTTGGCATTTCATCTTTTTTGGTGATGGTGCCGTCATAAATTGATTAGATGAACTACCAGCCTCTTTGAGTGATTTTGGATGCATCAAAGCACTTTTACCCATGTCATGTCCAGAAGAACTACCATCCGATTCATCAGAGTTGATTTTTGGTATGTAGTCAACATCACTGTAGTCTGTGACATCGCTGTAGTCACTGATGGCACTTCCTGAATACTGAATGAGAAAAAAATGAACACTTACTCAAATAATTCCAAATGTTGTTTTTTTCCAACTACTTTTTTAGTGATCACATGAGTATACCACTGCCAGAATCTAACAGAAGAGATCGTATGTGAGCATAGTGGGCATGGCAGCAGTTCCCGTAAAATTACATTTCCTGGATTGTAGGCAAGTAAAGTCATAACTATGAAAATGATTTGAGTATACACTGCGTTCCAAATTATTATGCAAGAGACAAATCAGTAAGATTTCTGTACAATAAACATTCAGATTTTAGTTTTTCTAAGAAAATGTTTGTTCATTTATTTATCCATGTCTTTTTAGATAACTGGTATCAACCTCATTTGCCAGATCTATGGAAACCCTACTTAGAGGTTGTTCCACATTATTAAGCAAGTCACAGTTCTCATGCAATAAGGGGAGGAAGAAAGATCTTTCTGAAGATGAAAAGCATGAAATGGTGCAATGTTGTGCAAAAGGCATGAAAACAACTAATATTGTGTGAAACTGAATGGAGATTATCGAATTATCATAAGATTTGTGAGTGATTTAGAGCACAGCAGAACTCGGTCAGATAAAGGCTTATTAATGAAAGTTCATGTCAAAAAAATTAACTGTATTAAAAGGGCAGCTATAAAAAAGCCAGTGTTGAGCAGCAAACAGGTATTTGAAGCTGCTGGTGTCTCTGGAGTCTCAAGAAGCTCTCCATGCAGGCTGGCAGTTGTGCGTAAAGATGCATTTCAGCCACTCCAAACCAAACCTCACAAAGAGAAACATTTACAGTGGGTTTAGAAATACATGAAGACTCATTTTTAAATAGCTTTATTCACTGACTAATGCCGTACTACAATGGATGGTCTAAATGGATGGATTTCTGGATGGTTGGTGAATGGCCACCACGTGCCAATAAGACTGCGACGTCAGCAAGGAGCTGTCGGGTGATGATTTGGGCTGGAATACTGGGAAGTGAGATGGAGGGTATTAAAATGACTTTTGCAAGATATGTGGAGTTCATAACTGGACATTTTTCAGCTATGGTATAAAAAGGAGGATAGTGCACAGTACAATGCGCTATTTGTACAATGCACTATGCACTATCCCATGCTGCAAAAAAACACCACAGCAATAAATCTGTTTGAAAATGTATTTCTTCACCAACTGTTAATGTTTATCTTTGTGAGGTTTGGTTTGGAGTGGCTGAAATGCATCTTTACGCACAACTGCCAGCCTGCATGGAGAGCTTCTTGAGACTCCAGAGACACCAGCAGCTTCGAATACCTGTTTGCTGCTCAACACTGGCTTTTTTTTATAGCTGCCCTTTTAATACAGTTAATTTTTTTGACAGGAACTTTCCTCAATAAGCCTTTATCTGACCGAGTTCTGCTGTGCTCTAAATCACTCACAAATCTTATGATAATTCGATAATCTCCATTCAGTTTCACACAATATTAGTTGTTTTCATGCCTTTTGTACAACATTGCACCATTTCATGCTTTTCATCTTCAGAAAGATCTTTCTTCCTCCCATATTGCATGAGAACTGTGACTTGCTTAATAATGTGGAACAACCTCTAAGTAGGGTTTCCATAGATCTGGCAAATTATTTTGTCTGAGATTGATACCAGTTATCTAAAAAGACATGGATAAATAAACAAACAAACATTTTCTTAGAAAAACTAAAATCTGAATGTTTATTGTACAGAAATCTTACTGATTTGTCTCTTGCATAATAATTTGGAACGCAGTGTATAAAGAGTTACATGGCAAGTCACATACCTGTCTTTTTCTTGATAGCCTTAAAGAGGGTACCTGGAAGAGGAGAAATACAAACAAATAAAAATAATATATAATTTAGTCCTACCAGTCCAATACACACAGACCATCCCAATAATTGAGCAAATGAAGATACCCACCTCTCTTAATGAGAGTGTCTTAGACATCTGTGATGAGAGAACCACGGGTGTGGATACAGCACAGGGTGAAGATAAGGGTGGAGCAGGAGAAGATGGAGGCTGTGCTGGGCTGGATGAGGATGATGAGGGCTGCGCAGGCGAGGATGAGGACGACGAGGACTGCGCAGGCAAGGAGGAGGTCGACGAGGGCTGCGCAGGCGAGGATGAGGATGACGAGGACTGCGCAGGCAAGGAGGAGGTCAACGAGGGCTGCGCAGGTGACGTTGGTGGTGCAGGAGGTGGTGACGTTGATGAGGTCATTACAGAGGTGGACACAGCACAGGGTGGGGATGAAGAGGATGCATCAGTTGCGGACGCGACTAAGGATGACTGTAACAGTTTGAAAATATAATCTGAATAAAAACATAAGGTCTACAAGCAAAAGAAACTATTAATTAATATTAAAATAATTAGCTGTTAATGGACTGAGGTGTTGATCACAGAGTATTGTTATGATGTTGACATATTACTCAATCTTACTTTAGCAATCTTATTGCGTTCCTTTTCAGTTTCTGCTCTGTTAAAACGTTCATAGCAATCTTCATGATGTTTTCTTAATTTTGCCAGTCTTGATTGAAACCGCTTCTGTGGATATATAAAGAAGTATTTAGCATAAAGGGTTAGTTCACCCAAAAATGAAAATAATGTCATTAATTACTCACCCTCATATCGTTCCACACCCGTAAGACCTTTGTTAATCTTCAGAATACAAATTAAGATATTTTTGATTAAATCCGATGGCTCAGTGAGGCCTGCATTCAATGCAATAACATTTCCTCTTTCAAGATCCATTAATGTACTAAAAACATATTTAAATCAGTTCATGTGAGTACAGTGGTTCAATATTAATATTATAAAGTGACAAGAATACTTTTTGTGCACCAAACAAAAAAAATAACGACTTTGACAATATAGTGATGGGCTGATTTCAAAACACTGCTTCAGAGCTTCACAAATCGAATCAGTGACTATCGGATCTCCTATCAAACGGCTAAAATGCTGAAATCACGTGACTTTGGCACTCCGTATCACTGATTCGATTCATAAAGCTCCAAAGCAGTGTTTTGAAATCGGCCCATCACTATATTGTCGAAAAGTCGTTATTTTGTTTTTTTGGTGCACAAAAATATTCTCGTCACTTTATAATATTAATATTGAATCACTGTACTCACATGAACTGATTTAAATATGTTTTTAGTACATTAATGGATCTTGAGAGAGGAAATGTCATTGCTTTGAATGGAGGCCTCACTGAGCCATCAGATTTAATTAAAATTATCTTAATTTGTGTTCTGAAAATTAAAGGTGTGGAACGACATGAGGGTGAGTAATTAATGACATTATTTGAACTAACCCTTTAAACAAACATAAAATGTACATTAACAATATTGAAAATAAAATTGTGACAATAACTAGGTAACTAGCAGAGGTGGGTAGTAAGGCGCTACATTTACATTCCATAACTTTTGGCGCTCGAGCGGTTAATAAACATAACTGCATGTCTAAAGAACATTGTAGCTGGAGCTACTTCTCTCTGTTTATGTCTATGACGAGTCACACAGATACTGTGCTTCTCCGCAGTGGTTCCTTCCAGACCGGGAAGGAACCTCTTTAACTTTTTACATTTCTTTTCACAGAAATTACATTTCTAATGACAAAATATTATTTTGTACCATTTGGAGCGTTTACACAAAGTGTGCTGGATGAAGTGGACACGCACCTACAATCAACTAAAAACAAACCTTCTAATGCATCCTACGGTTTGCCAGCGATAAAGATCTTTTCTAGTTGAACACCTGTGCATCAGCTGTTAGTAGTTGCCTGTGTTGAATAGGGTGTTCAGTATTTTGGGGGCGGAGCAATGAAGGGAGGGGTGTGGTTGTTTGGGTGTCGATTTCAAATATCAACAGTTTTTCCCAGAAATCATCTAATAGTTGCTGCATTATGAGATAGTTACCGTTTTTCTTGATGTTCTTGCTTTGCCTGACTGCTTATGTGGACCACTGCTGTTCACCTCATCCAATCCAGGTGAAGAAACAGGAGCAGCACAATGGGGCTGGATGCCAGAAAAGGAACCAGTGAATATAAAAATCAGAAATGTTTGTATAGAACAGAAAAACCAGTAATTACTCTAGCTGTCCTACAGTAACTTTATCTATCACTCCTTTCCTTCTGTTAACACCCAGACACACTACTCACAAAAGAGACAATAATATAGAATAATGATACAGATGTTTTAAAGTGGACTTACCGATCTCTGCGGACCCAAACTGATGGATGGCTTTTTATCAGAGGATTCAGTTGATGCTTGATTCAAAGGCTTGAGAAATATGAGACCACAATCACATGGTAACTAATCAGATAGTAAAAGATTATCCTGAATTACTGATCAATCTTTCTATCATTTTTTTGATAGTACCTTGACTCGCCATGGCCAGTCTGAGTCTCCGTAATTGTAAGTGATTTCTTCTCCTGGTAGAATGTCTCGCACAGCAAAGAGACACAGGTGAGGTTTCCTGCTCACTTCAAGGGTTCTCATTTTGCAAGTAGGATTTCTGTGTTCATCATTTACAAGTCTTCCCAAGGAACGGTCTTCTTTAGATGCATCCATGCTATAAAGACATAAAATTATTACTCAATACTTGTAATCTTATATATGCTAGACATGTAGAGTTATTTTTAAGTGGTTCTGAACTCAAGCCCTGGAAACCCACCGCTCTGCATAAGTTGTATGTCTCGTTTTTAATCTACCCGATTCAGACCATCAGCTGATCATCAGGACACAGCTCTATGAACTCAACCGAGTGTGTCAGGTTAAGGAGACAAACAGAATCTGCAGAGAGGAGGGTCTGAGAACCACGGATCTATCGGATAGTGTATGGCAACATCCTCTCAGCAGACAAATGCATCTAACATTCACCATTTTGTTCTCTTTTGGGAATACGGTTAAAAATGAATATTGATGACTCAAAGAAACTGCACTCAGCAGCCTTCAAGTCAGTTCATGGTTAATTTTAAGTATTAAGGGTGTGTTCACACTTGGCATGTTTGTTTAGATTAAAATGAACCCTGGTGCCATTGCTCTTTTATGGCACTTTCTCACTGTGCGGTACGACTCAACTCGGTTTGTTCTTCCACTGCAGTTAGTACCGCTTCAAAGTGATTGGGATTATAGTCTGATCATTACAGTTGTGCTGCCACCTCGTCTACTGACCACAATAGAGGCGTTTCTTTTTTCAAGTTGCCTGTGATGGTCATTTAAAGCAAGTCGATTAAAAAACACAAGGCAGCAAACCCGCTAGAATTAAATCTAGCTGGTGTTGTAAATCCAATCTAGTGTCTCTGCGGATGCTGTTATACTCTCTGACAAATCAGTGATCTTCAGTGCTTACACGTCACATTTCAGTATCAGTATGGCACGTTTGGAACCTCAACCAAAGTGGTACTATTTAAAGGGATAGTTCACCCAAAAATAGAAATGTTTATCTGCTTACCCCCAGCGCATCCATGATGTAGGTGACTGTTTCTTCAGTAGAACACAAATTACGATTTTTAACTTAAACCGTTGCTGTCTGTCAGCTGTATAATGGAAGTCAATGGAAAGTCCATGTATAAAAGTCCATAAAAATTAAGGGGCCGTGCCGAGCCGTACCATGTAGTGGAAAAGCAGCATTCATTAGAACGTGTGAACGCTGCTATCTGAACCCTGGTGCACACTAAACAAGTGGACAGAGACTACTGAAAAGATGGGTCTTGGTCCACTTCCAAACAAACTCTGGAGCAGTTCGACTGAAATATGAATGCAACACGGACCAAAGAGATCTAAACGAAACAAAAACAGGAAGATGAGACCCTAAAAAGGACAGAATGCTCATGCATACCTGTTTTTTCTCTTCATAGTCGTGATGTTGCCCATAACAGTTCAGTACAGGTGTCAGAACCGGAGGGATTCCTGCCGCTGTTTTGACTTTTACACATTTTATAAACTCTTCACAAGTTCTCAGCTGGTCAAAATACCACCATAGGCTACGCACACAGCATGTGCGGCAAGTCTTGAAATACAGGCAATACGTCATAAAAGCCGACCAATCAGGTTGTGAACATATCATTATGCCTTTAGGTTCGACGATAGAAATGCTAAGTGGACCCAGACCAAACGAACAAAGCAAACCGAACTACAAACATGAACACACCCTAAGTATCTTACAGTTCCAGATGTTTTAGCATCTCTACTACATCAATCCAACAGGTCTGTACTCACCACCAATTTCTGCCACTCCACTGAAAATCAAACAGGAACGCATTCTCGGCCTCAGTGTAGTGTTCAGTTCGGTCAAGACTTTCCTCTGAACTCAGAAGTTCACCTCTGTATTCAAGAACGAAATCACCTCTGAAAAAAGCTCTAGTGGTGAAAACTCCACGCCCTGAAGAGGAGAAATGCATTAGTTTCAGCAGTTTATTAAGTCAACTATCATTTTGATCATTACTTAAAGTTCTCTGCCATATGATGTACATTGTATGTAAAAGGGAAATTGCTGAATGAAAATAGTCAATAGCCAGGCAAATTTCTAAGTATGCTGTGCTTTTATACATTACATTATACTTTAAAATCTTAAAATTATACAGTTAAAATTTCATACACTTTCATACATGAACAATATTATCTTGGCTTTATATCATTTAGAATAGAGTGCTGCAGCGATAACGTATTTTTGCAGGTGATCCGGTAGTTCACATCCCCCTGGTTCCCTCAACTAAAACCCTATAGGATGTTTTAACTGGCTTTTGTATTGCTGCAGAAACTAAGCTTAAGTTTGCCTCTTAATACACCACAGTTGCAAAACTTCATCGTCCTCATGATTAAGCTTCAACAACTCGTCTAGAACGTGTCTGTGTTGCATTATTTTTAAAAGAAAATTCTGTGTTTATACATGCATCTCTTCTGGATAGTTTGTCTTTGTGGTGTATGGATGTTTATGGATGGTTTTTGGCTTCTATAGTTTAGATAAAGAGTTTTTTTGTTGTTGTTAAATGTGCCTCCAGGAACTGTAAAACTTTAAAAATCCATCTCCCTGTGTAATAAGTATAATGTTTTGCATTCTTACAATGTATGTTTGAATGGTTGTGTACAGTGTACATCCCTAAATCTACCTCTAAACACAACGAGGCTGTGAAAGTGACTAGTGAGTAGATGACTTTATCTGTTCAGGTGACGATTTTTAATGTCCCAGACAACCTCTGTCTCCCATTTAGACATTTTAAAGTAAAAGCTTTTTTTTTTTTTTTTTTTTAAATCACAAGAGGGTATTACTGATGTATTTTGTGTCTTAGAAAAAAAAGTGAAAATAACAGCCCTTACTTCAGGAATTTAACTAAAACCCAATTTAAAAAAAAAAAAACATTGATCATGTACATGATCATGAACAACGATATACTGATAACTCAAAAAAAAAAAAATCACCTTATTAAAATGATCCATTGTCCTGGTTTACATACAAACCAATAACCACCTAAAAGTGTTAGTTCACCCAAAAATAAAAATTCTGTCATTAATTCCTCTCCCTCATGTCGTTCCACACCCGTAAGACCTTCATTCATCTTCAGAACACAAATTAAGATATTTTTGATCAAATTCAATGGCTCAGTGAGGCCTGCATTGAGAGTAAGATCATTTCCTTTTTCAGTGTCCAGAAAGCTACTAAAGACATATTTAAAACAGATCATGTGACTACAGTGGTTCAATACTTTTTGTGCGCCCAAAATCAGTCATCACTAGATATTATTGAATAAAGTGGTTATTTTGTTTTTCTGTGCACAAAAAGTATTCTCAACACTTCATAACATTAAGGTTGAACCACTGTAGTCACATGACTGTTTTAAATATGTCTTTAGTAGCTTTAGAGGCCTCACCGAGACATCGGATTTCATTAAAAAATATCTTAATTTGTGTTCTGAAGATGAATGAAGGTCTTACAGGTGTGGGAAAACATGAGGGTGAGTAATTAATGACAGCAACTTCATTTTGGGTTAACTAACCCTTTAAACTACAAGACTTTATTTGTAAAGCAGGTTATTCTGCATTAATGACATCAAAACCTAACCATTCGTGTATCTGGTTAGTCATAAATACTTGCCTTTATATTTGCTGATGAACTGCTCTTGAAGCCCAGGCTTATCAGCTCTACGGGTCATGTGATCCTCTGCATCCTGCAGAGGTGTTTTACGCCTTTTGCTTTTCAGCATTATTTCTGGAAAAAAAGAAATAAAAAGAAATATAAGGTGAATGGATTAAATAAGCATTTTTAAAAATCTTTTTGATCTTACTGGAATTGTTCACCCAAAAATGTACATAATTATTGTACTAATCCTCATGTTGTTCCAAACCTGTGTTGTGTTTTTCTGTGGAACACTAAAGTTTATCTTTAAATGTAATACAGAGCCCTATGCAATGACAGCACATGTGACCAGTCTAAAACAGGCATTTAGATAAAAAAAAACAGCAATATCATTGATGCCAAAAACCATTGTGACCAGATGATTGATGTCAATCCATATTCATATTAATTTAAAAGCTACAGATTTTCAGTCAGTAACCTGATAGATTCATATGGACTATTTTGTCTGCTTTGGAGCTTGACACACAGAATAAAAAATACTATAAAGTGTACTGTCATTGTGCAAAAAAGCTCTGTGAAGATAAATAAAAAAACATGGATACTTTTGTGTTCCACTAAAAAAAAAAAAGTGTAAATAATGTATTACATAAAATTAAAAATGACATCAAATAATAAAAAATGAAAATTAATTATTTCAAATTACAATACATACTGTTGATATTTTACAAAAATTGAGAAAAACAGGCTACCACTGATTAAATTGTAGAATCTAAAGAGATATTATATGAAATATAACAAAATTATATTTGCTGATCAATGCCTACAAATAAGCAATAAACTGTTTTTTTCCTTATTGCAAAAAAAAAAAAAAAAAATCAAATGAGAATCAAACTCAAATACAATCGAGAAATAAAACATTAACAGAAAATAATTTAACCACTAAAGTAAACATACATCTTACTAACTTTCATATTTCACAGTGTATTTTAGTTATCATGCATTTTCGGGACAACACTTGATCTCACCTCTCCAGCGTCCATTGATGGGGGTTGTCGTCTTTTTCGCGTCAAGCAATGCCATGTGATTGCATTTCCCGGGAAAACACATCCACAGCTGACGTGCGTGCATGACGTAGTTACGTATTTGGATTTCACGTTGAAATTGTGACTACATTTATTTGACCTAATAAATATTTAATAAATATTTTGGCAAACACCTAGATCTTTGTTTGATTTATTATGGATTATTTCGAGGCTCTAAAATAAACTTTAACGTGCACTTTATTAACAGCATTTTCTTTCAATTTTTTTTTTAATTTATGGTATTTTATATTAAATATAAAGGAAGGAAAAGCTGCTAGATCTTGTAAAAGTGCTTTAAAAACGCATAGCCACGACAGATTATTCCATCATTTGAGCAGCACTCGTGATCTCTCCTCAGAGCTCATCTCACTCTGCACTGAAGCTGCTGCGCTGCTGCTGTGGGGGATGGGCGGGAGGCGCGCGCGCGATCAGAGGCCGGTGGGGGAAGGGCGGCGAGTCACTCAGTGTCACTGTCTGCAGCTCTCAGCTAGGGCTAGGGCTAGGGTTAGGGTTAGGGGAGCAGGGGTTTCACATCCAGTGCCTTTTAAAATCAAAGTAAGAACAAAATAAATCTGTAAACAAACATGTAAACGTCCCAGCTTGAGTCATGATTCTTTTAAACACTTTTTATACTAAACACTGTAACTGCTCTCTCTCTCTCTCTCTAAATATAAAACAATGTTTGCTGTAACTGCTCTCCTATTATATATTCTCATTCATATGCATCCTTAAGATGTAAACCAGTATGTGCATTTCTTAAAACAGTTCATACAAATAACAGCACACAATGAATTACCTGCAATAGCCTGTAACCAGCTCATAATCCTTATATCAGTAAGTCCTTGTGTCATTGTTCACAAAGACACTCTGACAGTATTTTCAGAAGTAATATGGATACGATTTTGATGTCAGTGATTGAAAATACACAAGACTGCACTTTATCTGTATGGCATACATTTCAACAGTATGAACACGTCACTCTGGATGAGACAGGATTCAGATATACTTTCTGGTGGTCTGTCAAAAAATTACAGTAGCTACAATGTCATGTGATATAATGACAGCCAGTGGCACAGATCCTCACCAAACCATCCATTCCAGCGTGATGAATATGATCCTCAACTGGATGGAACTGGAATAAATACTTTGACTGTTGTGATCATCCCAATCGGACTTATGATAGCTGCCTGAATTATAATAATGCTCTGTTCACTGCTGGACAGAGGAGAACTGATGACAAAGAAATGTTTCAAGGGTACCCCAAACAAGTGACGAACCTGGCTGGAACATGCTTGTTCAATGAACACTTGTCAGTGGTGTTGTCGATTACCTGAAAGTTTTCATCATCATTGTTTGTGTGTTGTCTGCAGCAAGTTTCTGTATTTGGGTGAATATTTGCAGCAAGTGTGTTGTCAAACTGATCAAGATGTTTTGTTCATTTTTTCTGTTTGCATGTGTTTTCTTCAGTTGTGCGCGGTGATCTCTCTCAGCCACCGTAATATTTACTGTATAATGTAAAATGCAAGTAGACTGCAGTAACATAGCATTACATCAGTCTACAGTTTATGTAGTGAACAGTACATAGTGAACATTGTCTGATTTCACACCTGTTCTGTCTACAAACACATCTCCCATCATTCGGCTATTTTGACCCGTCTCGGCCTTAAGGTCATGACTGAGAGCATGATCTACAACAGTGGCTCTTATTTCCATCAGAAACATCTCAGTCTTGGCCTCTTCTACCTCTTCCTCTGTTCTCCTCCTCCCTTCCACCACACATCCTTACTCCTTCTTCTGTCTGTTGACTCTGTTTGTGTCCTTGTTGTTCATTCATGTTCAGAGTGTGTAACACTGTGTTGTGCTCTGTCTGTGCCTCCCAAATGAGATGGCATCTGAGATATTTTAGAGAACTGTTGAACGTTGCTTGAATTACATTCCCCTTCATTATTGAAATTCAAAATTCATCCCTGCAATTTAATAATTCAGGACAAAAAAAGTCTAAAAGAAATGTATAGAAAATATGCTTGACAGTTTATGACTAGTTCAACCATTTTGCATTTAATGGCTTATGAAAATAAAAACTATTCGACACCTAGTATATTTTGATGAACATGACATAAGCAAGTGATAATGTAGGAAACATCTGACACTTGTACATCAAATGCATGAATGTACCAAAGCATTTGCAATTTGTTCAGGAGAATGAGAAACTGCATTTATGATGTGAACAAGAGACTATAATGTGGATGTTGAACAAGTAAGCATTTTAGTTGTGATTGGAGAAATGCACCAAAGTGAGAGAAACTCTTATATATAATATAATATAAAATATAAAATTATTATATTATATATAATATTAATTATTATAAATATCATATATAAATATAAATTATTATATTATATATAAAATATAAAGAGAATGTTTGCTGTAACTGCTCCTATCTATATAATATTATAATATATATTTTTTCACATATCTTTATTATTTATTTTTTATGTTACTATTTGTGTACTGTACTTGTCTCTTGTCTCTGATACTAATGGAGGAACAGCAGAACGCAAAGTAAGAGAAAACACTTTTAAAAGCAAATAAAATCACTCATAAAAGCAAGCGATTTTGAAGGTTTTCAAATCTTTTTGTTGCTTGTGTATTTTATTAAATAAACTCATATGTATAAATAATCATCCTTGACGGATTAAAACAGTTGTCCCTCCGCTTTTGGGAGGAAATATGTATGTTTCATATTCACATGACGTAATGTCTGTCGTCCCCGCCTCAAACTCGTTCGTACATTAATAAACTGTAGTTACAGTACGCGGATATAGTCTCCGTTAGGCGGGGGCGGGGCAGCGCGATCTTTACACACACATTGATGCGAGAGCAAAACTCCGAGGATTAAAAGTTAATAATACATGCCAATATAAAGCATGAGAGCTCCTGCAAATGAGTCTATTTTTATTTAAACACAAATTATTGTGAATATTTCTCAAATTAAATGTGGATTATATGTCAATTCATTCATATTCATGATAGTTTTTGCCTCCGCCATCTTTATTGGTGACGTGTTGGTCTCTGATTGGTCAGATCACCAGTCCCGCGCTCGTAGTATCTTCCTGCGCTCTGATTGGTCAGAATCCCAAAAGTGTGTATCTTTCCGGAAGTGCAGTTCTCCTAGAGGGCGCTGTGTTATACACACTTTAGTGGGGGGGCATACACACTTTAAGTACACAAATCACATAAAAGTGAATTTTTGGGACAAATGAGATTTTAAGCCAGGAAACCATTTTAGAGCATGCTGAATGCCACTATATGGTCAAACAAATGAGGACATACAAAATGTCCCAAGTTTTTTTGGTGGTCCCCAGTTTACTGGTGTGTATCCTGGTGAATGTACCCAAAAGTGACATAAGTAGGTACACACACACACACACACACACACACACACACACTCAAACACATCAGTTACACACACACACACACACACACACACACACTCAAACACATCAGTTACACACACACACACACACACACACACACACTCAAACACATCAGTTACACACACACACACACACTCAAACACACTCACACACATCAGTTACACACACACACACACACACACTCAAACACATCAGTTACACACACACACACACACACACACACACACACACTCAAACACATCAGTTACACACACACACTCACACACATCAGTTACACACACACACACACACACACACACACACACACACACACACACACTCAAACACATCAGTTACACACACACACACACACACACACACACACACTCAAACACATCAGTTACACACACACACTCACACACATCAGTTACACACACACACACACACACACACACACACACACTCAAACACATCAGTTACACACACACACACACACACACACACACACACACACTCAAACACATCAGTTACACACACACACACACACACACACACTCAAACACATCAGTTACACACACACACACACACACACACTCAAACACATCAGTTACACACACACACACACACACACACACACTCAAACACATCAGTTACACACACACACACACACACACACAAACACATCAGTTACACACACACACACACACACACACACACTCAAACACATCAGTTACACACACACACACACACAGAGTCTAAATGAGGACATACTGTGGACTTCTGTTATTTTTATATGAAGTTAATTATGACCACAGGCTTCAGGCCAGTTCACACTGACCATCATGGACAATCACCAGATTACAGTCTGTCACTTCTCAGACATTCCCCGACCTGATCATACGGGACTGAATGTGTTCAGTCGGAAAAAACAAGCACATACTAACAGCAACAGACGTTTCTTTGGGTTTTTTCGGATCAGTGCGTTTCCCTCTCGGCGTCTGTCGTCGAGTCATTTTCACACACGAGGACGTCCCCGAATGGCTTCAGAGTGGGCTTTTGTCTGATTTAGCTCACTTCTGGGGATAGTTTTGTCCCCAAACTAAACACACACACACTTAACGGACACACACTAATCTCACACGCTGCCAGAGCCGCTCAATCTGACGTCTGGCCTGTGTTTGTGGACTCCAGGATTCCCTGCGGCCGTGAGAGGGTTTCTGCAGGAACACGAGCGAGGAAGACGGCTGGACGACTCGCTCTCGGTCAGGGTCACACTCGGCTCATGTCTCAGAGTAAACTGAAAAACAGACATGACATTAAGGTCTCTGTCCCTCACAGACTCATTTTGATGTTCTTATATTAAGTGTCACACCTGCTCTGATGATCCGCGAGATTACTGACAGACTGAAGGTGATTTTTCTGCTGTATGTCTGTCGACTGACACGAACACTTCAACACAGACACTGAAGCTCCACAGACATCAGGGTCCGTTCCACTCATCTGAGGGTCAAAGGTCACTGCACCTCTCTGGATGTCATGGGTGGAGCTTTAAGGTCCGTCACATCCTAACCTGACCCCTGTATGTAGCTGAAGCTCCACCCATCGACTGCATGTCGAACCGCACTGAGATTCTGACACCACCTGCTGGTGACACGAGGAACTTCATCCACCTCACTGATCTGAAATCACGTGCTGGACGTTTACACTAGTTTACACTATCAACAAGCGAACAACATACTATAATATCGTTTGTATATTATGTTGATATTAACATACTGTTTATTCAAATACTTTCACTAAAAGCCTCATGTGTTTCAGTGTTGAGAGTGAATGAGCTTCTGCTCTCTCAGACTCACAGGATTCTTCAAGCACGAGTTTGATCTGGATTGAGTTTCTCCATGATGCATGAACTGAATTCCTCAAAGCCTGTGTTATAACGACAATGAAATCATGATCAAAGACTCAGACCAACTCTTCTAGAGCACACAGCGGTTTCACATCTGTCCTGAAGCAGACAGCAGCAGCGCGGATCGTGTAGTTTCTCAGGATGGTTGTTACCTGTGCGCATGCGCGTCATGATACACCTGATTTGGGGTGGAGTAATGATGATGACGATGACGATGAAGGAGGAGGAAGAGGAGAGCGGAGGAAACACAAGCCGGTGTCTGGGAGGGTCACAACTTCACGTTAAAGCGTCTTATGAGATAAAATGCAGTGTTGAAGGAGCTGCTCATCCGTGACTGTGTCGCTTTTACTCTCGAGCTGGTTTCGGTTCGCGTTCGCTGGAGTTTCATCGGATCATCATGAGGAGGATGATCGTGTCGGTGCTGCTTCTGAGTGTCCTGATCTCAGGTGAGCCTGAACCTCTCTCTCTCACACACACACACACACACACACACACACACACACACACACACACACACACACACACACACCTGTTCAGTTCAGGGCGAGAAAACCAATAATTCAGTGACACTGTGAAGGTTGATCAGTGGAACAGGTAACAGTGTCTCACCTGTGGAGCGCGTCCGTATCGATCACGTGACCACTGTTGACATCATTCCAATTAAAAATGCACAAATATTGAAAGAATGACGAGATATAAATGTTTAAAACAACTTAAAACACTCAAGAGTAAGAAATTATGGAATCTAGAGAAAATAAAAATGAAAAGAAATAAATAATCAAACTTATAAATGCAACTTTCAGCTGATCATAAATGTTTATTTGAAATCCAAAAGATTCAAAGAGATGAAGTTTAAAGGAATATTTTTCTGAATATTTCTCTTTACAAACACTGAAACTCAGTTTGTTTGGAACCAGAGAAGAATTTCCTGCTCTTTGTGTGATTTCCAGTTTTACAGGTTTGACAGCCTGTGTGTTTCTGTTTAACTTACACACACACACACACACACACACACACACTTTCTCTTTAAAGAAAGACACTTAATGTTCAGTAATATTATAGTTTTAACCGCACTGACACTATCAGATGAGAACAAAACTTGAACCAAATAATGATTTTGTCTTTTTAGAGCTGAATGCGTCTCATATTTGATGAAGTTTGCGTCACTGATTCTGTTATTTTCCTGTTTATCACTGTGAAGCTGCTTTGAAACGGTCTGTACTGTAGAAATAAAGCTGAAATAAAGCTCCTCTGTTGTTTCAGGGATTCTGTCGATCCAGGTCACTCTCACTGAGACAGAGAGACGCACGACTCTCTTTGCGTCGGTCGTCTTGCGCTGTGATTATTCCACCTCCGCACAGCTTCAGAATGTGATGGTCACGTGGAAGTTCAAGTCCTTCTGCAAAGATCCAGTTCTGGACTATTACTCCACAGGTAGAGCTTCAACATCAGAGCTGAGTGGATCGGCGTGTGCAGATTCACCATCCCGATCAGAAGAACATGTTTTGGATTGAACTATTATTATGTTGAACGGCAGATGTTGTTGATGTGCTAACATACTAATATGTGTCTGTTGTTCTGCAGCGTATCAGTCCGCCCTTCAGCTGGGTCAGGATCCTGCCAATGACTGCGTGGACTCGCAGCGCACCGTCCGAACCGTGGCTCAGAAACTGGGATCCAACGAGGCGGTGCTGGGCTCCGAGTACAGAGACCGCAAAGTCTACATTCAGAACAGTGAGTTGATGCACAATGCTGAAAAATGAGATTTCACTTCAGTGTCTGAATGTTGACGGACTCTGAACACACAAACCTGAGCCGTCGAGAAACATCCACACAATCCTTCAGCTTCAGTTCAGTTTCTCTACTGTAAAGTGACCCAACTGATCAATCCAACTAGTTCCATGAATGATTAATGTTTTGATTGTCCAGATATGACGCTTTTCTGATTCCTCTGACTGTGTGTGTTGAACAGAGGCGGATCTGGTCATCAATGAGGTGATGTGGTGGGACAACGGGATGTATTTCTGTGCCGTGGAAGCGCCTGGAGACACAGTCGGAGACTCGGACAAAGAGATGAAGCTGATCGTGTACCGTAAGTCCCGATTACTAATGTGTCCGTTAAACGCGGGAGAATCATCATTTGGCAGATGCTTTTAACCAAAGTGACTTAAATTGCATTGAAGGTCAATATTTTATCAGTTCATGCATTCCTGGGAATCGAATCCATGACCTTGTGTTGCGAGCGCCACGATCCGCCGTCTGAAGGAGTGTTCTGTTTGTTGCGTTAGACTGGCTGACGGTGCTGCTGATCGTGTTGGGCGCGCTGATGCTCATCATCCTGCTGTGCGTGTGCTGCTGTCAGTGCTGTCCGCAGAAGTGCTGCTGTTACGTGCGCTGCCCCTGCTGTCCTCAGACCTGCTGCTGCCCCGAGAAGGGTTCGTACCGACACGCACACCGCCCGCTCCCTCACGCAGCACGCTAGCGCCACAACTCACTGTGTTTGTGTTGATGTGTTTAGCGGTCATGCAGCACCGGATGATGAAGGAGGCGCAGAAGGCCATGACGCCGTGGATGAACGGACAGCCGCTCTACGCGCCCATGAGCAACCACAGCTCCTCCTACCAGATGAACCCCATGCTGTACGCAGGTCAGTCCAACACAGGCATCCCTCTGGAGTCTGGGACGGGTTTCCAGCTCAAACAGGTTCAACAAGGAGAATTCATGAGGAACTGATTGGATGGTTAAAGTGTCTCTTATTGTGGCAGGATTAGTTCACTTCAGAATAACATTTCCTGATCATTTTCTCAGCCTCATGTCATCCAAGAAGCTCCAAATGTTTCAGTGTGACGTAAGGGCCGCTGTGTGTTCTTCTAACTCTCTCTGTTTTCCCTCGTCAGGTTCAGCATCAGGGAAGGGTCACATGACGCCGGTTCCGCTGCCGCCTCCACACATGTCCGTTAACATGCCGCCTCCCAGCATCCACGGCAACGGCAGCGTTCACGGGACCAACCAGGTGCTGGACTATCTGGAGGGTCAGGTGCGCGGCATGGATGTGAACGCCCCGCTCCTACAGCCGCAGCACATGTCGTCCCCTCCGCTGCACATGCCGCCCCCTCCGCAGCACATGCCGCAGCACGTCCCCTTCTCCGCCGGCCCTCCCAGCATGCTCTCCGGCCTGGACGACGGCCCCGCCTCACGCAGGTTCCCGTCCGGGTCACGAGGGGCAGGACGCTCCAGCGGCTCGTCGGCCTACGGCGCCTCGCACCGCTACCCTCGGCCGGTCATTCCGCGCAGCTACAGCCAGGAGGACGTGCTGGACGGCCGGAGCCGGTCCGGAGGATTCCGTCCTCGCTCGCGATCCAGGGATGATCTGCTGGCCTTCGATCCCCGAGGCCCGTCCATGCGGGACGATTATTCTCCTCTGCCCCGCCGCGGCTCGTGGAGCTCGGCCAACGAGGAGGACAGCAGACGCGGAGGCGCTCGGGGAACGCGGGGAGGCGGATTTTCCGATCATCCGCCCACTTACAGCGAGTACGAGCCCGGGAAGAAGCCAGTCAAGCGGCCGGAACGCTTCTCTGTAAGAGTCTGAGCGGCTCACGCGCTCACTAACACTGTCAGTCTCTCTCTCAAACTAACACGTCTGGTGCTCTGGTGCCGTGAGTAGATCCAAACGTCTGCAGCCACATTGGAAATGTAAATGAATGTAAGATGAATGCTTTCTTTCTCATTCAGATCTTAAAGGAGACCTATTATGCAAAATTCACACAGTGTTTACACAATTTACATGGTGTTTGCATATAACTGTGTGTTCACAATCAGCCTATAATGGTAAAAATCCACACACTCCTTGTTTATATTCCCCATAAATCATAAACGGTGTCTCAAAATGAGTCGTTCATGGTTTCTATACATTGTGACGTCACAGTGTAACAGGCCCCGCCCATGACTCTGCCCTATTAGCATAGCTCCTCCCCTGAGTGAGCAGCACACAGTGGCCATGTTTATGGAGTGGAAACACAAGAACGTCTCCGCTAAGAGATAAACGATCTTCTGTGATGTTCTGTTGTTGGCTGTATCGATGAAAATCAAACAGGTTTTTTCATTACACTGCGCTGCTTTTCTAGGCGCTCGCATCTTTTACGACATGCCGCACAGGAAACGGCAGCGCTCAAGTTCAAAGAACTTCTTGACACCTTGTGTTTTCAGCTGCCCGTGTCTCGTGTTTTAGACGTGTAAATGTCTCCTAATGGGAGGAAAAAGAAAATAATGGGAAAGCAGCGCAGTGTAATGCAAAAACACTTTCTCTGAGATGTTAAAGCTCCACCCTCTTCTGGAAAGGGGGCGGGGAGCAGCAGCTCATTTGCATTTAAAGATACGCACATGAAAACTGTGTGTTATTGCTTCCGCTTTAAAAGGGGCAGTTGGGGCATGATATCATAAATGATCTGTGGGGTATTTTGAGCTGAAACTTCAGACACTTTCTGGAGTCACTTTAGATGTACATTACATCTTGTGAAAGAGGCATAATAGATCCCCTTTAAAGTAAACATGAGAACACAGAACAGTGAATTTGTCAGTAACTGATCATGTGACTGTTTGTACAGACGTCAGATGTCGTTCTTCCACTGCAGATCTTTATCATCTCCGGTCATGCTGAACATGATCATCAGGTTTAGTTCTCGGAGCTCCAGTGCAAATACTACTTCCTTTACCAACTGAACTTAAGGGTTTTAAATGAACTATTTTCTGTATTTTGCCAAAAAAAAAGAGATGATTTTCACTAGTGGTGTGTGACGTTTGGACCCTCCGCACAGATCCTGATCAGAGACTCGTGAGATCTTCTGTCGTTGATGTTAATGTCGCTCTGCTCTTCTTCTGCAGGATAAGAGTTCTCGCAGCGGCACCAGCATCGTCATCTGAGGACCAGCGTCTGGAAGCTTCTGTTCATGAACACAACTGCTTTTACAGAACATATTTGAAGGATGTGATTCTCTGAACAGATCGAGGATCTCTTTGTTTTATATTTTTGTGCAGATCAGTTTATACACTTGTGTGAATATGAATGAATATCCTCTTCTAGTACATGTGTGACATTAGCTGTGGCGTTTCTTGGGTTTTAGGATTTATCTGTGTAAATATCATGTCTTTTGTGTCAATATATTTATTCATATATTGATTTATTTTATTTTTTTTAGCAACCACAGCATATAATGCAATATAACGAAGAATTGGGTTGAGATTCTGAAATGCTAATTATCATGTCCATAATAAGTTATTCATTGTGATTAGTGATGATAGTTTTGAACTCGCTTCAGTGTTTTCAGTCTCTGGCTTCATAAACACATGGAATAACTAATACAGAAGTGTGTATTTATGTTTTATTGATCGTGCTCAGGTCAAGCTGTTCTTTAGCCTTTTTGTAAATAACATCTTCATGGAACTTGTTACTGCATCCAAAGTCCAAAACCAGAATATTTTTTCAGTCTTGTCTTTATATCATCATTATCTGAATAACTGAACAGCCTCTGTAATGATTGTTCTATTTTTCGTATATGAAGGACTGTCTGTTAATATTTTGTCTTTACATGCATCTTATGTGGACAGAATTCTTCCTTTTCTACTTGCATAAATAAATCTGCGAAAGCAGCATATGCTGACATGTTTGCATTTGAGTACATCATCATCATCATCATCATCATCATCATCATCACAACAGTCTCTTCATGCCTTCATCTGTGACACACACGCGGTCAGAGCGTTGCCGGAATGATTGCAAGGCGGTTTCACAAAGCAAAATAAATGCTGGAAGTTAGAAATACAATATTTAAATGTTACATCGTATCATTTCAGTACTGATAGTTCCCAGCGTTTTCGGTTTGTGTACAGCGCCTGCGCAGTGCGCACCAGAAGCGTCGCGTCGCGGATCTGATGGCGTCATATGACGCAGCGTCGGTTTGCCACGTCGGTCTGCAACTGCAGCGCGAGGAACTTCTGCAACTTTGTGTTTTGCATTTTAAGGCCGTTAATAACGAGCAGCGCGCGACACACACTCTCACACACTCTCATCAGAACTCATCACTCCATCATTACTCCAGAGAGAGAGAGAAACAAATGCGGTTGTTACAGAGTTTCGGAGACTGATGTCTGCGCTCATGATTGGTGTGCGGTAAGTGCTGCTTTAATTACTGATTTAAGTGTTAATCACGTGTTCAGTCATCGTTTACAGTAATGAACATCAGATCGATATTCATATAGTTCAGTTAGTTCAGTTAGTTCAGTTTCCAGCTGCACACCAGAGATTGTGTTTATTTCCTGTTTGTGTGTAAAGTGTGTGTGAGTTCAAGTGTGACTGGAGTTCAGCAGATAGTCTGGCTGTAGTTTAGTCGTTAGTCTGGGTATGGTGGATTAAGTCTGGTTATAAGTGTAGATTAGGTGTTAGTCTGGTTAGGACTGTAGTTCTGGTGTTAGTCTGGTTGTTAGTGTAGATTAGTTAGTTTGTTAATGAGTGTAGATTAGGTGTTAGTCTGGTTGAGGTTGTAGTTTATCAGTCTAGTGTTGGTAATCTGCAGTGTTTGTGTGATTCGTCTGTTGTCTGCACGAGCAGCTCAGCAGGTTTTTGTGTTCTTCACTCCGAGAGTTTAATGCTGTTTTCTTCTCACACACTTCAGCTTTAACTTCCTCTTTTGGTGCAACAGTTTAAACAGAAAAACTGCTGCTTTGTGTCAGAAGATGAAGCGTTCATGTATCAGACGAGTGTCGCCAACTCTGACCTCTGACCTCTGACCTGACTGTGTTTCAGTGGGAGTTGATTGAATTGATCCTCTGTCATGTGGTTTCTCATCATGTTGTGTGTGTGTCAGTAATGCAGTTGTTCTCTGGTGATCTGAACAGGCTTGTGTTTCTCCCGCAGTGGCCGGGCTGCATTGGGCCGAGACGTGAGGACGGTGTCGCAGGGAGCCGCTGGTGGACATGCCCGGGGGCCGCAGGGGTCCCAGTAGACAGCAGCTGAGCCGCTGCGCTCTGCCCTCGCTGCAGACACTGGTGGGCGGTGGCCTCAGCAATGGGGCGGGGCTCAGGTGCAGGTGAGGCGCTTCTCCTTCTTTCATTTGATTAATGTTCTTCACCATGAAGTTTGATTATCGAAGTCTGCTGGAGTCGCACTTAGAGTATCCAACATTTAAGCATCATAGTCAACACGTTAATACATCCAGTGGGTTTTTAAAGAAAGAAAACAATGATTATGTGGATATGACAGTTTTACCCCAGTTTCACTGATGAGGCTTAAGATAGTCCTGGACTAAAATGCATGTTTGAGCAGTTTTAACTGAAGCAACTTGTACTGACAGATCTTAAAACATGTCAGTGTCATTGTTTCGTCTCGAGATGCACACCAGTAACGCTTTTGTCTATTATAAGTTTATAAAAGATACTGAAATATCCTAATTGAAATTTATTTATTTAGGATAAACCCCTTGAGATGTAGCATCTCGTTTTCGAGGGGGTCTCAAAATTCAAAATTACACAATCTTAACATACAAACATCATGAAATTATAATTAACAATACTAACACAACAACACACACACAAAAAACCACAACACAGTGACAGTCTCAAGGGTAACATGTACAGTCGATCTTAAAATAAGATGTTAAACATTGTTTAAATAACCCAAATGATGTAATGGATCTAATGTCTACAGGTAAATTATTCAATCCATTGGTGCTTGAATTGAACTAAGATCTAATCCTGGCTTAATTTAAGCCCCGCCTGTGAAACCGGGCCATAGTGGAATAAATGTGCATATCTGCATAAAGACGGAGGCGTTTCACAAAACAAACTGCAGATGCAATTAATAGCTAAATCTTGAACAGCGTTATCTTTACACACTGATGCATGTCACATATCATGATTACCACATGACTGTGTTTTTATGGCAGCACTGACATGTGAACGCTGTCAATAGTTGCGTCCCAAATGACGCACTATACACTATGCACTTATACACTATGTACTTGTGCACTATGCACTCATCCATGTAGTGCGTGAATTGTATAAGGTTATTTTGTCATTTAACAACGGAGTCCGATCCTCCCTTCCCCTCCACTACGTAATTAAAGCTGCGACAGTCGAGTGCACGAAGTGTCCAACATTCCACACTTCGTTTTTCCGTTAATTTAGTGCATCATCCGGGTATTTAAAGTGTACTTTTTCTTTTTGGAATTTTCAGTGTGAACGCACTACTCGCACTATTTATACTTAAAAACGTCATAGAATAGCGCATAAGTACGCGAATTGGGATGCACCTACTGTCTGCTTACGCTTCAGGACACATCATTTCAAAGCAGCTTTACAGAAATTCATCATGATAATGTTTATAATGTCATTAAATACATTATTACAGTCATTCAGTGATGATATAAGTCATGATCAGGATTAGTGTGAACGGCTCCAGTTCGGCTTCTTGGAGAGTTTCATAAGAACGTGGAGTTTGATAATCTGTGTTTGTGACGTGAGAAGATCTGCACTAGTTATCTGCTGACTAATTATTGTCTGTTAGTACACACTACTGTACAGTTAGTACACTTAGCCTAAACCAGGGTTAATTAGGGTATGTAAATATCTTTTATAAACATTCAGTAGAATAAAAGCATTACTGGTGTTCATCTTGAGACAAAACAATGACACTGACATATTTTAAGATCTGTCAGTACAAGTTGCTTTCATTTAAGACGGCTCAAACATGATTTTCAGTCTAGGGTTAGCTTAAGCCTTGTCTGTGAAACAGGGGACTAATGACCTAATCTGAGTTATTAATTAGTAACCTAACCAGTGTATGTGGCTTCAAGAGTCGAGTCAGCTTATTTCTACAGTTCAGAACGTTTCAAAGCAGCTTCACAGTAATGAACAGGAAAATAACAGAATCGATGATCTAAACTTCGTCAAATATGAGACGCATTCAGTAAAGCAGCTCTAAAAACACAATAAAATCATTATTCAGATCAAGTTTTGTTCTCATCTGTCAGTGCGGTTAAAGCTATAATATAATATTAAGTAGAGCTGCACGTTATATCACACGAAAAATAACATTGATTTTTAGTGCAATTATGAAATCGCAAAGGCTGCGATTATTTATTTATTTTTATTTTTTATTTTTTTTATGCACGGCTTGTCAATGAAGTACGGCTCCAAATGCTGATCCATCTGAACGCACTGCGAGTTTGAGCCGCTGATAATGTGTTTGAAAAAACAACACGCGTCAATCATCTTTCCAGACATGAGAAGCATTTATTAACATCTTGTCCAACAAAAGACAACATTTAATAACATGTTTTTACTCCAAACGCACTTCATAACGACAGTTGAGTGTCCTTCTGTGAGAGGATGAGGCTTCTTACACAGAATAATGCAGTCGTGTGTTTATTAGTCATGTTTAATTAATCAAAGCGTTTCAATCTTCTGTTTATTCAGCTACAGCGATGTGACACGTGTTATCTTCTTCTGCAGCGGGGCATATTTAGAGTTTCTGCGCGAGAGCGCCCTCTGTCTTTCAGATGGAGAAACATTTACTACTGAACACACAGCCGTACAGCTCTGACAAGCTGCGCATTAAATAATTGCTTTTGATGTAATCGTGATAAATCGTGCAGCCCTGATATTGGGTGTCTTTTAAACTCAACTAAGCGAGT
>VTFQ01000003.1:62529931-62542431 GCA_036281575.1 Ancherythroculter nigrocauda
TGCCGCGGCCCAAAGACTTCCTCACGCTGCTGCGCGAAAACCTGCGTGAGCAGTTCTCTAGCCCCGCCCACAGCCCCGCCCACACCTGCCCGCCGTCCCCGGAGCTGATCCGCAGCGAAGTCCAGGAGCTCAAGACCGACTTCAACCGGCGCATTAAAGAAGTGCTCTTCAACTCGCTCTTCAGCGCTTATTACGTGGCCTTCCTGCCGCTGTGGTTCGTCAAGGTGAGCCGGCGTCTGTCGTCCGGTCAGCTGTTGTTCAGAGCCTCATATTTCAGGTTCATTCACCCTGCCGACAGAATGGTGATTGATCTTGCAGTGGTTAAAACCCTACAAACATTTGATTACCAGTCCAGGGCCGTATTCACAAAACATCTTAAGGCTAAAAGTAGCTCCTAACTTGCCGATTTAGGAGAAACTCTTAAAAATAATGGGCGTGTCAGTCCTAATTTTAGGAGTCCTAATTTTTGCTCTAAGAGTATTTCACAAAGCATTTTATCGTTAAAACTAGCTCCTAAATCTGTGAAACGTTAGGAGTAGTCAAAAGGACTCCTAAATCACTAAGACCAAATCACAAACAGTCCTAATCCACCCAAAGACACTGAACACCATTGAGGCAATAGCGATAGAGCCTTGGGTGCTGAACCTTTTCTTCATAAATGCAATACATTTTGATTTATAGATTTGAATCTATGATGAGACGCCAAAAAAAAAAACTTTAACAAATAAATAAATATTTTCTGATTACCTGTGGCAAAGGTTTCACACTTACAAATGATTGAATAGATTATAATATATATATATATAATAAGCGTATTTGGTGTGCTGTCTAAGGGGATGGAGGGCTCTGAGATTGGAATTTAGCCCAAACCCAAAGTTATCTCCGTATCCCCAGCCGAGAGTGAGGAGCGGGTGGTGCAGAAAACTGTTGAAGCGAGTCGACTCTCGTCTGTGTATATATTCCTCCTCTCGAGCTGATTAGAAAAACTGTTTGAATGTGTTTCTCCCAAACTTTGTTTATAAAACATCATTTGTCGCTTGAATTCTGCATTCTCCTGAGATACAGACATCCAAGAGGTGGACAATTAACTGTATAAACTAGTTTAATTAGTGACACTTAGCCTACATTTTAAAACCTTTATGGCAACAATATGGCAACATTTTATTTTGAATATGGCAACATTTTTATTAAAAAATATTTATTTGAATAGAGCAACATTTGTATTTTTAAACCTTTATTTTAATGTGGAAACATGACACCTCATTCTACAATATTTCTATGATTAAATCGCTGACTCCTCCCCCATCAGCCAATCACTGTGTGTTTACTCCATAGCAACGAGGTCAACCCCGCCCTTACTCTTAGCTTAAGACTTCAGTCGATTCCTTAGTAAAAGTTTGTCTCAGCAGATTTGTGAACAGGTTTTAAGAGAAAACTCTTAGCTAAGAACTTTTAGGAGAACTCTTAGTGCTAAGATAAAATGTTTTGTGAATACGGCCCCTGATCTTTTAAGTGATAAAGTTCATCACTATTGGAAGGACATTGGCTGTTTCCATCCACCTGTTTTTATGCAAATTTTGGGATAACACTGGATGGAAACACCAAGATAAAAAAGTACATAAGAAGCAAATGCACTCAATTGAGGCGGATCCTTAATTTATCCGGTAAGAAGATGTGCGTAAACTATGATGGAAACACATTTACTGAATAAATCCCTCATAAACTCGTGACTTTGCCTCAGCAGAGGCTGTGATTGGATAACTGGACTAACCAGTGGACCAATCACATCGCAGCATCTCAAATGTTGGTTTGTTGGTTCTGAAACGTCCGAGTCAAAGTCTGTCATCAGAATGATTTGGTTTAATTCCTCCAGAAGCGTCTCACACGATTGTGTTCCCAAACACCAGCATCCGAACACAAGATCACATGACAGCGTTTGTGTTTCGTCTGACGCTCTGAGACAAACTCATTTATGATGGAGGAGAAAAGAGCCTGATTGAAGAAACTTAGATTTTAATTACTGATGATTTTGTTCTCTTGAATGGATGGAAACGCTGCTTTATTTGGAAATGTTTTATGTGATATTCCAGTTTTGTAACAAGTTAAATTTGCAACAACATAATGACACAACGAATGAAGTTTAATTTTGGGCTGAACTATGTATTAGCATAAAGTTCACTTCATGTTTGTGTGTGTAAAGCTGACTTGGTGCTTTTAAGGGAATGAATTGGGAGGAGCAAACGTTACTGTTAACATGTTAAACAGTCAAAGGTCACAGCGGTGTCGCACAAACAGCCAATCAGATCGGAGCTTGTGGTTCTGACACTTTGCATGCGTGATGTTTTCCAGAGCACGCAGTACTACGACATGCGCTGGTCATGTGAGCATCTGATCATGGTGTGGATCAACGCGTTCGTGATGCTGATGAGTCAGCTGCTGCCGCCCAGTTACTGCGACCTGCTGCACCGCTCGGCCGCCCATCTGGGCCGCTGGCAGCGCCTGGAGCACGGCTCGTACAGCAACGCCCCGCAGCACATGTGAGTGTCCAGCACAGACTCCTCAGGTCTTTATAACAACAGTTTATGAATGTGATGTCGTTCTTCTGTTGTGTTCAGCTGGTCGGACAGCACCATCTGGCCGCAGGGAGTTCTGGTTCGACACAGCCGCTGCCTCTATAAGGCCGTCGGGCCGTATAACGTGGCCTTGCCCTCCGACGTCTCGCACGCCAGGTTTTATGTGAGTGTCTGTCATTTCTCACCTTTAAACTCAGTATGATGTCATGAATGCAATAGTAAATGAATAATTCACTCCAGAACGAAATCTCTGTCTGTGTGTCATTGAAAACTCTCGAGTTCGCTGAATAATCCTCCGCTCGCGTGCTGTCAGTGTTTATTCTGTGGAACAAAAGCAGCGTTTTTGAAGAATCTCGTTCCAGCTGCTGACAGTGAATTACAGTGTGACGCTTCAGAAGATGGAGATGGTTTGCCTGTTTTTCCCCTCAAACCAGTCAAGCACAAACTCTGAGCCGACTCGAATCATTCACCGGTCGGTCGTGTCGATCACCAATCAAACAATGGGATAAAACCTCTGTTGAGTACTGTAGTAGTGTGTTGTACTGATGAAGGGTTTGTCTGCGACCGTCATCACGACTCTAGCGTTAGATCAGGGTTCCTCGGATTCGGCTCTGGAGGCTCACGGTCCTGATATACTCACACTGAACCTCTTTTTCATTCTTCTCTTGGGGGTGAAAAGAAGGTTCGATCAAAGCGTTCACCGCGCCTGTCTCTTTAATACCACAATGCAAAAGGTCTGCACTCTAAAATACATGTTATTGATTCGAAACAGCTGGTCTGCCTGGTCACTGCCACTGAAATGTTTGTCCTTGAATCCTCCTGTTTCAAATCAATCAAATCTATTTTAGAGTGCAGACCTTTTGCATTGAAGTTTGAAATATGTGACCAGCAGTATCCCGTTAGTGAACGTTTAGATGAATATGGTACGGACCAATGGTATTTCAGAGGTGTTTAGCAGCCAGAATGAAAGTCCATTTTGGCAAGCTGCTTTGAATGACCAAAATGAACTCCAAACAAACTTCTTTTTGGCCTGATTTTCTTTGAAATGTCATCGGGGTCCTAACCCTGATCAAACTCGCCTGCTGGGAATTATCTTTTATTATCTTTTTATGTATATTATTAAGCGCTTGATTGGCTTGTTCAGGTGTGTTTGATTAGAGCTGGAAATAAACTCTGCAGGGACTGATTTTAGGAGCCGTGGTTTAGAGCAGTTCTTCTCGAACCGGTCCTCGGGACGTCCCAGCACTGCACATCTCCCTCTTCAGTCACACCCGATCTCTCGAGCTGAATCAGTCAGGTGTGTGTGTGACGAGCGGTGAGCAGTGCTGGGACGTCCCGAGGACCGGTTCGAGAAGCTCTGACACTAGTTGAGTTCATTGATCATTAATGCTTCTTGTGTTTTCTCCGCTCTAGTTTCTGTTCCATAAGCCGCTGCGGATCCTGAACCTGCTCATCGGGATCGAGTCGAGCGTGGTCCTGTATCAGCTGTACTCGCTGCTGCGCTCCGAGCGCTGGAACCACACGCTGTCGCTCGGCCTCATCCTCTTCTGCAACTATTACGTGCTGTTCAAGCTGCTGCGGGACCGGATCGTGCTGGGCAAGGCGTACTCGTACCCGCCGGGCGCCGGCCTGGCCGTGAAGACGCAGTGATGAGACTGAACTCCTCTTGCTTTTGATACCGTCTATTTTCATGCAACCTTTGTATCTATTTAATAAGATAATATTTTATTTTGTATACTGTTACACACAACCAGAACACGGGGCATTACGTTTACGGCACGGTGTCGTATCCTCTCTCCCCACGAGCCGCGCAGGAGGGAGACGTCGATGTTTTGTAGCCCTCGTCTCGCATGACGTCCAAATTCAGCCAAAGATTGAAAACTTAAAAAACTGGAAGAGCTAATGCTGGCCAATCACGAGGAAGGACCGGACGGGGCGGTCCGGTTCACTGAGTGCTGACGATCGTTTCCACTGTTAAGTATTACCTGTTGTGTGTCCACTTTGTTTCAGTCAATCTTTGTAGATAAACAGCACGACAGGATCGATTTTAAAGCTTGGGCAATCAGCATCCTCATTTCCTTCTCATGTTAACTCTGTGCCAAATCCCAGGGGGCCGTGGGCCATTCGCAGTGGGCGTGGCCACGTGAGCTCTGGGCGGAGCCCTGGACTGTCAAGCTTGCAGTATTTTACAAAACCGCTTTTGTTTCAAAGTGCCGATGACATCCAGAATAAATGACAAAAACTGCCTGAGTGCCTGTTTATCTCAGATCTGATCGTCTTAAGATCGAAATCAGAAATGATCAAGAAAATGAAACCTATTTTTAGCACCTTGAAGATTTTCTTGACATGTTTGGGTTTGCTTCTTATTTGATTGGGAAACTAGCTTAATTTGAAAGTGTGAAAAGCCTTAAAAACAGGCTCTGTTTCCATGATTTTCAGGTGAAATATGTTCCCGACAAGTGTGCCTTTTTGTGTCCAATCTGAGCAGATTCTCACACATGAGTGGTGCTATTTTTTTTGCAAAAGCTTTTAATGTTTTGTAACAGGGCATTTAAAATCTCAATGATTAGTGCCATACAATGAATAAATGTCCACTGAATATCCACTGATTTACAGTGAGCGTGGATATCCGCAGTTCTGTCTCTCACCACTAGAGGGAAACGAACGGTTGTAAAGCAGTGTCTCATACAGTAGTTCTCAGACATTAGGTATGCATGACTTCAGTACATTAGAGAAAACGAGAAGAATCTGTGGCAGCTGCTTCAGTCTCTGAGCTCTGATCATTCCTGTAATGGTCACACTTTATATCAGCTGTCTTTAACTGTGTACTGTCGTAAAAAAAAAAATAATTGTTAGGTTCAATGTACTTATTGTGTTGATGTTGTATTGCAAACACTTGTGCTGCTATTCAGGTGGGATACGGCTAAGGTTAGGACAGGTTTGGTGGTATGGGATAAATGAATATGCAGAAGTACAATGTAAAAACATAATAATTGCATCGTATCAAATGATTAGTGCAAGTACATAGTAGTTAAAGAGACTTGATATAAAGTTGGTCCCCTTAAATTTGTTTTTAAGAGCCTTCAGATAAAAATCAGGCACTCATAAAACATTACTTTGCTATGTTTAAATGGGCATCAATGAAGAAAGATTCTTTGGCACAACCTTCCTTACTTTTGTACAATGTGTATTGTTTGGCTAAACAAGTGTCTTAAAGTGTTTTAAGCCAAAGAGTTTGTTAGTGAATGACTGTTCTTGTGTATTGTTGGACTGTGCAACTCTCCTGCATGAAATCAGAGTCTCTCGTGTGCTAATAAAGTGAAAGCAAAGCTGTCGGCGGCTCCTCAGCCTTCTCTACAGTCCACGTAGTTTCCCTTGATCCAGTAGCAGATCTGGGCGAACTTGAGGGGAGTGATGCGCACCGCCACGTTGAACTCCTGAGGCGTCCCGCTGAGATCCACCCACTGGTGTCCGGAGAAGATCCCGATGACCTTACGCTCCCAGCGCCGGCGGCGGCGGCTCCACATGCGGGCGTAGACTCCGGATCCGCTGGCACCCGGCTGAGCGTCGCAGCGCTGGTACAGGAGGTCGTAGGTCTCGTCCCCGGCCTCGCAGAAGCGGTAAACCAGCTGACCCGGACGGTCGTTGTCGAACCCGGAGAACTGCACCCGTTTACCGGGCAGCCGCGTGGCAGAGGGGCTGATGCCCAGCTTCATGTGCCTCCGTTTGTGTGCCTTCTTCAGCTCCAGCAGGGCGTAGTCGTAATCCATGCCGATGTCGTTGGCGGTGCCCTTTATCCAGCCCTTCGGCACGTGTGTGCGCTTCACTCGGATCCACTGGAACTTCATCTTGTCTGGTCCGGTGCCGTTTCTGCCTGACGAATCTTTCTGCTGTGGTTTCAGGAAACCCACTCTCAGCCGCTGGGCTCCTTTCACATAGTTCTTGCCGTCGTGGACGCAGTGCGCCGCCGTCAGCACGTGTCGATCGCCCACTAGCGTACCCGAGCATCCGGTCGACAGCTTGACGGCGGTGGAGAAGGGGTAGTTCAACAGGAAGTCCTGCCCAACAATACTGAAGCGACTGTCGTGGCCGAAGATCTGACGTTTGGATCTGGAGCGAACGGCAGGCGTCTTGTAGAAGCTGTTGGCATCAAATCCGTAAATGCCCACCGCCGTCTCGGTCAGCTGGCCGCTGGAATGCAGCGTTTCGTAGGACAGGAAGTGCCGCAGGTCCCAGTAGCTGGGCGCAGGCGCTTGCTTGTGGCAGTCCGGCCCGCAGGAAGAGGTCAGCTCCAGCTGAGCCGGCTGCAGGAAGTGAGGTGGCGGCCGTTCCTCCGTCTGCTGCGGCCAAACCACAGGCACACGCTGGACGGGCCACTGGGGCCGCTGGGACGCGCCGGCCGCACCGCAGAGGAGGAGGAGGGTGAGCAGAGCGGGGCGAAGCACGGACGCCATGAAGACACCTGAGATAGAAGCAGACACGTCTTAACTTCTGGCAGACTACTGAAAAATATGAGTGAAACAAGATGTTACAGAAAAAGCTCTCTGAAGTCCCTCCAGCGGGAGTTCTTCTCTATATCAGTGTTTCTGAACTCCATCTCGACTTTTCTTCACAATATTCCTCATTTGAATCATTCATATGCAGAATAAAGGGGCGGGGCCTGGTTGAGTTAGTAGTGTGTTGAAAGGGGCGGGGCATTTCCCAAACACCAGTCAGAGCACATTGTGCTTTTCAGAAGGAGGGGCTTCATAGAGACAGGAACTAAACAGTGTTACTGACAGACGGGATGTGCATACTATCCGCCCTAAATAGTATTGAAAATTACTATTGTCACATACTATTTAGGAAGGATAGTATGCACATTAAGACGCAGGCAGAGGCTGTGTTCCACTCGAAAATTTTACTTCCCTCCGTCTCGTGGACTCGGATGTGTGTCATTGCTTACGTTGCATGAGTGCCCACTACTGGCAGAACTCGTGCATAAGGTTTAAATGAAACGCACTAAGCTCTTGATCACTGTGGAGCTGATTTACTATTTAAACCCCATTTTCACTTATTTTTTCAAAAATTTTTTTTACGCGCCATTCTATATGCATATAAGTTGTTGGAGAAAATATATAAAATCCTACAGGTATATGAGCTGTTGGAAAAAAATTACACAAATGAAAAAAATATTAATAGTATAAACTTTAATTGTGAACATAAGGTAGCTACAAGTATTATGCGATTAAATCTCAATTAATATATCATACACTTCAGTTAAGCGCAATCTGCTGTGACGTCACAAGTTGAATTGTGGGATATATAGCTGCTTGAAGTGTACATATGAAGTAGACTGTCAAAATCGAGGGGACGAGGGTCTGTCCATATACACTTCAAGAAGTGGAACACACTTCAAAATGGAGGCAGGGATTCCCCGACGGGAAGTGTTTAGGGAAGTTCACGAGTGGAACACAGCCTGGGAAGAGAGGAGCTGCAAGAATATGGGGAAAATGATGATTCAATTCAATTCACATTTATTTGTATAGCGCTTTTCACGATACATATCGTTTCAAAGCAGCTTTACAGAGAATGCAGTTAGCAAATAATGTAATAATTTAGGCAATTAATTTTACAATCACTGTTAGCAGTTTAACTGAAGGTAGAAGCAATGAGCTCCTGGAAAAATGAATTACATTATCAATAATTAGGATAGGATGATCCTACAAGTTCATTTAGACCATCAAAATATGAGGAAAATATTTGATATTTTTTAGTAATATTTTAAATTTGAGGAAAGACCAAAACACTAAACATTGGGAAAAAAAGCAAACACTCACTACAACAGTATTTTGTGGGTTCTCTCTTGTTCTTGCACATATTCATAATTTCTTTGTACAAAAGCCTGGCAAAAAATTATGTAAATAAACAACCGAGTCTAAGCAAAGCTACACAATATGACTACAAAATCTTTATTGTAACATAATGAACAGCTGTTAAAGGCTGAGGATGTCAGTTTTCGTACGCCGGACATCACTTCTGGCCACGGCTGTACTGTAATTCTGCAGTTAATGGGTTTCAGACCTCTGTTACTAAGGTCACAAAACAACCATTCTGTGCCAAAGGTCAAAGGTCTAAAACACAGGTGAATCATGTAGAAGCGTTTTAATACTTTCACTGTCAGCTGATGGAGTGAGGCATTTACAGTGATTCTGGGGATTTCTTTATTCTCCAGGGACTGAATTCATGGAAATATTTCTGAAGGATGAGTGTGAGAAAAACCCGCTTCCATGACAGCAGTGAAAACAGCTCGAGGCTTCAGCTGTTTGACACAAGTGATATTACCATGGTTACTAAACAGATATCATTCTGAGCACGAGCTTTGTTACAGAAACTCTTTCACATCTTCATCACATGGACACGATTAACCCACAGAATCTCTGAGCGTGATTTACCTGCAGATCTTTATTCTACAGCAGATCAAACTCAAAGCTCAAGTTTATAAATCCTCCTCATGCACAGAGAGAGATGAAGAGATTCTCACCTGTTCGCGCGCGCAGGTGTGTCAGACTGAAACGATTCCAATAAAACAAGATCAGTGTTTCAGGACAAGGATGAGACACTCCTCGTCGACATTTCTCCTCTCGTCTGCTGCTCGGTTCGCCCGTGTCTGCTCGGTTCTCCGCTCCGCTACAGTGAATGTTCGTGGGCGCGTCGCTCGCGCTGCGATCCATCCGATCACGTGACCTGAGATAAAAGAGTCTTCAGATCATCTGCGGACATTATGATTCATTCTTCTGCATGTTTGTTTTCGGATCCAGTGCTCTGATTCTCCTAGAAACCTAATAATGTCGTTACGTTTCATTGTCTTTTTTTAAATTGACCTGCGTTAAATATAAATTAACCAAAACGTTTTAACAATGTTTTATTTTTATTTGCAATATATAAAATCTCCTTCAAACTGCGTGAAAAGCTTCTCGAAGCTTCTGTCCAGTTGTTTGATGTCTTAATACTGTAACTTTATGCTGGTTTTGCTGCAGTATGAATGTTTCGGATCACTTCTGAAATTTGTTTTGAGTAAATTTGAGATTCATTTATCACTGGATGTTCATTAAGTTTAGGGGTTCATGGAGCACGTGTACCCACCAATGGTTGTTATTTTTTGTTATATATGTTATGGGTGTCCAGTTCGACCCATTCAGCTAGATATGCAGATCAGTTGCAAGCATGATGTCACATTGACAGGGTAATCGGCCAATCACAGCAGGGCGGAGGCACTTCATCACATTATTAACCTCCAACCATAAGACTATACATCTCCTTTCTCCTGTAGACTCATGGACTCATCTGAAACATCTTAGATACGATACCAGTGTTTTATACATGATTTGTTCTTGTATTTCATAATGCTTTATATTATTTGTGTGCTTTTGATAATGTTTTCTCCCGTATGTCGTCTACAGTATGCAAACAGCTGTTCGATCGACATGCAGTGGACGACAATGCACAATGTGAGATATTGTATCCCATAATGCTGTGCGCTTGACTTGACCTTCCATTTTCAGTGTGATGAATCAACAGTAACATTGACCCTGATCTCACTGTTTTAATCAGAATCAGATCATGCAAAACAACCATTCTAATTTTCAAAATGATGCAGAGTAGTGTACTCCTGAAGAGTTTATCACTGCATACTACAGACTGTTTCTCGAACTGCTCTATAAAGGGAACAGGCCGTGTGCAGCGCTCGTTCTCCTCCAGACTCGTGCTCCGCCGGAGGACGCTGACATTAACCGCAGCGCAGTGGTGGGCGACTCCGTCTGCAGATGAAAGACTCGTCTGTCTCAGCGAAGACTTCATGTCTGCAGACGCTTCTGGAATTCTCACTGACCGCCGAGACACTCGCACACTGATCTGAGGCCTGCTTTCTCAGCACACAGATCATCTCTGTGTTGTGTCCAGTGTCATCGTTTGGAGTTTATAACCTTTATTTAGTCACATTCCAACCACATTTTCACCTATAGAAGAAGCTTCATGTGAGGCCAGATATAAGACCATTAAAAAAAAATCTCCTTTTGTTTTCCACAGAAGAAAGGAAGTCTGGAACAACATGAGAGCGAGTGAATGTGGAGAAAATGTTCATTTTGGGGTGAAATTGCAATATGTGAGCTGTTTCTTTACAGTTTTTTTCGATTGCTAAACGACAGTGAGCACAACTGGAGCTACATGTGCAAAACTCTAACTAGAGTCTGCACTACCAACAGTCACCTGAGCTAAACTGTTCACACATGACTCAAAACAGGCTCAGTGCAGCCAAACACTGTGCACAACCCTCACTGAGATAACACACACTGAGAGTAAAAACACTAGCATCGAACACCAACACAGAAAATACAAACTTTTCTTCTTTACAGTTTGAACAATTTCAGTGACTTCATACAAAGTAATATTTTCTTCAAAGAAAAGAGTGACATTCTTTCACACGATTTATTTAAATTTTTAGAACAACAATTTTTTAAGGTAAATGAAAATTGCTTTAATAGTCTGTAGTAATTTACGGAATTACAGTAATGAGGAAAAAAAAGGTAGAAACTAAAAGTACATACTGTAATTGGAACAAATAATTGAGGGGCTAATCCTGCAAAATTGAAATCAGCAGTGTTTGAAAGGCACAAGGCTGAAATCTATTCAGTTTTGAATGTGTGGTTCACAGTTTTGACAGCAGTGCGTTAGCATTTGAACAAAGTGCTGTAAATCCACAGTGTTGTGCAGGTTGTGGTTAAAGTCATGGGATAAGTGTGTAGAGTTTTGAAAACTGTGTTCAAGCAATGAAAAACGAACTAGAGTTTGGTCCACATGAACTGCTGCTGTGCAGACTGTAGTTAGAGTTTTGCACATGTGACTCCAGTTGTGCCCACTGTCGTTTAGCAATCGAAAAAAACTGCAAAGCCATTTTTAATGCATTTTTGCAGATTTTTTTCTATAAAAAACCCTTTTTCTTTATTCAGTCATTGATTATCACTGGTGTGATCGTGAGAATCGCAGGAGTCACGCTGAATCTCTGCTCTGGCACGAAAGCCCAAGAGAGGAGGTGAAACATCTGCGTTTGAGATGTGAGAGAGTCGTATGGAGTCAATGAGAAAATAGTTAAGACACCTGATGTTTGCCAACTCAATATAAACCGCCTCATAAAGCTGTTTTCCCCACAGATCCATGCCAGAATGAAAAACTACCGTGCATAAACAAAATTCCTCTTCTTGTGTGTCTCAAATAAAAGGGCTGTTCATTTACCGTGTGCACTTTTGCAGAGTTAGAAATAAGAACATCTGTTTTTTGACATTAGAAAGCGTGACATCATTTGTAACGGATCCATGTTTGGAGTTGGAGTTCAGCTGGTGAGGAGTTTCCAGGCCACCGAAACCCCCCGCGCTTCCCACACGAGTCACACGCGAGTCAGTGTTCATAAGATCGTGAACGCTGGGCTGGACACTGAACAACAAGGCCTGTCCAAGACAAACCAAAGTGTCTGTCACTCATTCAGATGCTCTCCAAGCAAATTCCACAGGGATTAGTGTTTCTGCCAACAGCAGCTCATGCCAGCCGATGAATACATGAGCGAGACGCTGCAGAAAACGCCCTGTGTCAATCGAACATCTGAGATTTAGTTTTAGTTTTTGACATAAACACTGTGTTTTATATGGTTAGGGAAAAATCCTCAATAAGAGTAAAATAAGTGAATAAATGAACCCTTAATAAATGTGACAGTAGCTTTGTTTCCATCCAAAGCGTATTTAACTTGTGCGGCAAATTGGAATATCACATAAAACATTTAAAATAAAGCAGCGTTTCCATCTCATGTGTTCAAAAGAACAAAATTATCACTTCCTGGGAAACTGGTATAAAACAAGAAGAAGGCAAGTTGCTGCAATCGGGCTCTTTTTTCTTCCA
>VTFQ01000003.1:62547431-62619802 GCA_036281575.1 Ancherythroculter nigrocauda
GGTCTATCTGCACATGGACAAGCCATCTGCTGCGCTCCATCTCGGCTCCGCCTTGGTCCTCAGTCACACCGGCTATGCCTCAGTCCTCTGGCACCCTGGTTCTATTTCGGATGCTCATCGCTGCAGCTCCACATCAGTCTCCAATGCCATCTGTGTCGTTTGTTCCCATCAGCTCTCTGTCTTCTTGGGCTCTACCTCCATCGGCTGCGTCTCCATCAGTCGTCAGCCAAGTCAGCCAAGTCTCCACCATCACTTCAACCCCCCCCAACAGTTCCTGACAGTTTGTTGTCGGTTCAGTGTAGTTTTAACTGCATATAAATTAATTTAATTAGTTTAATTGTCACTTAATGACATTAGTGGAGACTTACAGTTTTTTTGAAGTTCCTGATGGAAGTGTTTAAGTGAGTTTTTATGTCAGGGAACATGTATGAATGGCAGAACATTGTCGTCTTGTGGAATGATCTGAGGGATTATTCCACAAGACAACAATGTTCTGCCATTCATACATGTTCCCTGACATAAAAACTCATGTTCCCTGACATAAATAGAGGGCAACACCTTAAGGCCATCATCAATCCCATTCCAAATCTGCGGCCCCCTACAGACAACGCTCAAACTGGTGCGGACATGTCGACGATATTTACCAAATATAAGTAATTTGGGAAAAGGGAGTGTTCCTCTCCATCTCGCCGGGCTTACAGTTGTTTAGTGTTGCTAATGTCTGTTTTCAGCTGTATGTGGATGGGCTGTTTGATAGCATGTGATGATTCATTAGCGGCGTTAACTAAGTCAACCATCACCAGTGCTAGTGCTGATAGTGATGTGCTGAAACCTCCCGCACTGTTAAAGTTCAGTGAGTTGACTGAATGAATCTCAGAATCATGTTTGTTCTTATAGCTGTGGTTTATGAATCCTCTGAAGGGACGTGTTTTCCTCCCTGATCATGAGGACATCAAATCAAATCTCCCATAATCAGATCAAAACACGCAACATAGTTCGTCCTATTGCTGCTGGATTAAAGCTCCTGTGGTGCTCATTGTGAACACTGTTTGATTTGGACTGGTCATCGCTAGAAGTGAAAACGCACATCCAGCAGAAACACACCTGAAAAACATTTTACCATTCAAAGAGAAGTGAACACAAGCCTGTTGGGTGCGGCGATGATTCATCTGAGATCTGGGCTGAACGAGAGCAAACACGAACACAAACTCTCTGATCCAGCGGTCCACATCAAGCGCTCTGGAGATCAGTGTTCAGTCTAATTATCCACGTGTGTAACGACAAGCCTGGAGCCCAGTATCATTGTGAAGACTATAGGGGTTGTATAATGAAAAGTTTCTTTTATCAAGCTGACCTACTTGTGATTTGCACAGTGTTTTCTGAGCACACTGTGACCTGAGCATTAAAGTGACATTTGCAAAAAAGAGTAGAGAGAGAGAGATTTTTTTGCATGTGCACAATAACCCTCAATATTAACGTCCCTTTTAATGTTAATTTTTCAACTCATCAGTTGTCGGCCATCACTGATTTAAATAAAGACATGAGAGAGTTTCATTCCATTCCATCATCTCTGACGTCATCGCGAATAAAACATCACGATGGCAGCGCTGAGCGTTCACTTCCTGTTATTCATGTGTCTCTGTGGGATTATTTGAGGTCAGATGCCCGTCTGAATCTAGCGTGGGTTTGTTTTGAAGCACAGAGCGTTCCCGTGCTCCATCCGAGGGAATGTTGGGTGTGGACGGGAGGTTCAAGAGTGAGTCAGAGAAACTCTGTTCCCTTCCTGACAGGATCCGACTCTTCCTGAGAGATTCCAGCTGCAGTGAGGGAGCGCTGCTGATTCACACATCCATCCATCGATTGATTGATTGATTGATTGTGCAGATATTTTGTGTTTCATGAAAAGAAATGCAGATGTTACACCAAATTTACACAGCTGAGGTGGCATAGAAGCACTTGTGAGCTGGCATTGAGGTGTCTTTACACACTGGGTTAATGCTGCTCAGAGGTGGCATCAATGCATTTACAGCAACTTCAACTGCATACTGATACTAGGGGCTGAGGTGGATCAGAGCTGGCATAATTTAGTCTGGTTTTTATCTAGCTTATGTCTTTACACAGAATTTGTGTGAAGGCACTGAGCAGCCTTAACTCGTCTGTGTAAAGAAACCTAAAGTGAGATCATTACATGTGTTCATGAACTTATTTTATGCTGCTCAGATGCAAATTGGGCCTGTGCACACCCTGTATTGAACACACACACACACACACACACACACACACACACACACACACGACACTGTGTTCAAGCACAGAGATCAGCAGATTTCTCATGTAATGTGAGTGTCCTGTTATTAGTTTCTGAACAGAACTGGACTCAACAGATTGTTAATGCAGAGATGTCGCTCTGTTTTGGACTCTGAAGGTCCGTGTCTCAGTTCCCTCACAAAGTTTTGACAGCAGTCTGTTTCTCTCCACTGTAGTTTCAGTCTGTGACCCAAAGCGTCCGGATGGGCCTGTGACAGAGAGCGATTGCAGCCACAGGATCCTGTGTTTTTGTTTCTTCCTGCCACGTGAGTCTTCCTGAACTGCCGGGGGTTTTCCAGACATTTGTGCTCCTGACGGATTCCCACATTAAACCCAGTAACGTCTTTGTGAAGCCCAGGTTAAGATAACTTTTAACCCTATGTTACTTAAATTTTCAAAGCTGGTTAACATTTTAGAATACTGTCCCATCATTAATGAATAACTACACAGGAACAAATGAGTAACGCAATATTAACTTTCTAGTAACTTCTATTAACTAACAAGAACCTCTGATTAATGAACTAGTAAGTAACATTGCTCAGTTGAATGAGGTACTTCACTATCAGCTAATCGATAACTAATATTTTTCTTACCTTCAGGAGGACTAAGAACTACTATATACAGGATCATAATTAATCAGAGCAATGCACAATGTATAATTAATTCTAAAGTGACGATCATGGAAATCTACTAGTAATGACTCCAGTATTACTGAATCCTTCAGAAGGAATTAATCATTATTTGGATAAGTGTTCTAAAGTGAAAATCTTGAATGTTACTAGAATGTGTGGTTATTAATTCATTAACGATGGAACAAAATTAGTGTTACTCGTTGCTGATTTATGACATTCTGCTCCAGATATAAACTGTGAATCAGTTTAGCAATCATAAACTCTCTCAGTGCCTTCCTCATAATACACAGCGCGAGGGAAGCAGAAGGCTGGAATATTTTTCCAACATTTTTTTTTCTTTCTCATCATTATATTTTGTCATACATGTTTCCGTTCGCGCCCCATAGGCTGCGTGTGAACTCTTTCTTCCTCTGATTGTTTGCGGGTTGAAGATGAAGGCTGCGGCATCACAGGGTTCATGTTTCCATCTCAAACACACGTGTAGCTCATGCGGGCCGGGTCTACAAACACAGGCATGAGCACCCTCAGTTAATACTTACAGTATATACTGGCGAAAGCGATTTGGCAAACGCTTCAGTTCGTATTTGTGTTTGCACTGTAGAGAATCTATCTGTGTATCTATTGACATGTTTTTGCATAGTTGACATAGTTGTTGATCTCTTGAACGCAGTGACCAATCAGAAGCGTTTAAGTTAGTCAGAATCCACTCAGAGTTTTTATTCAGTCATGAGTAGAGCAGACTTGCGAAACCTCTCATTAACAAACAAAGTGTAGACACGATGTAAGTAAGAGATTTATTGTGCATTGTTGGCAGCTTCACTGAATATAAAGGAACTTTGTGAAATTGTTATGAACAGATAAGGCGACAGCGTTGTAGTGATTGTAAAGGGAGCGGTCTTGGCTCGCTTTCGAACTACAGCCTATATAATCCATTTAATAAAACTGTTGTTTTTCATGCTGCTAAGAGGACCGGCAATTATATTACATGCTGCAAAGTTTCAGAAGTGACGTATATAACATATAAACGCTGGATTCACTCTACACGGGACAGAATATGACATCTTAAAATAGTAACACATTAAAGCATGTAAAGGAAGACTATTAGATCAATAGAAAAATATCCATAGCAAAATATTTTTGAAATTCTATTCCAATTATTGGTAAAAATGATGAATTGTAATTCAGCCGTTTCTTAGCCTTCATCTGCACTAGAGTATCTTCAGTGATTTGATCCTGAGCTCAAGACACTCGTTCATGTTGTCTGTTTTACAGTTAATTCAGTGAAGGCAGCCCCAGAGATCTCTCCACAGACCGTACACATGACTTTATTACAATAACTATTAGTTTCCTATGCCATAACACTCAGGAGGTCTGATTTACGGATGAACGTTTGCCAAAAGACTTTGTGATGGAGGATTTCACTTTAATGAAATGGACTGAATTATTTCTTGGATACTGAGAGTTTCGTGTTCATTTACCTCGTCTGAACTGCAGCATGAGTCTGTTTGACACCATGTGCTTTTCGTCTTCTTTCCCTAGTGCGTTTAACCTGAGCGTCTCCTGTGATTTCTGTATGTGTGTTTACTCTGGATCAGAACCGCCAGATTTGGGTCTTTATATGAAATGTGTGTGAAGACATTTGTGTCCAAAACTGAAGACAGTCAAAAAAATTAACCAGCTTTAACCTAGTCAAGTCAATAATTCATGACCAGTGCTTATTTCTCACTAGAAATAGAGGCATGAGTTGATACAAATATGAATTAATTTGTTTCAAACACCTGCACGGGATTGTGGGATATCGTAGGCACTGAAGAACACAATTTTTCATGCAAACATTATATTCATATGTCCCTGATGAACGATTGGCCTGAAAACGCAGAACAGCTCAGTCTGTATTATTCTGTTTGCAGAGACTTTCCTTCTTTTGTCAGTATTTCAGCCAGAAACGCCACATTTATGAGTCATCATAAAGTTTAAGATGTTCACGTGTTTTGTGTCATAATGTGAAGCAGAAGTTCTCCTGCGTCATTTGACACACAAAGTGTGATGCATGATGTCTTCAATCTTACTGTGTGTCATATGAATACAGAATCATGTGTTTTCTGCACTATACGGATGTACAGCTACAGATTCATCAGCATCAGTTTGATGGTCAGTTCAGACTTTACTGACCTGGACGCCTCCAGCAGAAAGAGCCGTTGGAACGGGAACGGAAACACCACATTACTTTCTTCTAGATTGTGGATTATAGACAAATGAGATGATCTGTTTATAGTTATTTCATGCTCTGTTCCAACTTGATCTGAGCTTATCATTATAACCCATCAGACAATAAAACTGAAAATGGCGGCTCTGGTTTTCAGCGGTCACATGATGTTGTGGAATAAACACGTGTATCAGCTGAGCGCTGCAGCTGGAGCGACACGAGCAGCAAATGTTGGCTGTTCCTCAGATCACTGAAATGCACCCAATAGTTTTGAAACATGCTGGAATCCATCAATATGAGGCAAACATGCCAGAAATTTTCCCACCGGAATTATTCTGGATAATATTTGCAGAAACACCCACTTACATGGAAAACGAGGGGAGAAGGAGTAAAGGAGTGAAGGTGAGATCAGAAGGTCTGGAGAGGCAGAATCCAGGCTGGTTCATGCTGGTTCATGCTGGTTCATGCTGGTCTAGTCATTCTGTTCTCAAGCTGAGCTGATCTGATCCTGCTTCACATGCTGATGACCAGCGAAACACGCCTTGGAGTTTTCAGCAGGAAGGACAGGCCGTGTGATCCATGATTTGGGGTGAAGAGTAACCAGTCCCAAATGTCCCAAATGTCCCAAATGCTTGTATACATTAGAATAACAACAGACTCGAAGAGGACATGAAGCTGTCAGTCTGTTTGGCTGTTAATTATCCTCATGTTTGCAGGGTTAGATCACTGATGACTCAAATCTTATTATGTGTGTGTGTGTGTGTTTCTCCTCACCCTCATTGAACCTCATGAGTCACTTTAGTCCCCTGTGGTTCGTAATGTCACACTATCATGATGTCAGGTCGAATGTACAGAGACTGTGTGATATGACATCTAACCTCTTGGAGACAAATGTCTTTTTCATGTCTGAACTCTCGCTAAAGTCACAAAAGAAGTTATAAAGCATGACAGTGAATGAGCTGCATCAGCTGCACGGTCTGTGCCGGTTCTGGTTCTGTCGTGTGTATTCGGACAGAGATCACAGTAAGACGAGTCAAAGCAGACCGTCTCTCTGCATCTGTCCTGCTTCACATGTGAAACTCCTGAAGATGCAGCTTTACGAACACCAGACTGCCAAATGCAACATATAAAATCACATTGTAAAGGCTTGTTTGTCATTGTTATCAGATGGTGGTTTGTACAGCGTTCAGTGCAGAAGATCTGTAGTTTTGGTTTGATGGCTTCTTCTGTGATTTGAACATCTGGAATCAGGACTGGACTCTGGCTGAAGTGTTGCTCAATAAATGTGGGATATCAGTTTGATCTGGAGTCTTGGAAAAGTGGAACAGCTGTCCACACGCTCTCGCATTCACGCTACATTTCCATGGTTTGCTCCCAGCAGAGCGGTGAAATATGGGTGAAATATGGTTTAGTGATTGAGTTTGACTTTGCTCCATTGGGCATCATTGACTTTCAGCACAGATGAACATGAAACTCCACGAGATTACGACACTCTCTCTTGCTACTTGAGTAACACGTGAACTTACAGACTGAATAAATCCTTCTGATATCAGTCATTATATATATATAAAATAAAAAGTACTCAATTAAAATAACACTAGTAACTTCTGAGCCAGTTCTGGCTGGCACATCTTACCCCATAGGTCTAATTTTATCTTTTCATTTCAAAATAAATTTCGTGATTTTGTGCCATCTGTTTCCCTATTTATTAATATACAGTACGCTTCATGACATCAGTACAGTCCGATCAATAATACTGAATATTAAGTCACTGATTAGACCTCGATCAACACGAGCCTCAGCAGACGGTATGGGACGGACCTTATAAACGCAATCATTTTATAGTTGAATGTCCATCAGATGTATATGATGCCTATCAGAACTTACTAAATGAATCTAAACTTGTACTAAATTTAGTTAACTATGTTGGTGCTGTGTAGACCTTTAATGGTTCTTCCCAAGGGTTTTTTTCTTCTATTGTAAAATCATATGATTTGTTGGACGTGCGTAATGACAAACATTACAGAGCATAAATGTTTAGAGATAACTGAAGATCTGTGGAATTTCACATATTTGTACTGCAATGTTTTTCTGTAATAGTACTTTGAAACAACATACATTTCACAAACCGCTATATTTATAAAACTGACTTAATATTTCATTTAGTGGCTCAGACATTAATGTCCACAGATCTGTTGTGTTTGCTCTAGTGTGTAAATGACTGATTCACAGCAGGAGTTTGTCACTCTGATGTGGTTTTTGGCTGTCAAACTGTAAGTCGTATGAGGCCAGAGTGTGTTTTTGACATCATAACTCCATCTGCTGTTCATTTATTTTATGCCACAGAGACAGCTCCACACACACACACACACACACACACACACACCTACACACACACACATTTTGCATGTAAATTAAGAAACTTAAGGATTTAAAACGTTTAAAAAGGGGATATACATTCATTGTTTAATAATAAATAATATTTGAGCTCAAACTAAGAAATAGACAAAATACGTCATTATATGTTGATAAAAATGAACTAATGGAGTTTTGTGGCACATGTCATTTATACTGATGAATCACATGCAGAAAACCTCTTTCTGTAGAATTAACAAAGTGCATCTCAGTATCATACATGTTAATAATATCTCAGTATCATACATGATCTACAGATAACGGCGCATTTAAACTTCATTCAGTGTTGAAATGCTGCTGTGAGCGACTGATGACTTTATAAAGAATAAAAATGTGTTTCATCTCTGTGTAAATGATGCCAAATTGTATAGAATATGTATTGTATAAAGTGTTATAGAAGTAAAGGTGACTTGACCTGCACGTGGATGAGGACGTTCATCTGCGTCCTGTGGATGTTAATCATAAAATGAATTGGTTGTGAGAGTGCTTATTATATATTTGTTAAACAGATAAATGTAACGCTCACATTCATCATAAAACATTAGACTGGTCGAGCTATTTTCATGTTATTTTGCTCTTTATTATCCGGGTTGAAATTCGAGGTCTACAGCATTAATCGAGACCCAGACACGTAATTGGTGTCTCTGAAGATGTTGGTCCGGCCGCAGTTGGAGGTGCTGCGTTTGCATCGGCTGCAGCGCTCGTATTGTCCAAGTTGGTCCGTCAAAGTTTGACCACCGAACCTGAAGGAAACACCACACACATCATTACAATTTCAGAAAATCCTGTGTTGATTCATCATCTCTACATCATCACGTGTTTTTTCTCTCGTTCTTGTGGTCCATCATCCATCCATCCATCCATCCATCTGACCAATTATCTATTTCTAGTTTCTCGTACCTCCTGATGTTCAGCTCCTCTTGTTCTCGCTGGTGCCTCATGTTGGCGCTGTGCTGCCAGTTCTCCACACATGCGGCCTGCAGCTGACGCCGCTTCTCGTAGTGACAGATTCGCTCTTCTAACATTCTGTAAGCAGTCGACAGTGAAAGACTGGTGCAGTTCTGAGTCAGATGCTAATAACACCAAAATGAAATGACAAGAACTAACTCTTTTCATGTGTTTGCGTTTCAGAGGCGTGATGCTGTCATTATGGGTTTTGTCACTCACTCTTTGTGGTCTCTCTGCATTATTTCTCTTTCTCTCTTCTGCTCATTCAAGCGTTTCTTCAGCATGTCTCTCCTCCTGCCGTCGGCCGTATTCATCAGTTCTTCAGAGATCTTCTGCGCTCTCCGTCTCTGCTCGGCTAAAGCCGCTGGGTTGGAGTCCATCAGCCCAAATACGGGCCGCGCGTCAGAACCAGGAGCCGTTTCTGAACAGCGGTGTTCACTCTGTGAATCAGACGCAAACAGACAGAAAAACACAAAGATCAGGAGATATATCACAAAATGAGAATGAAACACTCTGAAGCAGAACTGTCCTGTCGGGTCCGGGTTACACTGCATTCAAGTGTTCATTTGATCAGTTCATGATCGCGCTGTTTGAGCTACAGGAACACACACACTCTATAACCAGGACAGTGTGTTACTGACGCGCGAAGCCTTATTGCACTTCACAGCATGTTTCTGCAGTCAGAATAACATAAAGATGTCACTGGATCTGTTTACTGACATCATTCTGACAGTTACGACTGCCTTCAGACAGACTGAAAACTCAATCATTACAGACTGTAATTACACAACATATGTTCAGTCACTGTGAGGTCAGATGAGTCTGGTTCCTCTCAGAGTTTTTTTTCCTTCTTGATCTAAATATTTTATGTAGTTTTTTTTGTCACACACAGTTGCCTTTGGCAAATTTTCAGTAAAGCTGCTTTGAAACGACTTGGAGTGAGATAATCCAATAAACAAATAAATTCTTATTTTTATGGAATATTGCAGTGTTTATTGTAAGTGATTTATCAAGTTAAATTCATAATCATAATCAGTATATCTTCTCCTCCCTCTTGCAGCATCTCTTCTCTTCTCTGATGATGAGGGCGGGGCAACCTGTCACTCACATGAGATCCACCAATAGCAAACCACAAACATCCAATCAAAATCAAGCCCCGCCCTACTCTTGTTCCAGAAGCGTTTCACTCGGATATACGACACAACAGAGAAGAAAAGACCAACGCAACTTCCCTTTCATGACGACTTTAAGGCCTGTTCTTTATAACAGAAACTCATCTGCTCTCACTCCCTCTACAGACGACAAACAGAAAACAAACAAATGTCACTCACTTGTTTTTCAAGTGCCTTTCGGTACGTCTCGGCCATCTCGTGTTTCTCACGAAGCTGCTGAGATCGTTTCAATGCCATCCTGATGGAAACATCACATAGAACTAGGGATGTGCAACAATTAATCATGATTAATCGTTTGCAAAATAAAAGTCTGTGTTTACGTAATATATGTGTGTGTTCTGTTATGTATATATATTAATACAGGCACATACATGTATATATTTAAGAAAAATGTTAATTTATATATAAAATATTTATATTTACATGTACTATAAAATATATATATAAATATATATATATATATATATATATATATATATATATATATATATATGTATTTAAACATGCATATATTTCCTAAATTTATACATGTATGTGTGTGTATTTATATATACATAACTATTATAAACAGAACACACACATATATTACGTAAACACAGACTTTTATTTTGCTAACGATTAATCGCGATTAATCGTTGCACATCCCTACATAGAACAAGCTCATTCAGTCACATCTTCTTAAATCAAACAGGTTCACACAGTGTTGAGATGAAGAAACGCTCTCACTCTTCAGACATCTGCAGCAGATGCAGTCTGTCCAGTCGCTGTTGTTCCTGCTGCGTCTGCGTCTGCGTCTGTCTGCGTCTGCAGGCCTCCCGCATCAGCTCCTGCATGAAGCGTCTCTGCTGCGGCAGACGGTCTGCGGTACAGGGTCGACCCGCAAAGATGTACGAGCCCTGAAAGCACACGCGTCACATGACCAGAAAGATAATGAAATGCACACAGAACCTCAACAGTGTTTCAGACTCACGTGTGATTGGCCGCATGCGGCTGCTTTCCTGCGTCTCTGAGCTTCTGCCACGCCCAGATTAAACGCCGCCACCTTCTGACCGTCTGCCCTCTTCTTCTGTCTGTCCGTCTGTGATGGAAACACACCTGATCACTGGATCATTCAATCAGGAGTGTGCCATTTATTCGCATTCATGTTAAAAATAATCGAAGAACATAAATGACATATAATCATGTACAATGATTTATTGGATTGATTATACAATTTTTGATTTTTAGTCGTAATTTTGTTTGCATGATCATTTTGCTGCTGTCATGATAACCTTCACATAGTGTTTTCTGTCAGGTCCAATAGAGCTTTAAGTTAAATGTGATTCCCCGTGAAACGGGTGCTTCAGTAAATGAGTGTGTGTGTGTGTGTGTTTAGGCACCTCTTCTTTCTGGAAGTACTGTAGATCCTTCTGATGTTGATTAAGCATTAAAACCCGCTCTTGCTCCCGCTCGGCTCTCCGGCTCTCCTCGGACAGGTAGACGGGAAGGTTTCTCTGCGCTCGCTGCATGCAGACGTAACACAACTCCTGCGACAAACACACACACAAACACGACTTCCAGAGCTGAAAGAGAACGAGGCAGACAAACAGAGCGGCTCACCTGTCCGGCGCGTCTGTGGTCAGCGCACGTCACAGTCACACCTGCAGCGCTTCTCTCTGGTGTCCTGATGCTGACAGCGCCACCTGCTGGTCCTGAGACATCCTCATCTCTGCGTTTATGACAGAAAGTGTCCTGATCACCCATCATGCATTCTGCTGAACACTGTAAACTGCTGAAGATACTTAAAACATTCAGTCCGTCTGTTGGCTGATACATGTAGATAAGAGCGAGTCTCTATTACTGTGCTATACATTGATTATTAATAATTATTATAGTATCACAAGACTTTGTCACTCATTCAGTGCTGTGAGGAGAAACTGACAGTCCAGGTTTGAGTTTCAGCTTTAAAGCTCACGTTTCATTCATTCAAACTGATGATCGCTAAAGAGAACTTTCTCCTGACGGACATCTGACCTGTGCGGCCACACACGGGGTGTGCATGAAGGGCGCGTAACATAAAGCCTCTATTCTGAGGTTAGTCATGTGATTTATCTGAGCACCTTCTCTGTCATCACTCTAAGTAGATGGAAACAAGAATGAGACCATTTCAGTCTGGAAAGTCTAGTTTTTCCATCCAGTAGGATTTCAAAGTGTTTTTGTGATGATAAGGAATGTATTTTCTATTTAAATGTGTAATATTATAATGTAATTCAGCTGAATCTTCATCGTCTTCTGTTGAAATGTACCGGTCAGTGTTTGACGGACTCTTGTGCAGCAGCCCGTCAGTGAGGTCAGTCTCCGTCTCTCCGTCTGCCGGCCGACTCTCTGTCGCAGATAAGAGGGAGATTGTGCACAGAATTACCATATTTGTTTGGTTCTCCTGAATTTACTCCACATATCAGCACGAGTTGTCATACAAACCCCGTCCATCCTCTCGGTCGGTGTGACGGGCCGGCGGCGGCTCTTCTCTCAGCGGTTCTCCTGCAGATATGGAGGGCAGTGTGAAGCTCGAAGGTCTCTCAGATGCTCCACTGTTTCTTGTTTCCAGTCTCTGCAAATATAGTAAAGTATAATTTCTCATATTTCATCAGGTTTAAGGCAAACATATAGAAATCTCAGTCAATGTATCTCACGTTAGTTAAAGCTGCTGAAAGTTCCCCAGTGCCGTCCAGAGCTGAGATAAAGTCACGGCAGAACATCATCTTGACTCGGCTTTGCCGGAACGCGAGAACGCCGATCCCAGGGAAGGTGTGAAGGACAGACTGTCGCGCGCACGCGGCGCGGAGCAGCAGGTGGAGCGTCTCGCGCACACATCCCTCCACCGCGTCTCTGTCGTACGGGCTCTGCGCGCTCACGGCCGAGAAGTTGAGCGGCACCACGGGCACATCTGAGGAGACGCGCGTTAGTTCTGCTTGTAATGACTGAACTCAGCAGAGATAGACTTCACTGTCCTCTGTGCTACACATCACAGATCTGGACACGTCTAGATCAAGGCTATAGGAAATCAAATTCAGTGCTGTAGGCTAATACATGTATGAGCTTCAGTTATAGCAACATGTATATAAATGAACAGCCATAATTATTGTGTTTTGTTGGTTCTGACCTGTAGCCTGTGGTTTGATCTGTTTGAGCCCGTAATACTGAGAGAGTTTCTCTGACAGGATGAAAACGGGTCTCTGAATGAGGATGTGTTTGTTTCCGAGGTTCAGTTTCTGCTGGCAGAATGTGAAAGTGCCCAGACCGAAGATACAAACCCCCTAAAACACACCGACTGTCATCAGGATTCCGCACTGAACACGTTATACACGCTTTCAATGAGAAAATAAAATCTCCCATAATTCATACCTTTCGCAGGAACATCTGTTTCTCAATAAAACACGACACGCTCGACCAAATATGATCGATATCTGTGAAGAAAGAGAATGTGTGTGATTCACTGATCGATGAAGGAATGAAGCTGCGCTGAGCTCTGTAGTTCAGACAGCCGATTATTGATAGAAGTTAGGGTTAGTTAGAACGAGTTAGTGTTATAGAACAGGGTTAGTGTTAATGTTAGTTAGAATGTCACTTACCGTCGTCGGAAAGTCTCGAGAGAGTCGACAGATGATTGCGCTCATATTCACACATTGCAATGATTTGAATCATGACAGAAGTGCTGCAGAAATGTCTTCAGTTCACACTGACGCTTTATTATTTCAGTATTCAGGTGTTAAACACCCGAATTACCGCTAGTAAAGGTAAAGATGTTTCGCTTTGTGCTCTTGATCGTGTCGCAAATCTGTTGCTATAGACGCGTTTCTACAGTGAATATGATACACGATTCTACTGAAATCACCATCCAAACACGCAGGAGGACCTTCATACCTTCAGCTGCTCTTGCTTTTTTATTCATCTCTGACTAACAGAAAGACCTTTAAGCAGTTCTCTGATGAACAAAACAGGCTGATTCTGGCTTAGACTGGTTGAAAATCTTTCTTTTCCCTTCAGCAGGGTACTTACAAATATCAGATTACGTTACAAAATATATTTGTTATAGTATCTGCCATCTGAAGATGATGAGGATCATTTGATTTCAGACTGCAGTCAATCACAGATGGACTAACCCTGCTGATCTCCTGTTCAGTAATCACACAGTCATAAACTGATGATATCTGGACACTCATTTGCTGCCAGAGCACATGCATTTCTGCTTTGAAACGATTTTTATTGTGAAAACTTTACAAATAAACATGACAAGACAAATAAAACGTCAACCAAATGAGTTTATTATGAGTTCATCATGTCATATAAAACGTCTTCAGCAAAAGAAAGAATGAAAGGCAATATTTTTTGTAAGAAAAAGGTTCTTGTCCAGGTGAAGGTCTTCATGAAAATTAAAACTGAACGTTAAATGAAAGATTATTTTCTTCTCCATGAAATAATGGATCAAACTGTTATGTTAACTTGTCATGTCTTCCAGAAGTTTGGATTCTGCATCATTCTCCTCTGGAAGTTTTCATACCTGTGAGGAAACATGATATCGTGTCTGAACTCAAAGACGGCGTCTGCAGCTTCATCTCGACGATCACTCACCATTTGAGGATGGAGCTCGCAGGAACGTACATCTCTGAAGGGTTCGGTGTCATCTGAGACTGAGACAGTGCGAAAGAGGAGGTGAAGTTGTACAAGCTCTCCAGCATCTTCTGCGTGAACTGTGGAATGAAGCAACTTTCATCATGAGCAGTTAAAACACGTTCAGCGCCAGCGACATTACAGACGTCTGCAGCCGCTCGTTTCAATCATGTCTGAAGGTCGTCAGGACCACATGATCACATCACATTTGCATTGGAAAAGCTCAGTTAAAGAACAGAACGTCTTTAGTACGACTGATATCAACATGCAGTGACGCAAGAGATTCGTGTAAAGACCAGATCTTTATGTTAGAACGACTGGAAAGCTTGTATTGATCAATCGGAAGCCAAGACACGGAACTATACTTTTCTAAATGTCATTAATAAATAAGGAATCTGATACTTTAGTGTTATTAGGGCTGCTCCCTAACAGTTGATGAGAATAAGGTTAGTTGACCCAATTTTTATTAGTCAGTTGGTCACAGAAAATAAACTCCACAGGAAGTGACGAAGATCGTTAGCATTGCTGGTCTGTGTGTTAATAACAGTATGTTGAGCAGGAAATCCAAATGTCTGTCTATCATCCATCAACCTCAAACATGGATTATCATTTGAAACATGTTAGTAGGAGCAGATCTACCCCACTTTACACGGCCACTGGCTCCAACCCTAACCATGATAAACCATCGCTATCATCAACCGTATCCGAGTGTGAAGATCAGCCAGTCGACATGTTTAACCCAACGCGTCTTTCTCTCTATAGACTCTACTGTACTGCGGAGAAGAGCGGAAAACACTCGTTTATTAACAAACTCTTCAAATGTTCAGACTCCTTGCTGTTTTTCTGACACATTCATCATTTCCTTTGCCGTGTGATGTGGAAAGCTTTATGCTGTGCTTGAGCGCCAATTTATATTTGAATGGCTAATTACTAAGGTTTAGCATTTCTCTGTAATGAAGAATAATGTTAGCACTGTTATATAATATTCTTTCTCAGCCCTGAAACTTAAACTGTTTTCAATTATTATCATAAACATGCGACTAGTCGACTAATAGCTTAAATTAACAACTAATAGATGACAAATCTTTTATTTATCTATTTGATTTAACTAGATAAATCCTTGGTCAGGCAGCCCTAGTTTCTATATGTAATTTATACCTTAAATTGTCTTTCATATATAAAGTTAAATTGCCCATTTTATGCTCAGAGATCATAAAAACTTTCCACAGAGGCACAGATCGTGATGTTTGTCTATGGAAGGGTGTGATATTGAATCTGAAATGTTATGGCCCATCCAAACTGATTATTTAAAGGGTTCGTTCACCCAAAAATGAAAGTTCTGTCATTAATTACTCTCCCTCATGTCGTTCCACACCCGTAAGACCTTCGTTCATCTTCAGAACACAAATTAAGATATTTTTGATGAAATCCGAGAGACTCGTCCATAGTCAGCAATATAATCAACACTTTCAAGGTCCAGAAAGGAACTGAAGACATCGTTAAAACAGTCATGTGACTGCAGTGGTTCAACCTTAATGATACGAAGAGACGAGAATACTTTTTGTGCGCAAAAACAAAAACAACTTTATTCAACAATCTCTTCTCTTATCAGTCTCGTACGCAGTTAGCGTCACTGCAGTCACGTGTAGATTCACATTTAACCATGTTTTTACTACTTCTCTGGACCTTCAATGCGGTAATTTCATTGCTTTCTATGGGGGATAAAAAACCTCTCAGATTTCATTAAAAGTATCTTAATTTGTGTTCTGAAGATGGAGGAAGGTCTTATGGGTGTGGAACGTCATGAGAGAGAGTAATTAATGACATTATTTTCATTTTTGGGTGAACTAACCCTTTAAACTGAAGAGCCTGCAGATCCAGCGAAGCTTTACCTGTGTGAAGGAGTCCACGGTGGAAACAGCTGAATTTGACACTGGCGTTTGTTGTGCGAGAAGGTCCAAAGACTCGATCGACACCCCGACCTGAGCGACTGACGGGGCCTGAGGGACGGTCATCATGCCGAACGGATGAGCGCCGCCCTCACCTGAAACACACACACTCTCAGAGATCTGCAGTCTGGACGGATGTTAGTGACCACAGTCAGAGCCGTCTGAAGGCTTCACAGGAACAGATTGGTGTGTCTCTAGACAACGTTTGATATTCTGAGAAGATGTTTTCATCTGTCGTGTCTCTCAGCACTAAATCTCGTGTTTCTTTTCTTCTGTAACCGTGTTCAAAGTCAGCATGTGTAGTCTAGTGTTTTCAAATCTGTTTTCCAGCCTAGTGCCTTTACACAAGTCGCTTACCAGCTTTCAGCCCGGAGATCTTGAATATGGCACTGGGCTTGTCGTTGGTGATGAAGCCCAGCAGCTGCCAGACCTGCCCGACCACAGGGTCCGGGAAAGAGAAGTAGACCGCGCCACCCATGCCAGCCGGGAAGGGCACCGTGCCCAGCATGAACACCACCACGTGATTGACATTCTCACAGTCAGGCAGATTAAAGACGAACTTATCAGAGGCGACCTGCTGCGCGTCCGTCTGGACCTGAAACACAGCAGAGGAAGACCACTGCAGAACCACATCAGAACATCAGAACCACATCAGAACCACTGGAGAACATCAGAACCACATTAGAACATCAGAACCACTGGAGAACATCAGAACATCAGAACCACTGGAGAACATCAGAACCACATCAGTACATCAGAACCACTGGAGAACATCAGAACCACATCATCATATCTGAGCAATGCAACCTCATCTAATCATGATCTGCAATATTAAAAAGCTGCACGTGTAACGAAAGTTCTGGAATCATATAAATGTGACCATCAGTCGAACCAGACGCGATAAATGCCGCTGATGACGAGATTGTTTGTGATTTATGGTGTTATTAGCGTTCAAAAGCTGATGAATATGAATCTTCTCACCAGTCTTCCAGCGACTAAACAGCCGAACATCGCCAGATTCACTGCAGAAACACATCCGAGAAAACAGACACGGAGAGAAGCTCTTTATTATCTCAGATCATCATCATCTCACATGTTTCTCACTGCTAGAAACTTCCAAAAGCAGCTGACAGACTGTAAACTCTGACCCGGAAACAAAACACAAAAGCGCTTCACTGATTGGACAATCCAGCGCGGCACGTACATACGTTATACTTTTAAAACAATAAACATAAAAAAAAAAAAAAAAAAAAAAAAAAAAAAAAATCAGAACCAACAAAGTCAATGTACAGAATATTAAAAAATATTAAAGGACTCACATATGGAAAGTTTTAGGACAGTCTTGATATGTATTTGAATTTCTTTTTCAAGAAGCAAAAATAACAGATTACATTTATTTACTCACATTTATGAATTCTGGAATTTGGCAAAAATTTAAATTAAATTTACAATGTACTATTCTTTTCTTTTGTTAGAGGCGATATTAATAAAACCAAACAAAAGACTTTCAAGACAAAGAGAAAGTGTCTCAATAATGTCAATTATAAATCTAGTTTATGTATTACAGAAAGAATAATAATAAAAAAATACTGGATGAAATCTGTGTAACATTTTGAAGGTTATTTCCTTTATTTACCAACAAATATTTAAGGACCAAATGTTCGTCAATGATGAACCTTCCAATAATCAGTAATTCAGTAATCAGTAAAACTCTAATAATAGAGTTTGGAGTTACGACATCTTTCTGAAGTGAAGAATTGTGAAAGTTCAGTAAGTTCAGAGGAATTTCCTCAATTCTGTAATAGCAAATCAAGAGAAACTTAAAACCACAAACTCTGAGAAAACAAAACTGGGTATAAAATTCCACTGCGAATTTGGTTTAAAAAGAAATGTCTAATTCAATTCATTTTAAAAGTATTATTTAGAGCAGAAAAATCAAGAAAACTCAAACCACCTCATCAGTGTTCATTAAAACAGATTTCATAATATGAAAGAGATTATCAAAGAGAATGAAATAAAGCAGTATTTCACACATCTGCTCAGATACACAGTATAGACTGCTGTCGATTACAAGAGGAGAAATCCATTAAAAACCAGAGATTCACTTCTGAGAGAAAAATCACTGAATCCTTCACTGGGAGAAAAGCCTAACGTGAACCGACAGTCTTTAGTAGTTCACTTGATAACACTCATACCTTAATGAATAAGGTTCATTAGTTAATATATTAACTCACATGAACTAACCATGAGCATCTGTTACTGTATTTACTGATCTTCGTTAACGTTAAAATACAGTTGTTCATGTTAGTTCACGGCGCATTAATGTTAACAAGATTTTAATAATGTATTAGCAAATGTTGAAATGAACACAAACAATGATTAATAAATGCTGTAGAAGTGCAGTTCATTATCAGTTCATGTTCACTGATGAACCTTATTTAAAGTGTTATTGTTCACATTTATAGATGCTTAACCAAATGATGAAGATCTGTCAGGAACAGAAATAATTATTAATATCCCTGCCAGCAACAGACTAACCTTTTAAGTGGCTCTAACTTAAATATTAATAAGCTGAGATTGAGAACAAAACAGAAAGAGGAAACACTTTTCAACACAGAGAACAGCAGAACCGGAAGAATAATTCACTCCCGCTTTTCCTTTCAGAGTCAAATAAAGCCTGACAAACACAACGTGACGATACTTTTTACTCTAAAACGTACAATACACAAACCCATAACGACAACGAGAAATCTGAAGCAGATCATTTTTGAAAAGGTACGTTTTTAATAAGTCACTAGATAAGACTGTGTGTGTGTGTGTGTGTGTGTGTGTGTGTGTTTTACATTATAGAACAAAACATCAAAGTATCGTCAGGTTATGTTCGACTCAAACTGGAAAACCCCACAGGAAAATCATCACTGCGGCGCTCTATAATAAAACAATAAATTATAAAAAGATAAACAAGGTGCAGCTTATCATCACACATTTTTTATGCGTTTTATCCACATGTTCAACAGAAATCAATTACAACAGCTTTAACACGAACAATGACAATAAAAATACTACTATCATATAGGCTTTTACATTCAAAGCATAATAAATATAATAAAGCATAAAAGTTAATATAGCAGCTTCAAATGCCACGTTATCATTCATCTTCCTCAAATAATTACTTGCTCACATAAAAAGTTATTACTTAATTATAGAGCTCCTATTTAACCAGTTTTATTATTATTATTGCATTAGAGTCATGCAGTAATTCTAAGAGATCCGATTAGATTTTGACCCCCTTTTCAAACCACTAATAATAACTGTAAATTATATCATTGGAAATTTGTGGTTTATTGTTCAGTGAGATCGAAATGTCCCTCTTAATATCAGAAATCTGGTGAAACTAGTGAATCCTTCTTCACCGCTGATCACCATCAGCGTCGGCTTTAATGGAACAACTTCACAAAAACTCAATCGAGATTGAAGAACAGAGAAAGAAATAGGTTAGAAAAATAGATTTTATTAAAGTCAGACAAGAAAACGGCAAAGAGAAAAGCAAAAGATGAACGCAAAGTCAAGATAAAAACAAAAGCAGTGACAGAACCTGATGATCATTGATTCATCGATCATCAGTGGATCAGCGCAGACGGTCCCAGCGCCAGATGGAGGCGTCGTCGCACACAGCGATCAGAATACTGCTGTCGCGACTGAAGCTCGTCTGTCTGATGGCCGACGTGCATTTAGGGAGGGTGAGCGTCGTACACCTGCAGAGACACAACACACACATCAACACACACACACACAGCTGCGGATGCCTGTAACAAGGCCTGTTCTCTTACTTTGCTTTATGAGGATCTTCCACTTCCAGGTCCCAAACGTACAGCTTCCCGACTTGATTCCCCAGAGCGAGCATCTGAGAAGGTGAAGACACACACTCTTCATTTAGATCTTCTTGAAACACCGTTTACTGACACTGGGCCTCATTCATGAAACTCTCGTAAATATATGAGTAAATTCGGAGTAATTCGTGTGTAAAAACGGACCTTTCTGAAAACTGTCCTCCGGATTCACAAACGCTTCGTAAACATCTGATTTAATAGTTAAACGTGTGTTTGTTAATGAATTCTGATCATTCGTAAACAGGCTGTGTGTGCAAACTCATTCAAAATGAGCACATGAATTACAACCACACACATTACGTGTCCAGGAACGCTGTGGAATCTTCTGGATCTTCTCAGGTTTGGCTCCAGTATATTGCATAAATGCAAAAGAGACCAATGAGACATATGCTTACTAATAAAGATTCAATTAATGTGCGTCTGCCAAAGAGTTTTTATCTAGATGAAGAAATGACTGGTGCTCTGCTGAAAACTTGAGCACTCTGGAGGCGCAGCGTTTTTCCAGCCGAGACGCTTTGGTTTGGAATATCCACAGCAGTTACGAGTTACTAGTATCTCATTTTGAAGAATATTACTGAATATAAAAATGCAGTAACCAGAAAACCTCTTCATTGTACAGGTAGGATGATTGGTTGGTGTGGTACTTGTCCCGCCTCTCCTCCACTGTGATTGGACGGTTGGGTAAAAAGTGACGTTGCGTTTTACACACAGTTAAAGGGTTAAAAAAAAAAAAAAGACAGGACAAACAAACTCATGAAATATTATTATGGTCATAGTGTCATCAGTTAAAAACACACAATGCTCAAATATTTTGCTCACGTTCACACCTGGAACGGAGCAGGTGTACATTTCTTTCGTACCAACTAAGATTTACGTCAGACTACAGCTTTACGAACAATTTACACAAAAATGCTGGTGTTTCATGAATGAGGACCCGTGTCTGTCATTAGCTTGCTCTCTTGTCAGTAACCCACAGTTCACAGTTCACTTAATAGCAAGCAGAACCTTATACCTTCTGCCAGAAGTCCATAGAGAAGCGCATGTACCAAATGTCACACTGACTGTAATCAAAGCGGCCGAGAATCGTCACATTAGACTCGTTCGGTTTGATTTGGTCAATATCGTCTTCCATTTTCCCAGGTTTCCAACACACAATTGCGTTCTCACATGACTGCGAAACATGACCAAACAAGAGAAATAATAAAGATGAGTAAACAAACTGAAATGTGTGTAGCTGCTGTCGTGCGGCAGGTCAAAGTACCTTAGAGAGGATCAAGTCGCCGAGCCAGCGGACGCAGTCCACGTAGTTCCTGTGGATGTCCCGCGTGGAGAAGTCTGGGAAGTGAATCTTCTGAGACACAAAAGGCCTGAAAACGTATGTAGAAAAGACTCAATCCACACGCTGAAGCACGTAGAGCGCTGACGGGTAAGTGCGCTAGATAGTGAGGACTCACCGGTTGGTTTTGCTGGGGTTGTACTCGTATGAGCCGCGAATGGCTTTCTGCATCCGCTCCGAGTCGATCCTCCACAGCTTCAACGAGTGATCCATCCCACACGACATGATCTTCTCTCCAAGCAGGTCAAAATCCTACAATCACAAAGACACTCTCATGACCTCACGGTTCACTAATAAGCTTTTCATCAGTGTGGGAAAGCCTGCATCAGAAGAGTATTGTAATTATTATAATGAGACACAAACACTGTTGAATGTGGACGAGCTGAAACTCACCGCGCTCAACACCTCGTCACGATGGCCCTCCACGCCTCCAAAGATGGCCACCAGAGTGTCTGTCTGGATGTTCCAGAGGCGCAGCGCGTGATCTGCACACACACACACACACACACACACACACACACACACACACAGGATGAAACACCGAGCGCTGAACACACCGCGTCTGTAGACTCTGAGGTCATTACCTTTACTGACGGACAGCAGGAGGTTCGGATCCCTTGGGTGAAATTTGAGTTCGTTGATTGCGTTTCCATGGCCGACATAATGCTGCGGACGAAAAGAAGAAATCGCTGTCAATACGACACACAACTGCTTCCACCAATGAGAATTCAGCATGGGGTGACATCCGTTCGACTCACTTTGACGCACTGCATGGTGATGTGGTTGATGATGCGGATGATGCCACGTGACCCGGCCACGGCCAGCAGCGGGTGACTGGTGCTCGTGTCGAAGGTCCAAGCGCAGGTGTAGAAGTTTTCATCTGCCTAAAGAGTGCAAGAGTCAAGAGAATAACAGACGACAGCGGCTGCTCTGAACGACAGACGGACGACCAGCGTTTATGAAAGGATACATCAGCGTCGACATACGACTGCAGCAGACGAATCTCTCCCTGAGAATGACACTCGTATAGAGTCACCTGCAGGAGCCAGACATGAGAGGATCAGCAGAGTGTGTGTGTGTCCATGTCAGTGTGTGTCAGTGTGTGTGTGTGTGTCAGTGTGTGTGTGTGTCAGTGTGTGTCAGTGTGTGTCTGTGTGTGTGTGTGTGTGTGTCACTCACCCGGTTGCTGCCGACCGTGGCGAACACCAGCGGATCTCCTTCTTTACTGTGCCAGTTGAACTGCACTCCGAACAGCGGCTGCCCATGATCCTCCTGCACGCGTCACATTTCACTGTCAAGGGTGCCGCACAAGTACACACTACAGAAACACCACAAGCTTTCTTACCCTCAGACTGTTGACACACTTGAAGGAATATTTGCATTTCTTGGACTTCCACTTGCCTTTGCCCCAGCTCTTCCTGCCCGGGGCATTGGCCGTGTTGGTCGGCGTGTCCGGACGCTCCAGGTTAGTGCCGCTTTCAACGCTGACGGCGTCATCCTGGGAAAACAGAAACATAGGATTGGAAAAGGATGAATGAACACACCATGAAAAAACATGCAAGTGAATCAATCTGAGCAGAACTTCATAAACAAACATGTAATACACACACACACACACACACACACACACACACACACACACAGTGAACAGAGACACAGCAGGCTTTATGTTATTATTATTATGGGTATTAATAGTGAGACTGACTGGGTCTATCATCATCATCATCATCATCATCATCATATAAACACATGAATCTTCACTAACTGAAGCCAGTCAGATTATACTGATGTTATTCTCGACAGTGACACAATCATAACATCACATTAAATCATGCTGATTCTTGCGCTAATGAGAAACACGCGATAACAGACAAAGAGAAACTTCATCACGAGCAGCAGCACAAACACACATTAAACACATTCAGCAAACGTACATTATCGTCTCCAGACAGATCAGGGTTGCTGTTTTCATCGCTGCTTAATTTCTGTTTTTTGTTATGCGGCATCTCGTTTCCCGCCTCGGCATGAGATTCAGACATCTTCCTCCTCATCTTCCTCCAGCAATGCCACACTGCCGGAAAGCGAAGCGCGCGCGCTCGTGCCACACCGCCGCGAAACAGCACGACAGCTGCAGTAACACCGAGCGACGGCAGAGGGAGACATTTCACACTCATTCACACTCATCGCTCGAGCTCAGTCAGCAGAAAAACCAAAAACAGAGCTGAACAGCAAAGTTTGATGCAAACCTTTTAATGGCTTATAAGTGCGATAATAGTTCACAGTGTATAGAGAGGATTTCAACATTTCACGTTATTCAGATGTGTTTGAACCAACTCAGACTATAATAACTGGATGGATATAAATTTGATATGAATTGAGATTTAACTTTAATGAAGACTCTCATATGGAAGTATATTGGTTATTAATGTTTAATGTAGGTTCAGGTCTGAAATTAAACTGCAGTCTCAGATTAATCAGTTTATGTGTGTGTGTTCATTATAACAAGACGCTGTGATTATATTACAGACTGACGGACTCATCAGATAACATGATCAGTGATGTTTGATCAGTCCTGTGTTTGTCTTGATTATTTTTTATCATTATTAATCCTGATGCTTAAAATAAACCTGCTTCACCAACACGAATCACTGAATCAGGTTTTGTTTCCTACATGTGATTATTCAGATCATCCCGATCTTTCTGAACACTGGGAATCTGTTCATGTCTTCCTCTTTTAAACACTCACTGTGATTCTGTCGAGTAAGAAATGTTCCTGGATCAACATTCCTGTCCGAAATTGTAGGCCTAACCCTAACCCTACCCATAACTTCTCCCTGAAATCAGAGGGAAATGCTGGTCAAAACACGGATGTAGAAGCACTAAAGAAAGCCTAAACGTGACATAAACTGTTAACATGTCCCTCAAATCTGATTGGTTGATTTTAATGTTGATCCAGGAACAAACGCAGAGTTTCTGAAGCAGATTGTAGAAGAATCTGCTGAAGAATGAGAGAGAGAACGAGAAATGAAGAATGAAAGTGTTTGTAACACACGCTGAGACACGCCGATTTACGCAATCTTCAGAGGATCTCGATCTGTTAGTCCATTAAAACCGCAGTTTCATTTTCCCAGATGTTTCTGTATAGTTTGGTGAAAAAGGAAACAGTGGGACTTTACTGCTAAAACACTCAAACAGCCTGAACGGCTCCATGTGACTGAAAGCTATTAAAGTATTATAAACATTAACAGTGTGATTGTAAAGCTGCCGAGACTCAGGATCGTGATCAGGGTGTGAACGGCACCGGAGTGTGCTTCAATGATCACCTTCACTTTCAAAACATCGCTCATTTGAGTTGATATTGCAGCGCTGCGTACCGTCATCCACTCTTCTCTGACTAACCCGCAACAGTGGAGATTCCACAACCACTGCCGGGTCAAAGGTCACTGACAGAGGATGAGACTGATGCCTTTATATTGAACATATAGTATTTCTTCCTTTCATCTTAGAAAGAGCACTGAAGTTGACTGAACATCAGAATAAACCATCAGCTGAACTATGAACTGTGTTTGTGACATCACTGTTTAACAAATCCAGTGTTTGGTTCTGTGTGTATGTCACTGAATATCAAATAATCTATAAAAAGACATCAGTTGAGGCTGATGACACATGAGTGCTGGGAATCAGACTCTGACAGGAAGTACAAGCACCTGCAGGAGGAAGTGGGAGTTCCCAGTGTGTCAGTGGAGCTGCTGCTGTTCTCAGTTCAGTCTGATCAGTGGAACAAATAACCTAAACAACAACAATTATTGAAATCTAAAAACGATGTTTTAATATGAGTGTGACTGGAGGAGCCTGATGTGAATTCAGCAGAGAGTAAAGAATCCTGTTAATGATGTTGATCATTAGCTCGTCACGCATCTTCTTTAATCTACAGTAAAGCTGAACGTCGTGGGAAAGTCGTGAAGGATGTAGAGTATGAAAACCTCAAGGCTTTTGTTTAATGATCTCCAGCGGTTCAGACTTCAATAAATGAGGCTGTTTTAATGTGGAGCCTCTTTCCTCTTTCTTATTTTTAAAATTCACTGAAGAAGAAAACAAGAATGATACTCAGACTAATTCTGGCAGGGGCTTTTATTTAACGTACAACATAAAAATACCTCAAAAAAGATCACAATAATGTGGAAATATTAAGTTCTTAATTAAGATCTGACTGTGTGAATTCCTCTAGGCAGGATCAGACTCGACTAACCTGTTTATCTTGAACACACTGAAGTTACATCCAACAGTCACACCTGGGCCTAAAATTAACACTCGCCAACATTATGAAACTGTCAGTCGTCAGATGGACGTTAACATTTTGATGAATTTTAACAAAGCAATGTTGTGAGAACATGAACGTGAACGACGCTCTGTACGCTGACGGTCATCGCGAAAGCCTTTCCACTGTAAATATTCAGAACACGTGAAAAGGGAATTCATTACTAACAGCTTTGTGGGAAGTTCAACATCTGAAACATCTGAAGCGTGCGCATGAAAGCCGCGCCTCAGACAGCGCGCAGATACTAAGTTGAGCTCTCTTCGGTTGAAAAGACCTGCCTGAAAAGCACTGTTTTTTTCATTTGTATCTCTGTTGTATTGTATTTATTTGTGCTATTGCTTGTATTTTGATTATTTGTCAGGGTTAGGGTCATATTTTATTACTGACTGTTTACTTGTCTTTAAAAGTATATTAATGAAGGTAGTAGTTTTAGATATGGTATTGAAATTGTAATAGAGGATTGTGAATTTTCACTAGTATCCAAAATATTACCATCATACCTGCCTGGTTTTGTTTTATGACTGGTAAAAAAGGCCAGTAATTTCAAGTCACCGGCCATTGACAGGTGTGGCAAAAAGTTAGTTCTAGGCCCCGGACACACCTGAGTGTGAGACGCATGAAGTTTTAGATCTTCAGGATTCATAATTCATTATCTGCTTTCATTAATACGTTTTGACCGTGAAGATGGAACCTCTTGTTTGACTCCAGTACTAGTTTTAGCATTGTATGTCTTGAGTTTGATTCGTACATGTACAGTAGTTAGTAATGTCTTATTAACAGTCAGTTTGAATTTGATTGCTGTAACCAGCGTAGACGATCAGAAAAGTGAAAGAGCAATCGGTCGTTCAGTAGTTGAAACTTAATTTGGGGTTGAACAGACTTTAAAAACACAGACCAATGAAACTGCTGTTAACCATAAAAACTTCCCATTCCCAGAAGACGACCTTGATTTGAGTAATCTTCGTAACCTCCTTCACATCATACTAGATATTGTTTATGAAATAAACACACAGTCACCGACACTGAATGAAATCTTGTCGAGTATGAGGGGATTTCTGATGAGAATCACTGGCTCAGGTTATTGAAACTTGAGGTTCACTGAACAATGAGAATATTGTGGTTTCACGTTTCTAAAAGATTATTTATATACACAAGAAATGTGACCATAGCATAAATGCAGAAGTTGAGGTTATAACTGAGGATGATTGACAGGCGTTTGTCCCTTCATTTGACTAGAACAGCTCCAAAAAGTCCTGTAGAGTTTCACCAGACTCTCCGCGCTCAGAATATGAGGAAACCTTCCTTCCGTCTCTTATATAATGACATATTTATTGTGTTTCCCTCTTGCAGAAATAAAACTTACATAAGTGTGGGATTCACCTGGGATAAATCTATTTCCAGTGTCTCCGTGTGTCTATTGTATGTAAATGAATGTGGAATTTTGTCATTGTGGTGAATTTATAGACATTTAAAGGTCAAAGTTTCGCAGCAGATGAACACGGCTGTGACCAACACTTCAGCAGGCAGTTAATGTGCCAGTAAAGCGTCATTGACACGATGAATAAAGATGGTTCTATTATTGCCTTTTTCTGGTATATTACATGAATTCCTGTAAGTGGTGTTGAGGTGTATGCTTGTTTTGAACAGATCTTCAGTGGGATCATTTCCTGGTCTGGATCAGTTTTCTGCTCTTTTGTTCTGAAATGTCTTTCGAGTTCTGCTTTAGTCTCTGGTGAAAACTGAAACGCTGGTGAGAACAGAGAATGCTAACAAGGACATTTTTATTTAGTACTGAATTACAGTTGACAATTACAACTTACAGAATATCAAGTGACCTGCAGAGAAACACAAACCCACTCCTGCCATAATATATACAGAATAACACGAAACCATCACCTCATGAACATGAACATCAGCAAAATCATACAGATACAGTCAATAAGAGCTGTTAAAATCTCTGTTTTCATAAAGAATCACCTTTAACCCTATTTTAGACCAGGTTTTACTGTTGATTCTGAGAATAACAGTTACAAATCAAACTGAACAATTTAAATATTAATCCAGGATAATTAGAGGACTTCTAGAGAATCACATGACCTCACAAAAAAGTTAATTATCAATGGAAGAAAGTCCTAAAATGACATGCTGAAACACGCCTTGAGTCAACAATCAAGGACGTTCTGGTCCAACTGGTTTAAAGTTACTGATTACCATCTTCAGTGAAGACCGTTGATAATGTTTAACACGCGAACCTTCTGACTAAACACACACGAGAGTGATAATAATAACAACAATACGGATATAGTTACACTGTTTGAAGATTATACTTTACAACCCTTTACACACCAGAGCCAAATGCAACACTTCAGATCTGCTACTGAACAACAGAAGAAGATTCACTGAATGTGAACAAACACGCTTCACTTCCTTCTCTTTAACGTTGTGTCTTCTGTTTATTATCATCACTTTTGGAATAACCCATCCTGACCCTCCTCATTACACTGGACTCTTCTTCTATTGTCAGGCAGATTCTCTGAACTGTTGCTCTCACTTTCCTGTGCCGTCTACTACTCAGTAGTGAACAATGCTAAAACTGTTTCATAGAAACAACCGACATCTGCCTGAAGCGGCAAATGAATCTGTACAGACCGGACTGCCTGACTGACAGCGATTCCTAAGGGAAGAACGGGACGGATGCTCAGGAGCGGGACTGCGCTCCTTTACCTTTCAGGATCCGACGCACCTGTGGAGAAGACAGAGGAAACGGGTCAGTGGAAAGTTCTGTGGCATCGGTGAGTCAGGCGGCCTGAGGCTCTTTTGACTGAACCGCTCAGACCGGTTTCACGAAGCTCGCGTTCTGTCGTTTAACACTACAAGACTCCTCAGAAGCAGGAGAATCTGGAGGGTTTCTGACCTGGTCTCCCAGCGGACCCTCGGGCACCAGCTGGGCCGGCTGCTCGTTTTCCAGGTTCTTGGCGCTGGGATCGGCTCCTCGTCTCAGCAGTAACCGAACCACGTCCACCTGAGCCTGCCGACCCTGCAGCGCGCTGGCCATGTGCAGCACCGTGTTCCCGTTGAACGCCTGTGATGACATCACACATCGAGAGGTCACATGATGCCTGAGCGCCGCGGCGGTGAACGCGCGCCACAATGCTCTTCACTTACCTTTGCGTTTATGACAGAGAAGTAGCTGGGCTGATCCAGAAACAGGCGCAGCAGCTCAATGTTGGCCTCTTCGGCAGCCATGTGCAGAGCGGTGCGGCCACTCTTGCGGTCCTGTTTGGAACACGGAGAAAACGCGTGAGTCGGGAACATCAGACACAGCGGCGCCTGAAGCGGCTGCAGAAACACCTTCACCTTGGTGTCCAGCGAAGCGCCCATGAGCAGCAGAGTGGCGATACACTCGGAGAGCAGCTTCCTCTTCTGCAGCAGAGCCGGACTCTGAGCGGAGGGGGGCGTCCCGCCACACAGCAGCTCCTGCACCACGGCATTATGGGACAGGACTGCCACGTGCAGAGGGGTGAGGCCTACCAACACAAGAGCCATGTTTAATGGGCTGCAGATGAATTTATTAAAATACCAGGACAGATGAAGTTCAGGGTGACTGACCATCATAGTTGACCACCTCCACACTGACCTGCCGCCCACTCGTCACCATGGATTTCTGGATGGCCTGAAGGGAAACAGTGAGTTAGGTGCTTACGCAATTCACAAGAAAGCTCAAGAGAGTAAACAGATCTCAACACGAAGGGAGGTGTTCTGAACGCCAAACGACTGCAGCCATGTTTGCGTGCCACGGCCTGTCGGCAGTTAATGGCTGACAGAAACGCAGGCATGTTGTTTTCTACCCTTATCAAAGAGGGCTGTGTTGTTCGGCCGGTCGAGGGAAATTTTTCTCTGCGTTGCGTGCCGTTTTTTTGAGGAAATACACATCAGTCAAGCGTGTTATGAGGAAGTCAGTGAGCGCCTGGTTAAATGAACACAGCGCATCAAGATGGAATGATAGACAAGGACTGTTGATAGATGATGAGATAATGACGAGAGGAAAAACAGCGGCTGACTGACGCATGCGCAGGCTAACAAGGAAATACTGTGTTGTACAAATTCTTCACGGTTGTAGGGTCAGGTGGGGCAGGGATGGGTGACTAGTTATTCAACAACTGACTAATTAGCGAGTTCGACTTGTGAAGGCGCATATATCTATTTCAATTTATTAGAGCATTTAAGCGTGCTAATAGCGTGCTAACGGTTAGCATTGTAAAACTATGAGAAGTTTCTTCTCTTAAATCATCTGATGTAAAGCCTCAAAGCAGCGCTTCTGTACAGATTCATTCGCCGCTGGACTTCAGATTAGCGTTGTCAAAAGTAAATTTAAAAAATGTGGCGCTTTGAGCGCTGTTGAGCGGATTCGTAAACACCTCTGATTGGCCCTTGTGTTGACACGCCCATCAGATATGTCTGTGATTGGCTACAATGACCACCGCAGCGGACGTCCGCTGATAGACACCTGCTTTCAAGCGCTCCCGTGTGAATCTGTGTAAGCGCTCACTGAAGAGCGTCATTGATGTCTATTTACAACATGTTTTTGAAGCGTTGATCGATGTAACCAATCACAGACATATCTGATGGGTGCGTGAACACAATGACCAATCAGAGGTGTTTACGAATCTGCTCAACAGTGCGTCACATTTTTAAAATTAAAAGTACTGAAGTTGGTGCTTTTGACAACACTACTTCAGTGAATCACGTTGTCCTGCTGATGTCTTCTTCAGAATAAAAGAATATTACAAATTTGATAATCTAGTGGTTGAGGTTCATTCAATCATAGTGTGAACAGAAAGAGTTTGATTCGGTTTGATGACCGACATTGACTCGTAACGTTACAAACGGATATGCACTCGGCTAACAGACAGTAGTGTGGATTTACATCCAGGCAAAGGCAGTAACAGGAAGTACCAGCAGTGTGGAGGCGTGGCCCTTCTCAGCACACACGTGTAATGGGGATCGGCCCCAGCAGTCCATGGTGTTGATTTCAGCTCCGAGTGAAAGCAGGTCTTGTGCAATCAGGTGCTGATCTGCGGCAACACTGACCTGGAATGCGCTCTGATTGGAGGAAGCATGAGATCAGGTGAGTAATGGCATGTAGTCACGGCTTTAATAACAGGGCGTGTGCACAGGTATGATCATGTCAGTGTTCAGAACTTGGCAAGCTTTCACATATAATCCCATCGGTCAAATGGGAGTGATTTTTCTTTACCTGGTGGTTGTGTTCCTTCATGTCCAGCATTTCAATGGCGGCCATTTTTCTGGCGAGCACAAACGCCAGCGCTCTTCTGCCCTGAGCCACTGCGATGTGCAAGAACCTGCGAATCAGTCAACAGTCACTGCACGGCTCTTTGCCACACTCCTCTAAACACAACAGCCCATGATTCTCTATAACCAGCTGAGATATGCTGTTAGCGGACATCAGTAAAGGCTGCGGTTACTCACGTGTCTCCGTCCCCGTCTCTGGTGGTGAGCTCCACAGGGCTCAAAGCAGCCAGTTTCTCCTCCTCCTGCTGGATCTGCCACTGGAAGAAGGACACTGGGGCGTCTGCGGTCACATGGAGAGAGCCCAGCGCCGGGATGGAGGGCGTGTAAGTGCCCTGCGCGGGCAACATCAGACAGCAGTCGGTGTACATGCGGCTCTCAGCTTCAGTGTACTGGGCCAGAAGAGACTCTTGACCCTGAGCTGGACGACAAACTGGCGCTGGACATCCCCTCACGGTCACAGACTCAATGGACAGGACCTCACCGATGTCCTCCAGCATCTCACGATCATAAAACATGTTCTCATCTTGGGCACATGGAGACTAGGAGAGACCAGAAAACATTATTATGAACAGTTATTGAAAAGGATGATGAGGCTCCCTGTGAATCTGAACAGGAAACTCAATGTCAAAGCACAGTTCAATAGTAACAAACATGATGGTTAGTTCCCATCCTCTCTATTCTGAGTTTCAGTTTTCCCCCTCAGGATCTCGCTTTAGATTCCCTCTGTCAGGAGTAACAGGTATAAACCTTCATTGGTCACATGTTAGATTAGAGTCCAATTCTCACTTTTAACTATTGACTACAAATATTGGCTCAATAATTACTGTTTATTAATAGTTAGTAAGGTAGTTGTTAAGTTTAGGTATCGGGTTTGATTATGGGATGTAGAATATGATCATGCAAAATAAGTCATTAATATGTGCTTTATAAGTACTAATAAACAGCCAATATCCTAGTAATACACATGCTACTAGTCAATAGTGAGAATTGGACCCTAAACTAAAGTATTACCCATTAATTAATTAATTAATTTCCACTGCTACTTCTTTGTTAAATCCGGGAATAGGGGAGTAGGCAGTATTTTGGGCCTGTTGTTGTCTTGTGTAGATTTTTATGTTATTTTTAATGTACTGTAAATTGTATTTTTGTCTTGCTTCAAAACCAACTGCCCTTCAAACAAACAAATAAATAAATAAATAAAGAAAGATAACTTGATGAGGAGTGACTGTAAGGGTTCATCACGACACAAGACCAGCTGGTCAAAGTCTGAGTTTCAAAACTCATTTAACTAAAAATTATGTAAAATTACCTACACTGTACGCTATGATTCTTATATTAAACTGTATAATGCAGAAGAACAAATCACAGAACGATGTCACATGATCCAGTGAGAGGCATTATATAAAACAGCATTAAAACACACCAGGGCGTTTCCATCTGCGGCTCGCAGTCGTTTCACAGGACAGTGAGAAGGATTCTCTGCTTCCCTCTTCCTCTGCAGCAAATGGGTTGTAACTGTAATGAAACAGAAAATTATTTTCCAGTCATTTTTGACAAACAACTTCCTGATACTGTTTCAACTCATAACCGCATACAGTGATGTAGTTACCTGGATATTCACTCTCAATTTGATACTGCTGAACCTGTGAAGAAGCAAATAATTATGTTAATTTATAATACAGCAGTGTGGATTTATTAGAGCCGTCATAAACATGTACCTGTATCTCATGATGACGTCTCTGCATGATCAGCTCTTTGACGGTGTTCTTCACGCGCACACCTTGATACCGACTCGGTCTGCGCGCGCCCAGATCTTCTGCTTACAAAGAGAAGACTAGAATTAAACATTGCTTAATTGAATCAGTTTAATTACTGTCCTCTGAAACCCGATGAAAATTATTTCCTCTGAACATCAAACATCGTGTGGCTTTTGGCAGTCCAGAACTAGTTTGACCAACTAGCTGTTAGTCAAGTGATTATCAGTTATACTTTTCGCATTCAAATGAGGAAAATGTACATGTAAATGACTTTTAAAATAAGTTATGATCAGTCTTGAAAAAAATACATTAAATGACTAACTTGTCTAAGCAGTTTCACGTCACGCTATAAGTTTTATTCACCAAGACATTGATTTCCTGACTCCCAATCAGTTTGCTTAATTCAAATTTAATTTAATTATTCGTTATTAATTATAAATATTACATAATGATTCATTATTTCCTACCGTTGAAGCTGTTTCGCGGACTACCCGCATCGCTCCAGCTCTGATCCGAATCAGAGTTCGGAGATCCGGCCGACAGATTCGGTTCTGTGGGAGAAGAACAGCCGTAGAATGACCACAGGTTGACCGGACTCGTCATAACATCGGTGTCCCGGTCCAGAAGACCCGAGAAGTCCTCAGAAACTCTGTCAATTATCATGTTCTCTTGCTGTGATGCGCGTGTGAGAGTTTGAACTGAATGACGCGACGCGACACTGACTGAAGAACTTATTCGCGAGTGACGCGCGCCGTGACGTCAGGACACGCCTTCATTAATACTTCAGCATTCAAAATAATTGATGTAATGAAAATATAATTAAAACAACATTATGAGAGATTCAGATGCGAGTCTGTGTGAATCTGATCAGTGAAAAGATCTTCATACCTGTGATTGATCTGATGAACTGCAGATAATCCACATCTGCAGCTCAAGACAGCGTCAATGAACGAATAAGGGCAGTCTATGACAAAATGTGCAGAAACACAGAACAATCGCGCAAATGGAAGAACAAGTTATTCATGTTAAATTAGTCACCAGAAGAAACTCTGATGATACAGAACTGTAGATTATGAGCTCCATCTAGTGGAACTAGTGTTAGTTAGTCCTGATCAGGGCTCCTCAAGTCCAGTCCTGGAGGGCCACTGCTCGAAGCCTGATCAAACTCACACCTGTGATTGTCCAGTGATCCTGGACACTTGATCAGCTGACTCAGGTGTGTTTGATCAGAGCTGAACTCTGCAAGATCTGAGGAACTCTAGAGTCACTGATGATCCTCCAGGCTTTCCTACACTGGTGCAGATGTCCTGAAGGGAAAGAAAACCACGTGACGGGCAGTTCACACTAACCTCTGGAGAGATTTACATTTGCCAGCGGTGATGTTTCTGTTCAGGCAGTGATGCAGAAGGTCAGGATGTTCTCCTCTGAGCGGGTGTAGAATGATCTGAGGATGCTGGGGCTCATTCAGGCACCCGATGATAGAGACACTGACACTGCGCTAGACTGCGCTCTCCTCTCTGTAGGCCGTCTCATCGCTGTCAGTGATCAGTGTGTGTGATACCACAGAGACCTGGACCATCAGAGACCTGGAGCCGCGTGAAGCTGCCGTCGTGTGCACACAGAGAAACAGGAGTGGGATAAGAAGGCAGCCCTGAGGAGCACCAGTGCTGAGGGTCAGCGGGGTGATACTGTTGCCCATTCTGACGTCTGCCTGACAGGAAGTCCAGGATCCATCCAGTTGCACAGAGATCTGTTCAGGCCCGGAGCTTCACGACGAGGTTAGGAGGCGCTATAGTACTGAATGCTGAGTCAAAGTCCACAAACAGTGTTCTCACACAAGTGCTCTTATTGTCCAGGTGACGGAGCTGTGTTTAGGGTGAAAGCAGTGACATCATCAGTGTATGAGAACTGTGGTGGATCAAGTGAGGCAGGCAACACAAGAGTCTCTGATCAGCTTCTCAAAACACTTACTGAAGATGCTGTCAGAGCAACGGCAGTCATTCAAGCTGGCTTTCGTTTGAGCAGAATGATGGAAACACAGAGAGAGATTGAAGATGGCTGTGGAAACACGTGCTCTGAGAACACGGCCTGGAACGCCATCCGGACCCGCAGCCTTGCGGATGTTCACCCTTCGGAAGGATCGGGTCACATCGACTAGTAATCATAGAGTTTGTCCTGTAGAGGCAGCGATGTTCAGTTATTTCCTCTAATGTCTGTGATGTTATTAATCAATAATCAAAATGAGATCAAAACAACTCAAGGACTGCAGGACAAAAACATGTTTGATGGAAATGACCACAATGGTGAAGGAAAGTAAAACTTTATTTACAAAAATGTTTTGTTAAATATACGACATAGAAAAAAGAATAATAATGTGAAATAAATTAACACTTATTGCATATGCCACACAGAACACTTGCTGCGGCACATACTGTAAATATCCAGATGCACACATTCAAATATTTATAATAAATGCTATTAAACTCTCAACAGGTTCAAACTATCAAATCAATTCACATTTATTCCACATACCTACATGCTCCTCTACAGTTCAAGGCTTTTTAATAAGGAAACAAGTCTACTGGTAAGAGCACTGAAAGACCTCGGGATGTAAAGTACGTCAACGACTCTTAAAGCTGTATACTGATATTCCAACAGTGTAAATGTATGTACACCGCTAGAAAGGCAGCAGCGGCCAGTCATTTAAAGTCACTGTTGAGTTAAACACACATAACCCTGTTCAATCAGAGTGTCTGACCGCTGACAACATTAATGTGACATGGAGATCAAAGGCTACGTGTCCACATGTCTACTGAAGTCAAGTGATGATTTCCAAGAAAAGCCAAAGCTCTGTCCACAAGGGCAGCAGGTCACATCAGTCTGACGGAGCATGTGATGTCCTGTAACGCCTCAGGTCAGGACAAGAGCTCTTGTTTTCCCTGAGGAGGGAGATCAGATGGATCTTGTGGCGTTCCCGTCTGATCTCCTGCTCTTTCCTCCTCCTCCTCCTCCAGTCGCTGTACAGATGACAGGTACTGCTCCAACAGGCTGCCGTCCTGACTGTCTCCAGCGGCCGTCACTGTCTCTGGTGATCCGGCAGTGACGCTGCTGCTCCGGCTGGTGTCCAGCGCTGCCTGTCGCTCTCCAGGGGAGTGAAATCCAGACTCCGGGATGGAGATCTCAGTGCGGAGAGGAGCTGCAGCAGGAATGCTGGGATTTAACGCAGAGCTCTGAGCCGCATTGAGCCGCTCGTTCACAGACGACTGCCACTCCAGCACGGCCTGAAGCTGTTTGATAAACAGTCACAGAAGTCAACGTTACCAGTCAGAAATATTATCAGCCATAAAGTGTATGTTGCCAAAAAAAAACAAAAACCTTTTTATCCCTACGACTAGGGATGGACGATATACCGTTAGACATGATTAACTGGTAAAAATTTGTCAACTGGTAGAGATTTTGGACTATCGTCTGTACGATATATTGTTTTAGTATCGATGTCTAAAATACAGAATTTTCATTTTTGGGTGAACTAACCCTTTAATGACGTCTGGTCTCTAGTGTCTGTCAGAGCGAATGCCTCTTAAATTTTCTTGTGTTTGTACAGTGCAGGAGCTTTTATCAAGATCAGGTAAAGGCAGGTGACCACAAAAAAAGCCCAACAGGGTCATTTGACTTTAATTAGGACTGTATGATGACTGTATATTATCCCACTTATCACACAGTGTGAGATTGCTGTTTTGGGTAAAAATTGTTATTACTTTACTTGTAGCCAGATTAAAGCTAAAGAAAAACAGCCCTTTCTAACTATCAGTTCAGAAACAAGACAATCACTATAACAATAAATTGATATTTTCTATGGACTAGTTAGCTAATATATTTAGCTTTAACATAATACTACTCCTCCACTTCAAGTTCTCACTCGTCCAGCTGTTGCCATCTCTCATCTCTAACCCTGTCACGTTGGGCAAAATGTCAAATGTCACCAAAATCAATTCTGATACTTCACACATACTGGCAAGACTCTTTTCGTCACCCAGCTGAGATAACGTGAGTAGTATTAATCTGGTAATCATCGTCATACTGACCTGCTTCCACAGGAACTTCACGGCTTCTTCCTGCACGCGTCTCTGCAGTCGGTCTTCTTCTTGTTGCTTGCGCACCCTGCAAAACAATAATAATTACTGGGAAAAGCTTTTAAGATTGCGTTATTGTTGAAGCTGTTTTAGTGTTTGAACTAATCAGACAAGTGGAAGAAAATAATTCACAGAAATGCAATGATTCAGGATCGATAAGATAATTCAGTAAATCTTTCTGGCAGTCTTGATCACTTTGGAATCATTTTTCCTTCGTGTTTAACGGTAAAGTGTTTCACCTCTCCAGTTCTGCGGTCAGGTGGACGATGTGATCCTGCATCCTGCGCAGGCGGATCTCGGCACGCACTTCTTTGGCTTGTGGGTGGCAGTGGCGTGTGCAGTGACCCCTCCACCAAGACTGGATCCTTACAGCTGCATCATGTGGTTCACACCGTCTCACTTTACACAGCGGCACAGCAGCTTTCTGCATCCCCGTCCACTCGCAATCCTCCACAGAACCGTTCTGTAACACGGCATCACCGTTCAACGCATGCTGCTGCCCGTCTGCCGCTCCATCCGTGTGACAGAGCTGGTCCAAATGATCTGAACCATTTGTCCAAGAGGTGAGGACAGCTCCGCCCACCGACTCCTCCTCTGATGGGCGGTGCTGAGCAGATGTGGGAGGAGCCAGAGAATCATCAAACTCCTCTTCGCCGCTGTCAGGAGCTGAAGCAGGATGGACAGCAGGGTTAAAGGGCAAAAAGGCAGATTCAGAGGACAGCAGACTCCCATGAAGCTTCTCCTCATCAGTCTGAACATCCTCCACAATCATCCTGTCCTGAGCAGCGGGTGGAAGCCGGACAGCAGCGACCGCGGGTGAAGACACAGCACCCATCCACGCATTTACCTGAACTCCTGGATCCAGATCTACAATCATAATGGAGAAGAATCACTGCAGGAGAAAATGACACTAAAGACACTGAAGGGCAGATTCACCAAGAACGAACTGCGACTGCTAAAGCCCAGTTTCCCTACGCATCTAGTGCCTGATTTACTAACAGAATAATGAAGATCAGTCGAGAACACAAGCACGGAGCAAATGACAGAGATATTTGACTCATTTAACTGAAACATTCTTGTTTGAAAAATTACTGATGTTGTTTAAAAAAGTGCACTCTTTTATATATGACATTCATGTAACACCAGGTTTCATTTGCTGGACAATTTTTTTTAAATCGATCTATTATAATGATCCTTACACATTTATACATGTCAACTATATACTGCAAAGCGGCACTTATTCTGGCCTTTATGTGGCATTTTGTCTTCACACTGAATTTCGAGAAGGAACAGAAGACTGAGCCTGCTAAACTGGGATGCAGGTGGGTGGTGAATAAGACAGATATTTGCAGATATTTGCCCTGACACATCACATTCAAAAGCTGTTAGTCTGTGACTGAGCTGACCTTTCTGAGCGATGACATCATCATCACCATCATCATCATCATCTCTGCTCCTGTGGTCACGCCACTGCTGCACGTCTAGATGTGTGGGCCGAGATGGACTCTGGGACCAGCAGAGACGCGTTTGCTGCAGCTGTCTCTGATGCTGTCTGCAGACACCCAGACAAACACACACACACACACACACACTGAAGATCAGGTTTGCTGTGGATTAAATGCTTTGTTTTGGATGCTACCTTTGCTTGTTGAGGATTTTCTCTAGTTTAGCATCCTCTGCAGACTGTAAGGCAGTTGTGGCAGTCAGGGGACATGTGGATGCCAAATACTGGACCAGCTGCGCATGCTGCCCGGGACGAAACGCACGGCCTTTACCTTGACTGTACAGCCACTCTCCTTTCAGTCTGGAAACATTGCATGTTGTCATTAGTAACGGAGATGCATCTTAAAGGGTCAGTTCATCCACAAATGAAAATTCTGTCATCATTTACTCTCCCTCATGTTGTTCCAAACCTGTAAGACTTTCGTTCCTCTTCGGAACACAGAGGAAGATCTTTTTAAGGAAATCTGAGAGATGTTTGTTCCTCGATTGACAGTCTGTGCAACTACCACTTTGACACTTCAAAAAGTTCTTAAAGCGATCGTAAAACTAATCCATATGAATCGAGCGGTTTAGACCAAATTTTCTGAAGAGATGCAATCGCATTATATGATGAATTTATGCTTTTATTCACATATAAACATTCAACATATTCAACACACTTCTTGAAATGTTAGATATCTGTTTAGGCCAGTGGTTTTCAGTCCTGGTCCTGACGCTCCACCGTGTTTCTCTCTTATCTGACACACTGAGGGGCCGTTTATACAACACTGTTTTAAAATTAAAACTGAAAACTGTTTATGCATTTTAGTCGTTCATTTACACGACAACGGCAAAACAACATTTTCCGTCTTTTTTCCTTGTGAACAGGGATCATTTTGACGTACACAAAAAACGCAAAGGAATAACTTTTCTAGTTTTAGTACATTGTTGTCATGTAAACGAATCCTTAGCTCAGTTCGGTTCATGAAGCTCTTTCCTTACGAGCCGATGATGCGGGTCAGGTGTGTTAAATAAGTGAGACATAAAATGTGCCGAGCGATGGAGCAGCAGGACCAGGACTGAAAAGCTCTGGTTTAGAGGTTGATGAAATCCCCTCATTCTGGATGCCAGATGGTCTGCAATTTAATGCAAAATAATGTGTGTCAAACAGTAGGGTCTGTACAAAATGGTGTGTAGTGCAACAGTAAAAGCCAGACTCAAACACAGACTGTAACTCTTATGGTGAAAAATCACCCAACTCACCCCTCTTTTTGTGAAATGACGTATCCATCCAGCACCTTCAAATGGAGACACCAGCTCACCACATATGGGCGATAATCACAGCCGGGCAGAGAGGGCGTGGCCATGACACACGGGTTACTCATGATGGACAGCTGCTCCAGGTGGTGTAACGGGGATAAATACGACACCTGGAATTGAGATACACAAAGAAATTGAGAAGGTGCTCACTGCAGAGCTCCAGCTAGGAGGAGCAAATGTACAACCACACCCTAATCCTACCCTAACCCTACCCACAACTCTATCTCTCCACCCCACTGGACGTCCAGAGAGGAGGAGCTGGCCATCATAGACTCTGCAGTGAGTACCACTTGAAGAAATTGAGGGCCATCATGGTTTTCCCATCATTCCATCACTGTTTTTCATGCTGTGATTGACGTGTTTTTAAGATGTTGTGTTAAAAATTCAAACTTAAACATCTGGTATTGTGTGATGTTGTACTGAACATTGTTATTCTAAATTCATCTAAATTAAATATGTCATCTAGCTGGCCAACACTGATGAGTTTTTGTTTAAACTGCACTGTTAAAGTGACTAAGGGTGATCTGTAATGTTTTTTTTTCTCATATGACCAGCAAACGTGCATGTATGAATGTAAAGCTGTCCTGTGAAGTTTTATTTTCTAATACTCTATTTAATGACATAGAACTTTTTTCTTGTGCATTTATTAGAATACATTATTAAAATAACTGATCATTTTTGACTGATCAAAATCCTAATTGCTGAGCTCAGACACGCCCTGCTCTCCAGAAAACATGAAGGTGGTACTTCAAAAACATAAAGGTAGAAGCTTAAATGACTATGATGCTCGCAAAAATACATTATTATGAGATTTATTTATGGGTCAAGGGCATGATTGTGTACGGTTTTTAATAATCACATTATATTAATGCTGCAAGAAATGGAATGTGTGATAACAAATGTAGGGCGGGGCTTGATTTTGTCTGTGGGGAATTGATTGGATGGTTGTGGTTTGCTATTGGTGGATCTCATGTGAGTGACAGGTTGCCCCGCCCTCATCATCAGAGAAGAGAAGAGATGCTGCAAGAGGGAGGAGAAGATATTCTGATTCAAGATCATGAATTTAACACACTAATGATGTGCACTGATAAACCATTTATAAAAAAAAAAAGAAAGAATTGTTTTGATTTCATGGTTACTTTATCTTGTGAAATTGACTAACATACTAAAGACAAATGCATAGCAGAAATGAAGCAAAACAATAAATAAACAAACAATAAAACAAAAACAAGAATGTTGAGGTTTGTATCGTGTACCTCGGCGAGGTCTCTGATCTCGTTCTCTGCGAGCGACAGGACGCTGAGGTTCGGCGGCAGGTGGGCAGGAACAGTCCGGAGAGTCGTGATGTTGTTTCCATGCAGGAGAAGAGTCTGAAAAGGGTGAGACGAGTCTTAAAGATCACAATCAGTCTTATAAAATATTCCTCTTTTCAAGAGAGACTACATGAGATTCATCTCTCAAAGGCACATGGCAAATACCTTTAGCGCTGAGAGCTTTGTGAGGTCTCCTATGTGAGAAATATTATTGTCTGACAGATCCAGATGTTGCAGGGAAACACAGTTGTGAAGCTGCTCGATGACCTGCACAAACACAGACAGATGTGACTCTGGTTCTGATGAGGCCAGGAACAATCAGCCTCCTTTTCAATCAATTACATGGTTGTCTGAAGAGTACCTTAATGTTGTTTCCAGCTAGATTGAGCCATTCGAGGTGAACCAGTTCCTTCAGCCCCTCAATATATCCGATACTGTTGTTTGGGAGGTTCAGAATTCGTAAGCTATTGAGCTTCGAGACGCCCATCATGCGCACCAGCCGGTTCGAGGCCACGGACAGCTGTGAACAGACAGCAGGTGACGCACACTCATCTCAACTAACGACTGGAGTCAGTTTAATGTAAAAACAACACACCTGCTGAAGAACTTCATTACGCTCCAGGTGCTCCAGCTTAATGATGTGGTTCTGGTCCAGAATAAGAGTGTGTGAGTCTCCTCGACAGAAAACCTTCGGATCCAGTTTGTGGAGACCCTGATTTGAAAGGTCTAATAAACCAGGACCTTAGTAATAGAACAAAACACTGAAACTCTATTCATGGACTAGAGATATCTGCCCTAACAACACACTTTCAATGTAAATTAATTATTCCACAGCCAAAAGAAGTCAAAATCTACAGAGGTTTATTAATATAATTTATATGGATTAAAGAAGAAACTGAAATCTGAAGTTGATGTTGACAGCAATAATCGACAAAACAACGCGACATCCAGTACAAATAAATCAAATAACGACCATCCTCTCAGATGTGTTATAAACACAGATGAAATGCTGTCAGTGTAATAACAGCAGATGAAATCCTGTCAGTGTAATAACAGCAGATGAAATCCTGTCAGTTTAATAACAGCAGATTTCAGATTTCTGCACATTATGACAGAAACTGATCAGACGTCAAGTTCGTCACGAGCGCCAAACGCTGCGTGTTAAACATGATGTACCGCGTGTACAATACCATTAGTGTCTGTCTGCAATTAAAATACTGCAGTATATATCCATCTAATCAATCGAACTGATTAATCGTTTTTTTTTTGCATACCTTCGTAATTCGACATTTGCTCCACCGCCTCGTCAGTCGCCGCCATACTTCCCGCTTGAGTCACCGCCAGGCAACCGATCGTCTATTTGATTGGATAAATGAATCTCGAAATAATAATAATTTTGGATATTTTTATAAGATATCTGGTTATATTTATATATCAAATATATGTTTGTTTTGAAAAAGTATTTGACATTTGTGAAATGAGCTCCTTTATAAACCGCTTACCCACAATTCCTTTTCCTCTTCCCTATCTGAAACGCCGCCATGAAGTGAGTGTCGTCTGTGTTCATCTATAAACATCTTAAATGTTATCGTGGAAAATCGCATAAAAAAGTATTCAGAGGTTAATATTAAATATGATGAATTTGTAATAACTCTTATTTCTGACGTGTAGGGTCGAGCTGTGCAGTTTTAGTGGATATAAAATCTATCCCGGTCATGGCCGGCGCTACGCCAGGATCGATGGAAAGGTAAAACTATTAAAACACAAATTATACGAGAATTAGACTTCAGGCTTTGATTTTATTCAGTGTTGATCGATGAGTGACTGTCAGCATCTTGTGATGTGAATATTTATGCCTGGCAGTGTTCAGTTTGGATATTTAGCCTAGCGCTGGCCTGTTAGCTAACTGAAGCCCTAGCCGGAGTGTGTGTGTGAGAGAGAGAGGGAGAGGGAGAGAGAGAGTGTGTATGTATGAGAGAGTGTGTATGTATGAGAGAGTGTGTATGATTGTGTATGTATGAGAGAGTGAGTGAGTGTGTGTGTATGTATGATTGATTGAGTGTGTGTGTGTGTGTGTATGAGAGTGTGTGTGAGTTGGATTTAACTGGCTTCAAGATTGAAAATCAAAATAATAGATGGTTCTCATTGCTGTGTGAAACATTCTGTTACAGTCTCAGATCACATGACACCTGACTGTAAACTGAAGAGATGTGATGTCAGGCTCGTATTATAGTGACGTCATGTTGATATAAACACTCTTTTCTGCAGGTTTTCCAGTTCCTGAATGCTAAATGTGAGTCTGCGTTCCTGTCCAAGAGGAACCCCAGACAGATCAACTGGACCGTTCTGTACCGGCGCAAACACAAGAAGGGCCAGTCTGTAAGTTTGACCACTTCAGCTCTCCGTAGAGTCACATGATGTGGGCCGGACCCCTTTTATTCGCTTGACTGTACTGCTTTAAGACTGCTTTTAAAGGCAAAGTCACACTTTAGGTTGAACCAGGAAAATGTGCTTATTCTTAGTACAGTTAACTAGATGCTCATTAGATGTCACTTATTCTGCCAGACACATGCACAGGATTGTGGGATATCATGGTTAAGCAGGAGACCTGTATGAGCCTCACTAACATCTCATTAGACCAGGGATGGGCAACTTCGATAGTGACCAACATTTTTTCTCCTTAATACCAGGGGCCAGATCACTAACCCACACTCGCACCTTTTACACCGTCTTACTCAGTTTACTTTTTAATAAAAAATCAGTGTACAATTAATGTAGTTTTTATGAACTCTTACTAACATAAGATTTTATGACCTGTTAAACTTGTGCAATTTTGCTAATACAAATGGGAAACTTTTAGTTGACAAGCAATATTACTCCAACAAGCAAATGTGAACATTTCAATTGCATTATCTGTAAATTTGCAACAAACAAATGTACAGAAGTCCTATTTTTGATCACAAGCCTAGAGAACATTTTCAACTCAGCCTTGTTAAAAAGAGCTTATTTAAAAAAAAGGGTGGTTCCATATGGCATTACTATAATCCACATCCAAATATTACCATGAAAAATACAATTTTTTTTTTTTTATAAATGTATAAGAACATAATAAGTGCATACATTTGTCATTCATTTGGCAAAAAATGGTTTTGTTGACTATGCATTTTACCTTTGAAATCTAAGACAAGTGCAGCTCTGCGTCACATGTGTATCTTTCATACTTCTGGTTAGCCGCTTTTCCACTGTTGGGCCAAACCGTTCTCTTTGCTTTACTATTCCATTCTGTGCCGATCTGATCCGAGCCGGCCGGTACGGATATGGTTTCGTTTTCCACTGGCTGGGGCTGATAACGGAGCTCTTCAGACGTTGCCTTAGTAATGCACGAGTTTACACACGATATGTGATGTAAATGGTGGCTGCGTTATGTAGGATGATCAGTTATTTCTCAGTTATTGCTCACATATCATGTTTGGCAAGCTACGGAGAAACTGGCAGCCAGGCAGCAGACAAGTGACCGATCCTGAGTGACGACGTCATGTCACTACTCGCATCCTAGCAGCACGGTTCTGCATGGTTGGATAATTCCGGGTGGAGATCGGTTTGTAATCGTGCCGTGCCATACCAGGCTTAAGTGGAAATATAGCTGGAACCGTTCCTTACCATTCATCCGTTCAGCCCGACGGTGGAAAGTGGATTTTGTGAGCACTGAAGTGTTGTAATGGCAATTTACAATAAAATCTATCATTACAGATTGTTTCCAAACAAATCAAACATACGGGTGACCCTTGAACTTGGTAAAAAGATATCTCTTAACCATCCTGATTAGATGGTGAAAACTCAATTTTTATTTTTTTCATTTATTTTTGCTAATTTTAGTAAACTTTCACATTAGCGTGCACATCCTGCGCTGTTGTTAATATGGGGATCGGCTGGAAATGGCGACCTCTCCTTGATTGATTTAGTATTAACATTATAATCTGAACGCAATCTTTATATTACTTGCTCTTCAAATGTCCAGCGGGCCGTATTTAAAGACATGGCGGGCCTGCGGGCCACCAGTTGCCCATCCCTACATTAGACTGATGTGACTGGAATTAAATTGGGATGTCTTCATTCCTAACCCTGAAGACAGTGGTTTTTCAGCTGTTGGGGCGCAGCCGCTTGTGTGTGTGTGTGTGTGTGTGTGTGTGTGTGATGCATGCTGAGTGACTGAGTGGAAATTAATCTTGTTTTTTCGGATGTGTGTCTTTGCTCCGTTAGGAAGAGGTGTCTAAGAAGCGCACGCGGCGTGCGGTGAAGTTCCAGCGGGCGATTACCGGCGCGTCTCTGGCTGAGATCCTGGCCAAGAGGAACCAGAAGCCTGAAGTGCGTAAAGCGCAGAGAGAGCAAGCCATCAGGTCAGCACCTCGACTAACACTCATTCAGGCTGTCCATTTGTCCATCACATTTTCATTTCTCATGGAAGTCAAAATGTGTGTTTTGTGGCCATGTCTTAATCTAAACTTGTTTGACTGCAGATTTGTACAGTTCATCGTTGTTCTTGCAAATATGCACTGTACAATTGAGAAATCACAATTAATTCTTATCACAATTTTCAAATAATAATTTAGTCCAGAAGTCCTTGATTAGCTTGTTCCGGTGTGTTGAGACTAAACTCAGAACAGGGCCGGATTTGAAGAATCCTGACATACAATATTATAGTTCTTTATTAAATAAAGATTTTTCTTTGCAATGAACCAAATGCTTCAAATTGACCTTAAAGATGATTTAAATGTAATTTGTGAGTTTTTTTTTTTTTTTTTTACAGACTCTCTTGCAGACATCGTTTCATTGTGTAGTTGTGCATTTATCTATAAGTAAGAGTGTTATAGTCTTTCACTCTAGACTTCTAAAGCTTCAACAACTTTTAGTAAAACACTTCAGATCTTTAAGTCTTAAAGGGGTCATGAACTGTGTTTTTTTTATAATGTTTCCTGGGGTGCACTTATGTTAGTATGCTTTTTACATCCCAAATTGTCTAATTTAGAAATAAAAGGTGTTTTTCCTACCCTGATTTTAACCCTCTGGTTTGAATGCTCTGTTTTAAGGGGCGTGTCTGCTGTGAGACTTGCGTAAATGCCCACTGCTGTGATTGGCTAACATCTTTCCATTTGAAATAGACAAGTATTACTCTACTAAAAGTGTTGCATTACATTTAGATCTATGGCATATTTAGATCGTGGCATGAAAGGTTGCAGAGATGAACATTGTAGTCGATCACAGACATGTTGAACTCATGAAAGCAGTGATCTCGTCATTGCAACTCTTTCTGCACACTAACAAATGCTTTCATCTTCACTAACAGTGCAAACGTGATATAACTAAGAGATTCGTTGAATAAAACGGGAGTTTTGCGCGTCAGTCACTGATAAACTCGCGCTGTTTGATTGACAGCTTGCTGCTCCAATGATTGCAAAGGGAGCTTTATTTGATCGCTTTCTTTATATAATTTAATCACCGTTAAATAACATTTTATTTTCATCCTACTAAGAGATACAATGCAAGTTGACGTTTAGTCACTGGTTTGATTTACTGACACACAAAGAACATCTGACTGTACATGAATCATTAATATCAGATCAGGCATTAGAATTAACACCGTTACTCACATGTTGCATTACTGTCGAGTTCACTGTCGAGTATTACTGCGCAATATTTTGTAATCCTCAACGGCATGTTTATTGGTTGGTAGCTCGATCTGGTTTAGCACCATGTAGGCCTATGTTACTTAGGCTACCTATTCTATTGCATGTCATGCATGAAACTGGGCGGGGCTAAACGGGCAGATGATGAAGTAGGCGTTGATCTTCTTCTGCAGAGGCGGTGCTTGCTGCCCTTTGAAAATCTTGTCGTTTGCTGCGTCTGGTGTCAGTTAAAACTTTTATTGGACTAACAAGGAAGTTTTCAGCTCTGAAACTTACAGGATATTCTTATAGTATGATGACCTCTTATATGTCAAAAGCTCAAGGAAAATTTGATTTCTCAGTTCATCACCCCTTTAAAACTGGCTTTTCTCACACAGGTGTTTGACTGGTTTACACATTCAGACGGGTGCAACCGAAACCAATGTTTCTAACTATATTCTTGATCTGATCTTTCAGGGCTGCCAAGGAGGCCAAGAAGGCAAAGCAGGCGACTAAGAAGCCGTCCGCCCAGAGCACCAAGGTTGGATATGGTTTTAATCTCCAGTCTATGATCGGGACTGTTCATTACCTGCTGTAATGCAGAAGAATCGTTGTTGATGTGGAATGATTGTTTTGCCCCTTAAGGCGTTGCAGTGTGACTGATTCTGTCGCTTCTGTGTCATAAGGTGGCATAGAGCAGAAGGACTATGTCTACACCTAGTACCCTTTTATTAATGGGTGCTCAGTGTCATTTAGTCCTACACATTATTGCAATCTGTACTAGTAATTGTAAATCGTGTTGTTTGAATGTCTCTCGTATTGTCAGTAACATGTTTGTTGTTTTTAGGCCCCTGCTAAAGCTGCACCAAAACAGAAGATTGCCAAGCCCATGAAGGTCAGCGCCCCTCGCGTCGGTGGCAAGCGTTAAGCTCATGTTTTGGTGTGTTGTGTGTTAATAAAAGTTTCACAATCGACCTTGAGTGTCCTTGAATTATTGATGTTCAGTGATATTGATATTAACTTTACATAATGTTAGTACTTTACATTTGATTGTAAAACGTTTAAACTGGTGCTAGTCTTTGCTGCCAGTTTGTTTTCTGATTATATTTTGCAGAACAGTCATATTACTAACCTGTTTCAGTCTTTGCATTAAAGTGAGTGCATGTGTTCTTCAGTTCATAGAAATTTCACATATTTGATGCAGTTGGTTTTTGATGAATCTGGAGTAAATCGAGCAGCAGAATTGAACTCGCATCATCCAGTGCAGCTCATGATTGAACCCTGCATCAGTCCATTCATCAGAATGACTGACACCATGTTCAGTTTGAGGTTTGAGAACCTGATGACAAAGTTTTGCAAAATCAGGGTTCCTACAGTTTGCAAAAGTATGGAATTTTATTTAAGTAATTTCAGGGGCCATATGTATAAAGCTGCTCAGAGTAAAATTTTAGTCTTAAGTGTGTCAAAATTCTAAGAATGATGTAATTTTACTCATTCCTAAACTTAAGAATGGTTATGGTTGTGATTCATAAAGGTTCCTAAGTGTCAAGACTAGATCTCAGCTCCTAAATTATTTAGGAGAGGTCTAACATAGTTAGGAGTAACAAAATGGCAGCAAAGAAGAGGAGACACTTTCCAATGAAGATGTGATGAATTGGAGTCATATGATGACATGGAGGAATTGATAAAACGATAAACTTCATTGACAATTCTTTTTGTAACTGACCTAATAAGAAATGTAATAACTTTAAATAAGTTAAATATTACTTAATACATTTTAATAAATGTAATGACTTTGAATAAACTGTTTATAACTTTAAATGTAATAATTTCTCCCACCCTACATATCAATGCTCTAACCATAGAAATGAAAATAATTACTTTTTTTGATAACTGGATAAATGCATCAGTGCACCGGTGATGACTTGAACCCATCAGTCCACAGTAAACGGGCTCTTAAATAGTACTATTGCTAAACTTGCCACACCAACATAGTGGCCAAAATTGATGTGCAAACGTTTTTTTGTTTTGTTTTATGACCCTACAATTTTGCTTAAACCATCAAAATATGAGGCAAAGGTATTTATCGGACAAAATTTTTGGCAAAAAAAGAGCCAAATTACAGTTACAGGTTTCAGAAATACCAAAAAGCTCATAAAAAAGCACATTGACAACAACAGTTGTATTAGTTTTTAATATTTCATTGTTCCTCTTTTTTTTTTTTTTTTTTTTTTTGCATGTGTCAATAATTTCTTTGTATAACATGCAGCCTGGCCAAAAATAATGTCTGCACAAATTCATGTTTCATTTCATTATCACACATTAAACAGCTGAACAACTGACTCCATGCACAGCTACACAATATGCTTACATCTTAACATATTTTTAAAAATATTTGATTTAAGTTGAAGATATCAATTTTCCTAGGTCAGACATCACATTTGGCCACTACTCTACGACAGTTCATTGACTTTCCAACTGACCATCAAACCATGCGGCAAAAGCAAGCCACTTTTATGTTGACTGTGGGCTTTCCTGCTCCAATTGTAAATGAGGAGACATAAAACAATAGAAAAAGTTTCCACACCATCAGTACTAATTTGTGATAATTTTGCACAATGCAAAGCTATTTTTAAAAATAAATTCAAATATTAAAACGTTTCAGTGTCTTTTTAAATATTTTTTTAATATTTTTTTTTTTTTTTTGACACTTAAGTCAAAACTTAAGACTATTCTTAAGAGCATTTCTGAGAAGTTTTATACATACGAGCCCAGGTCTGGAAATGTATGGAAATAAGAAATGGAGTAAAATATTTGCATTTCCAGACTATTGCCCCTATTTATTTTTCTATAATTGAAAATTTGGAATTTAATGAAAATAAATTCATCACACAAGTAGTGTTTTTTCATGGTAGCTATTTAGTGATTCTTTAGTGATTGTCCAACATGACTGAATGAATTTAAGGTGCACTTTTGCATTTTGGGTTTCTTCTCACAATATTTTTTGCACTATACCTTTGCAAAAAAAAAAAAATATATATATATATATATATATATTTTGAACACTTTTTTATAGTACTCATCTTTTTTATAGACCCTTGAACTTGTCAAATAAGATAATGTGCACAGCTGTATTGTGCCATCAGCCCATTTCGTGTCACGGGTTTTCCGCCACCACAGAGTTCTTGATATTAGACGGTACTACTAAAGAAAGCCAATTGTTGAGCAAATCGAGCTCTATTAATTCATGTGCATCCATGCTCTTGTTTTCTTCATAGTAAGATGGCAGTGACTCACAAAGGAAATAGGTTATAGTATAAAACTAGAAAATGTAATGCGTAAGCACTCAAAAAAAAAAAAAAAATCCTGTGTGCATGTGAATAGTTTCTCGAGGGCACGAAAAAGTTTCTTTCTTGAAGTACATGCAAAAGTCTGTACTTTTTATTTTTATTTTAGGGGATCTGTATGTTGTCACTTTGAGAAAATCGATGAAAAAAACCCTGAAAAAATAAAAACATTGACAGATGACTACTATATACCAAATAAAAAGCTGAAAATAATGCTGTATGAACCATGTATGGTCTGAAAATCTACAGAGAGTTTTGGAAATTTGAGTCTGGAAAAGTATGGAATTTTGAAATGGAACATGTGTAGGAACCCTGCAAAATGTTAGCTAACTTAATTCTTTTGCATTGGGATTTATATTATTGATGACAGATGTGGTTTTTTTTGTTTGGTTTTTTTTTTGCACAAGATGAATATGGGTGAAATCTGTTAGTGTTTGGGGATCATCAGAGCTGTATAACGTCAAGGATGGGTAGCAGAAGAAAAAAGCAGTAACTACACTGATGCTTTGCTAGGTATTTCTGCGCATGTGCTAATGCTTGCAAGTACTTAACTGCAATAGAGTTAATTTGATCTTTCTAATTTTAATGGTTTAGCAGTTGTAATTGCACCATGTATTTTGAGAATGTAAGTGTGGTTTTGCCTACAGTGGTTCAGGCTGTAGGGTTGCCAAATGACTAAAGAAACTTTATCAGCAAGATGGTAGAAAACTGTCTATTACCACCCACTGCCACTTATACCAATGACGGAAATAAGCACAGTTACAATAGCAAAATATGTAGGAGAGCGTTGCTATACTGTGATGATATTGTATTGCAATAAGTAGTACTTCAAAGTTAATACCGACTCAAAACTAGTTAGCACATCATTTGTAATTAGAACGGTTTAATGACAATATCTGGTTATGATTACACTTAAAATAATCACAAAATTCGATGTATGAGATGATAAAATCATATACCATTAATCGTACCGAGCATATATGTAAGATGTTACCTGAGAGATAGAAAGGGAGTGAGAGATAGAGAGAAAGAGACAAAGAAAAGAGGAGGCAAAGAAAGAGTGCCCCAAGAAAGGGACCCAGAGGAAAAGTAGAGCCAGAGAATAAAAGAGCAGAGAAGAAGAAGAGAGCCAAGAGAAAATTCAATCCTCTTTTATCCCTTCCTTGACCATGTGACTGAAACCCAAATTTAGACATTCAAACTGACCAATCAGAAGATCAAAACTTCCCCCACCATACTAAAGGTGTGACAATTGGCAGACCCCCAGTGTACACACATCTTGGCCTACAGACCTTGATCAATATCAACACCTCTTTGTCTTTAGGAGTTCCAAATGGCCCTTGTGGTAAGAAATAGAGGGGGTTGGAACAGCAAATTAATATTAATAGATTATATTCAATCTTACAAGATGAACTTAATTTACACTACATCACTCCATTTACACTACATCACTTGGTCCCATCATTCAGGCACATGGTTTCTCCTACCATTGCTATGCTGATGACACACAACTCTTCCTTTCGTTCCATCCAGATGATCCCACAGTAGCTGCTCGAATCTCAAGCTGTCTGGCGGACATCTCGGCATGGATGAAAGAACATCATCTACAGCTCAACCTGGCTAAGACTGAGCTTCTCGTCTTCCCTGCCAATCCGACTCTAAATCACGATTTCAGCATCCAGCTTGGCACATCCTCAATTACTCCATCAAATTCGGCCAGAAATCTTGGAGTAATCCTTGATGATCAACTGTCCTTCAAAGACCACATTGCAAAGACAGCTCGGTCATGCAGATTTGCACTATTCAACATCAGGAAAATCAGGCCCTTTCTAACAGAACATGCAACACAACTTCTCGTCCAGGCTCTGGTCATTTCTAGGCTTGATTACTGCAATGCTCTTCTGGCTGGACTGCCATCATGCACTACCAAGCCTCTACAAATGATTCAGAACGCAGCAGCACGTCTCGTCTTCAACGAGCCCAAAAGAGCCCGCGTCATGCCTCTCTTCATCTCTCTGCATTGGCTAACACTTGCTGCTCGCATCAAATTCAAGGCGTTGACGCTTGCTTACAGATCTACCACAGGCTCAGCACCTTCCTACTTCCACTCACTCTTACGAGTCTACACTCCTACCAGAAACCTGCGCTCATTAAAGGAGCGAAGGCTTGTGGTACCATCACAGAGAGGCACGAAATCACTTTCCAGAACATTCTCATTCACTGTCCCTTGCTGGTGGAATGATCTTTCTGCCTTCATCCGGAATGCTGAATCCCTGGCAACATTCAAAAGACAGCTGAAAACTCATCTCTTTCGTGAGCACTTAACCTCATCTTAAAAAAAATAAATAAATAAATAAATAAAAATTCTTATACCTATCCTTTCACTTCCTCTCTATTGTAGCTTATGATACTCTGAGCACTGCCGATAACTTTATTGTGAGCACTTCTTGTCTATTTGCCTCGTCATGACGACTCGCTTGTTGTATTCCTCACTTATAAGTCGCTTTGGATAAAAGCATCTGCCAAATGAATAAATGTAAATGTAAATGTAAACTTAAGTTTAACTGAAACTGGGCTGGGATTTTTATTTCTCAGCATGCTTTGCCCATGGCACTCGCAAGGGAGAGTAAATACTAAAATTAAGTGTTACATAATGTTTGTAAAAATGTTTACATTGAGGTTACATAATAATTTAAGGTTAAATATATTAATTAATGTACACAAACATTTCAAGTTAAGAACAATTAAAATGTATGAGTACAAAATACAGATCTGCCAGTTATGCTTACTTAAACTTTGAATTTCTTAACTTAAAAATTGAGGCAACTGATTGCATTAAATTTTTTGAGTTTTGCCAACGTATTCAGGTTTACAGTGTAGAAAGTTTCTGTAATGGATCCAGATGATTGCAAACTGCAAAGCATACTGGGAACTAACTTTCAGTACATTCAACACAAATAGATTAAGCAAACTATAGTTTTACATAAGTGGATTTTACACAATAAAATTAGGACAAAATGTTCAGTAATTGTGTGGTTTTAACTAATTTTAATTAAGAACATTTAACAAGTACATTTACAAGATGGGACAGATTGATAATTCCTGATTGTGATGTGTTTTATCTCCATCAGATTCCCATCAGCTCACTCTGGATCTGAACACAGTGAATAAACGCCTCCGTCTGTCTGAGAGGAACTAACATTACTAACATTTACCCAGAGCGTCAGCCGTATCCTGACCATCCAGATAGATTTGATGTGTGTCAGCAGGTGTTGTGTAGAGAGAGAGTGTGTGATCGACGCTGTGTTACATGTCAGCCTGTTTTAGTCTAGGGGTAATGGCATGGCAGTAACAAAATTTTGGAGAGAGAGAGCACAGGAAGCTCTTGTCTCCCACCCCAGTAACACACATCCAAAACCAATGATCTTTAGATGATATTTATTAAATCAAATGTAAAAGATAAAAGGAAAAACATAAGCTTCAGGAGGGGGCAAAGGCCAACATAACAAACAAAACATTTCTAACTCAATTTTAATCATAACTTACCTATACATAACCAAAAAGAAAATAAATAACAAATGAACTTGCCTATCTTCCTGACTACAAATAACCAGGAGAAAAGCAATTTCAAACAAAAAAATAAGGCACCCACCTTAAAATAGATCTTAAATTCTAAAGAAAACAAAGCCTATAAGTCTTCAACTACATTCACAGCAGCACCAATGGTTAGCAATTATCATTGACCAAAAACAGTGGCATTATCTGGGGCACGAGAAAAGATGTCCATGTGGCAAGCAACCATCTGCAACCCTCTCAGTGCTGGCTTTATATGCTGGTGTAAGGAACCCTGCATCAGCCCAAAAACGGACTCCGACGCCCCCGGGCGAAGGTTAACGCGTGTATGCCTTTTCAGCGTCTCTATTAAGTTCACTTAATTTCACTCGCTTAATCTGACTCCAATTTCAAATGATTCTTACACTTAGGTTGTGTTTCCAATTAGAAATTCATCATTAGTTATGCATTAATTTAGATATTTGATGATTCTGGATATCCCATATTTCAATTGTTCAGTCATTAGGGACCCGATGCCGCGCAGAGATACTCGCCCCAGGATTTCGCGGTAAACTCACGGACATAAACTCGCCAGTCTGATCTTCGTCAGAGGGTGTAATAAGTTGGCTAATACCTTTAGTCAGTTGCCTACTGCTCACTCGAACAAAAGTGCATTTTAATTTAGCCACTTCCATACAACTTGCTAAATCAGCGGTAAACAGAAATCAAAAGGTCTTCAGATGAAGTGCCTACTGCTCCTTCATTCATGCGCCTTCAGTTTGTTCTACCCTGGACACAGATTTACGGTAGCATTAGCCTCCCATAATTTACTGGTAATAATGATATCAGGAGAATCCAAAGTAAATCAAATATTACATTTTATTTGTCAGGTAACAGTGTATCGTGTCAATTACACACATAACCAATTAAAGCCAATTCAGAAATGTTAAATGCATAACATCGATTACTCAAAGAAATGCATATATACGGGATGGGTGAATGTCTTCAGATATTCACCCATCTCCGTGGGGGCCTCTCCTACAGATGATCCCCCCCTGACTGCTTTGCTCTTTACCTTTTATACCAGGACCAGAACAAAAGGATCGTAAATGTTTATTATGTGGTAATAAAATTTTAATAAATCGAGATAATAATGATAAACAAATGATAAAGCTTGGATTGTTAAATATTAGATCACTTTCTTCAAAAGCACTTATTGTAAATGATATTATCACAGACAATAATCTAGATGTGCTGTGTTTGACAGAAACCTGGCTAAAACCAGACGATTACATTACTTTAAATGAGTCTAGCCCTCAAGTTTATGATTATCGACACAATCCTCGACAGAAAGGCAAAGGGGGAGGTGTTGCTGTAATTTATAGTAATATTTACAGTATTAGTCAAAAGTCTTTCAAATATAATTCCTTCGAAGTGATGGTGCTTTACGTAACATTATGTAAGTTGACATTTGTGTTGGCTACTGTATACAGGCCACCAGGACACCATACAGACTTTATTAAAGAATTTGCTGATCTTCTATCAGAGTTAGAACTAGCTGCAGATAAAGTCCTTGTTGTTGGTGATTTTAATATCCATGTAGATAATAAAAAAGACTCATTAGGATTGGCATTTACAGACATTCTAAACTCTATTGGTGTTAGACAACACGTGTCAGGATCCACTTATTGTCGTAATCATACTTTAGATCTAATATTGTCACATGGAATCGATATTGACGCCGTTGAAATTCTGCAGCAGAGTGACGACATCTCAGATCATTATCTAGTCTCGTGTATACTACATTTAGTCAAAGAGGCTAAACTGCCTCCCTGCCATAAATATGGTAGAACCATCACTTCTACCACTAAAGATCGCTTTATAAATAACCTTCCTGATCAGTTTCATCGCCTTAGCATACCAGACAGCTTAGAAAACCTCGATATTGCAACAGAAACTATTGCCTCTGTCTTTTCCAGCACATTAGATTCAGTCGCTCCTTTGCGTTTAAAAAAGATTAAGGAATTTAATCCAACGCCATGGTACAATGAGCACACTCGGGCCCTAAAAACTGCAGCCAGAAAAATGGAGCGTAGCTGGAAGAAAACAAAACTAGAAGTATTTCGCATTTCGTGGAAAGAGAAAATGATTGAGTACAGAAAGGCCTTAAAAACTGCCAGATCTGCCTATTTTTCAAAACTCTTAGAAGAAAATAAACACAACCCTAGGTATTTATTTGATACAGTGGCTAAATTAACAAGAAATAAAGCTTCAACTTCTGATGTTCCCAAAGAGCACAGCAGTAATGACTTTATGAACTTCTTTACTTGCAAGATTGATAATATTAGAGAGAAAATTATAACCATGCAACCGTCTACTACAGTATCGTGTCAGACATTGCATTGTAGTGTCCCTGAGGAAAAATTCATTTCATTTACTGCTTTAGGAGAGGAAGAATTGTCTAAACTTGTTAAATCATCAAAATCAACAACATGTATGTTAGACCCTATACCAACTAAGCTATTGAAAGAGATGCTTCCAGAAGTCATAGATCCCTTTCTTAATATTGTTAATTCATCTTTGTCATTAGGATACGTACCAAAAACTTTTAAGCTGGCTATTATTAAACCTCTTATTAAAAAACCACAACTAGATCCTAAAGAATTAGTCAATTACAGGCCGATCTCAAATCTTACTTTTCTGTCAAAAATACTAGAAAAGGCAGTTTCATCGCAACTATGTTCCTTTTTAGAAAGAAATAATATCTGTGAGGATTTCCAGTCAGGATTTATACCGTACCATAGTACTGAGACTGCTCTCATTAGAGTTACTAATGCTTTGCTCTTATCATCAGATCGTGGTTGTATCTCTCTATTAGTGTTACTGGATCTTAGTGCTGCATTTGACACTATCGATCACAATATTCTCTTAAATAGACTTGAAAACTATGTTGGCATTAGTGGAATTGCATTGGCATGGTTCAAATCATACTTATCTGACCGTTATCAGTTTGTAGTAGTAAACAATGAGATATCATATCGATCACAAGTTCAATATGGAGTACCGCAAGGCTCAGTACTAGGACCATTGCTTTTTACTCTGTACATGCTACACTTGGGAGATATCATTAGGAAGCATGGCGTTAGTTTTCATTGTTACGCTGATGATACTCAGCTCTATATTTCTTCACGCCCTAACGAAACTTACCAATTCGCTAAATTAACAGAATGTATAGCTGATATAAAAAACTGGATGACCAGTAATTTCCTACTACTAAATTCAGAAAAAACAGAGATTCTAATTTTTGGACCAAAAACTTCTTCACGTAATAACCTAGAATATTGTCTAACACTTGATGGCTGCTCTGTTAAGTCTTCGTCGTCAGCTAGGAACCTGGGTGTGCTCTTTGATACCAATCTTTCATTTGAAGGCCATGTTACTAGCATCTGTAAAACCGCTTTCTTCCATCTTAAAAATATATCTAAACTATGACATATGCTCTCAATGAAGAATGCAGAACAGTTAGTTCATGCGTTCATGACCTCAAGGTTAGATTACTGTAACGCTCTACTGTAATCTAACCTAACCTTCCTAGAATTGTTCGGGATGCAGACACACTCTGTCAGTTTAAATCTAGACTAAAAACGCATCTCTTTAACCTGGCATACACATAACACATGTTACGAACTCCATAAACACAAACGAAGCCGTAACACAAAGAGCGACACATTTTGACATGTGCCGCCCGGAGTCCCGTCTCCTGCTCCCACAAACACCACAAAGTCATCAGTTAAGTCAGAGAGGAAGATTGTTTATTTCTTAAACAGGTTTAAAGAGTGGCTTGAAGTCCGTGGGTCGGCCAAAATAACAAACAAAAGATAAAGAGCTACCTATTTTTAAATATCTTCCCTAGAACAAAGATAACAAAAGAAAAACATAGACTTACCTCCCTACTAACAGAATAAACAGGAGAAAAAGAATAACCAAACAAAAAGGGCCTTCCACTAACAAATGGTTTGTCAAGGAAAAGGCAGTTGAACAGTTACCAGCCTATACCGCTAACAATTCATTCCTCACACCAGAATGTAGTTTAAAGGCTAGTCCAGCAGCGTCACGCACACTCGCTGGTTCTACAACAGGAAGCAGGAGAGGGAACCCGTCAAACAGTCTTCCCTCAAGATTTTTATCCAGCAACCGATTCACGACTCCACCCACACACACAGCTGCACCTGTTCACATACAATTAACAGAGCACAGAGGGAGAGCGAGAAAGAGAGAGAGAACACTTACACAAAACAATGTTACACTTCAGATACGTAACACACATTATATATTTATATTTTCAAATCCGTTAAAGGATTATTAGGCTGCATAAATTAGTTCAGCCGGAACCGGGAACACTTCCTATAACACCAGATGTACTCGTTACATCAGAAAAAGAATGGCATCTACGCTAATATTAGTCTTTCTGTTTATCCCGAGGTTTACCGTAGTCAACCGGATTCGGGGCCGTTTCCAGATGAGACCGAGGACCGGTGCCTTGACACGACCACAACGCAGCCCTGTATCAGCAGAGATCGAGTCGACTAGATCATCCATTGTGAAGACATCATCAACATGACAGCCAGTGCCACAGTTTCCTCAAAATTATAATCACGATTATTAATCATGTTTATTCTATCAAAAGAGTAATGTAACTATGGCTATTTTGCAAGTTCTTTACCAACCTACACTTCACCCAAAAGGCCTGTAGGTGGCACAAAGACTTAAATTTAACCAACTATGATAACTTCGTTAGATGGTAAATCAATACAAAACATGGTTTTGGTGAGCGCTTTGTAATATGTATTCACATTAGATTTTAAAGCAACAAAATTTGTTTGCAATAAGACAAACCAGATTCAAATTGCCCGGCAAATTCGTAAAGCAAAGAAAAATCATTTCTAGCTGATCAACATTATGAAAACTGGTAAAACCTTTAGGAACTTTAAAAGATAAAACAACGAAATTCCTAATATTACTTCCAATATTTCCAAATTATGTTCATTTTCATAGAGCGGGCCAATATCGTGACGTTTATTTAAAATCAATCGAGAGAAGCAGATATCGTTATTGTGATAAAATACGATTAATCGTGCAGCCCTAATTTAATTTAATTTGACTTGACATTTGATATTCAACAGTATCCTTGACATTTATTCAACAGTGCTTTTGATCTGCCTGCATTGACACTATTCTTTAAAAGGAAAAATTATATACCAATTATCAATGTAAAGCTGCATTGACACAATCTGCATTGTAGAAAGCGCTATATAAATAAGGGTGACTTGACTTGACTTGACACCTCTGACACAGGGTTAAATTATGATAAATATATTGTCTTAAAGAGTTAGCTCTACAGGGTAACTTAGTTTACAGGTAACATAGTTGATTTCACCATTTTCACTCATAATTGTCTGGCTAACCAAATGTGATTTTCTCGATCAAATTCAAATTAAAATTTCATAATTTATTTTAAGTAAAATCATACAGACATTGCAAACCATAAAAATGAACCCATGCCTTTCACCACAACACACTACATTTCCCATAATCCTCCCTGGCCATCACCTGCACACTCAACTCAGTCTTCACACCTGTTTGACATCAACCTCATCAGTTTCCCTATAAGCAAGTGCCAAACACTCCTTCATTGTCTGGTCTCATCGCTACTGGGACTGTTATTTTTTCTTTGCCTAAGAACTTCTTACCTGCGTTGTTTCACACAGAAGGACTTGCCCATCTTCTCACCTTGGATTCTTACCTGTGTTATGCCTGTTGTCAGCCTGTCCTTCAGTCACGCCAGCCAGCACCTGCAAAACATAAAGTCTCTTTCTCATTCAGTTAAGTATGTTATTATATGAATTACCCACTCACCTGCTTGTATCTCAGCTGTCTTGAACTGCATTATCATGTTATCCTCTTCTGTTGTTTTGACAGCTGCAAATCTTGACTACCTTAATGCCAATTTTTATTTGTACTTAAATGCTGTATAAGTAATTTGCTTTGTATAACACCATACTCATGAAATTAATTTGTCTTTTTGCTGCTTTTGTATTTATGCCTTCACCTCTTGTTCCCCTTCAAGACTTGTTTGTGTCTGTCTTAATGTCCATTTACATTTATGCATTGGTTTCTTTATGCCCATTTTTGTTTGACTGTTCCTTTGTATTGTTTGGTGGTTGTTGTTTTTCCATTTCAGCCTTAACTTTTCCTGTTTGTCTTTATGGTTAGTCTCTTGCATATATACACCTTTCATTTGTAATATGATGTTTTATGTCCCCATAGACTCTGATTTTATGCCCCTTTCTATTTTTGTTGTAATTTGTGTTGTAATGTAATTGAATACCAGACTCGGAGAGGATTATCATCAAACCCAAACAGGAATGTATTGAACAGATGGATTGCTCTGATGAAACAGGTTAGTAATGGCTAATTCAGAATTAATGATGACTGAATAATTAATAACAGTCTCATCCCAATTTACCTGGTAAAAGGGAAGGACTATGAATGGTTAGTGAAGGTGACTGGAGAGCACATACTTGGATGGTTGGAACAGGAGAGTAGTGGAGCTGGGGAACAGGGGCCCGTTTCAATAAGGAGGTTCAACCAACTCTGAGTTAAATCTTGAACTCTGAGATGGGTTAGTCTGAGTTTTCGGTTTCAGAACAGCTGAATTGTGTTAGTTCAATCGACCTGGAGTTAAGCATATGCGCCACGACTTTATTAAAGCCATGATCAATGGAACTCCCATCACCATGGCAACAGCACCCCACAAAAAGACATCTGCATACTTCAGAGTCAATACAGGTTTAATTCCTCATCGCTGTTATAATATCACAGGTGCCCCCGTGGGGACCCGGGGTAGAATAGGTCCCTAGCACCCCCTTGCTGATCGTAAGAGGCGACAAATGGGGCGACTTTTTTGCCGTAAGTTGCAACCCGTGTCTGGGGAGGACAAGAACCTGGTATTTGAGGAATGTGTATGCTGCGGCTACTTCAGGTCCAACACAATACTTTGGCTTTGAATTCACATAGACGGGAGGTTGGAAGGACCCGGTCCAACCAATCGGCTAGTCAAGATGTACCCGAAAGGGCTTTGGCTTAGGGTCAATTGGGTAAAATGAAATCTATGTTCCTTTTGCTCAAGTATATCACCCCTGTATCCTTGGTGCATATCTGGAGGATTACCGCGGCTCTGTGCATCCCCTTGTTGGGCTCCGAGGTGGGTGGGGAGCAGGAGTGATGAAATTCAAAAATACAAACATGGCTAATAAAAAAACCCCAAAACGACGTATGATGGAACAAACATTGGATGATGACTCAGATATTGGATGTATGTATTCTCAAAAGAGTGAAAATTGGCAAAGATTTATACTGCTAGAATCACAAATAACAGACATGCCTCTTACAAAATTGTCTCCATTTGCAATACAGAAAGGCATTTCAGGCATAGCAGGAACTGTTAAAGATGTTAAAAAGCTAAGATCTGGACAAATATTAGTAGAATGCACTAAGAAAAGCCATGCTGAAAACTTCTTGCATGCAAGTATGCTGGCAGATGTACCAATAAAGGAGTTTTATCATCCGTCATTAAACAGTAGCAAAGGAGTTATGCGTACCAGAGAGCTACATGACATGGATGAGTCTGAAATAGCATCAGAATTGACTCAACAAGGGGTAACGAATGTCAAGAGGATCATAATCAAAAAAGAAGAAAAGATAATTAAGACAGGCACTTATATTTTGACTTTTAATAAACCTCAACCTCCAGAGAAGATTCAGATTGGCTATGTGAGTGTACCGGTCAATATTTTCATTCCAAACCCATTGAGATGCTACAATTGTCAGAAATTTGGCCACGGCTCTGCTTTCTGTAAAAGAAAAACGGTTTGCTGTAACTGTGGAGAAGAAGGACATGAATCAGGATGTTCAAAACCATCAAAATGCAGCAACTGTTCAGCTAATCATCCAGCTTCAACAAAAGAATGTCCAATTTGGATAAAGGAAAAAGAAATCCAAAGAATAAAATGTGTTGAAAGGATTAGCTATGTTGAAGCACGCAAAAAGGTTGAGGAGTCTCCATCCTTTAATATGAGGAAAACATATGCTTCTGTGCTGAAACCAACCATGAGCTCCATTGAATGTCAGACTGATTTGACCTAGGTGAATGGTGAGAAACCACAAAATGTTAGCAACAGAAGTTCTGTTTTAATTAAAAAGAAGAATCAAGGAACACAATGTCAAACAATGATAAATCAAACCCAAGCTAAAGAAGATGGAAAATCATCAAATGAGCATAATCAGCCCTTGAGAGGGAAAAGGTTACAACAAAGTACAAAAACTCAATCAACAAAATCAAATCAAGAAGGGAAAACTCAAAAGATAGAGTACCCAAAGAATTATGATGTTGAAATGACAGAGTCTATAAAATCTCGAAGTCGAAGCTTGTCTCCTAAATGCAAAGGTAAAGGGCAGGTACTTGTCTTACCTACTTGAAAATGATGAATCATATAATTCAGTGGAATTGTCGAGGACTTAATGCAAACTTTTCAGAGCTGCAACAATTGGCAGCCATTTTCAATCCCATTGCATTCTGCCTCCAGGAAACCCATCTAACAACAAATAGTAAATTGACGTTGAAAAAGTATAATATTTATAACACTTTTGGTCCAAATATACAACGTCCGTCTGGTGGATCGGCCATATTAGTAAGACATGATATAATTCATAGTCACATGTCAATAAATACAAACCTGCAAGTGGTGGCTGTGCGCTTAACTCTACATAAAACTATAACTATGTGCTCTATTTATATACCCCCTGATACCTCAGTGACAATACAAGAACTGAACAAAATGGTTGAACAATTTCCATCACCATATATATTAATGGGTGATTTTAATAGTCACAGCACATTATGGGGAGGAAAACATACAAACACCAAAGGCAGAAGAATAGAAGAGTTCATATATAATAATGATTTGTGCATATTAAATGATGGCTCAAATACATATCTGCATCCAGGATATGGAACTTATTCTGCTATTGACTTAACTATGTGTGAACCTGAAGTACTAATTGATTTTTCATGGCAAGTATGGAAGGATCTATGTGGGAGTGATCATTATCCATTGATTTTAACATCCATTGAAGAAGACATTCAGCAAGACACTCTAAGATGGAAAATAGAAAAAGCTAATTGGTATATTTTTCAAAAATTGTGCTATGAGAAGTTTAACATAGATTGGAAAGAACATCAAGACCCAATAAAGAAATTCACTGACATACTAATTGAAATAGCAGAAAAATCTGTTCCAAAAACATCAACAAAGTCATGCCGTCGGAGAAACCCATGGTTTAATGAAGACTGCAAAAAGGCTATTGCTGATCGGAAGAGGGCAGAAAGAAATTTTAATAAACATCCAACAACAGAAAACCTCATCAGACTGAAAACCTGTAGAGCAAAAGCACGAAGAATTATTAATGAAACAAAGAGGCAAAGTTGGAAAAAATATGTGTCAAGTTTAACATCACAGACACCAACAAAGAAAGTATGGGATATGATACGAAAGATGAAAAATAAGGAAGGAGGATTACAAATACAACATATTAAAAATCAGGATACTTTGCTAACAACGAAACAGGATATTGCTAATAAATTGGCAGAGACATTTGAGAGAAATTCATCATTAGAAAACGGTCTTCCCAGATTTAAAGAAATGCAAATAAAGCAGGAACAGAAAAAACTTAATTTCTCCTCTGATAATGCTGAATTGTATAACCAGCCTTTTACCATGGAAGAACTTTTGAAAGCCATAAAAAACTCCAATGACACAGCTATTGGACCTGACAAAATTCACTATCAGTTTTTGAAACATCTACCCTATAGTGTATTATCGATTCTACTGGAAAATTTCAATAACATCTGGAAATCAGGAGAATTACCATATTACTGGAAAGAGGCAATAATTATACCAATACCTAAACCTGGAAAGGACCATACTGACTCAAATAATTATCGTCCAATAGCCCTAACTAGTTGTTTATGTAAAACCATGGAACGTATGATTAATGACCGGCTGGTGTGGACCTTGGAAAAAGATCAAAAGATCAGTAAATATCAATGTGGATTTAGACGGGGAAAAAGTACTCTTGATCATCTTATAAGATTAGAATCTTTTGTACGAGATGGTTTTATTAAAAAAGAGCATGTAGTAGCGGTATTTTTTGATTTGGAAAAAGCTTATGATACTACGTGGAGGTATGGTATTTTAAAAGATTTGTATGATATGGGTTTTAGGGGGCATTTACCCATTTTTATTTCAAATTTTTTATCCAATAGAGTTTTTCGTGTTCGAGTAAGAAATGTATTATCTGACTTGTATGTACAAGAATCAGGAGTGCCTCAAGGAAGTATACTTTCAGTAACTCTTTTTAGTATTAAAATTAATGGTATTGTAAGTGTTATGGGGTCTAATATATTTCGTCGTTTATATGTAGATGATGTGTGTATTTGTTATAAAGGAAAAAATATGAACGTAATTGAAAGACAAATACAAATATGTATAAATAAAATGTATGACTGGTCAGTTAAAAATGGCTTTAAATTTTCTAAATCAAAAACTGTATGTATGCATTTCTGTTTTCTGCGATCTATGCACTTAGATCCAGAGCTTTTTTTAGAAAGAGAACTTATAAAAGTCGTAAAAGAGACAAAATTCCTAGGACTTAATTTTGATAACAAACTATCTTTTATTCCTCATATTAAAATGCTGCGAAACAGATGTTTTAAAGCAATGGATATTATAAAAGTGCTAGCAAGGATTAAATGGGGTGCAGATTGTGAAGTACTCTTGAGACTTTATAGGACACTTGTTAGATCAAAAATGGACTATGGGAGTATTGTTTATGGATCTGCTAGGAAGTCATACATCAAAATGCTGGACACAGTACATCATACAGGATTGAGACTTGCCTTAGGAGCATTTAGGACTTCCCCAATTGAGAGCTTGTATACAGAAGCAAGAGAACCATCATTATATAACAGAAGGCTGAAATTGGCTCTCAACTATGTAGTTAAGCTAAAAGCTAATGAAAGTAATCCAGCATATTCTTCAGTTTTTCATCCTCCATATTCACATTTGTATGAAGCTAGACCCAGATACATCAGTCCTTTTGGAATTCGCATAAAATCACACTTGGAAAATATGGATATTAATCTGGATATCTTAACATCGACGCATTTGTGTCCTATACCGCCCTGGGATATTAAAAAACCAATCATCATCATGAACCTGGCTCAGTATAAAAAAAAGGAAAATCATCCAAATGTTTATCGGGAGGAATTTTTGGATATAAGACGAAGTTTACCAACTCACGTACCTGTGTACACAGATGGATCAAAGTCAGACAGTCGGGTATCTGCCGCAGTAGTGATTGGGTCAAAACGCTATGGCAAGTGTATTTCTGGACAAAGTTCAATTTTCACAGCTGAAGCTTGTGCATTACTTCTAGCTCTTGAACAAATAGAGAAGGAACAACAACGTAATTTTTTAATTTGCACAGATTCTAAATCCTGTCTACAAGCACTTGATTTATTGAAAACTGAACATCCTATAATTATCAGCATAATAGGAAAAGTGGACTCTTTAAAGAAACAAGATTTTAATATTGTTTTTTGTTGGGTACCAGGCCATATGGGATTGACTGGTAATGAACAAGCAGATAGAGCAGCAAAGGAAGCACTTCATTTGGAAATGACAGAATGTAAAATACCAGCATCTGACGTTAAACCCATATTGAACCTTTACATTCACAGTAAATGGCAAATGGAATGGAACGAATGTGTAAATAACAAATTATACGAGGTGAATCCAGTTTTAAATCAAGGAGTTATTAGTTATTATTTTGAAAACAGATATGACCAGGTTGTATATACAAGATGCCGAATTGGACATTCAAGACTTACTCATTCATATTTATTGAAGGGGGAAGATAAACCGATCTGTGATTTGTGTAAGAATTTCATGAGTATAAAACATATTTTAATAGAATGTCCTTTCTTAAATAATATTAGACAACAGTTTTATACAGAGAATACATTAATGGACATTTTCAAAAAGGTTTCTCCTGGAGTAATTTTAGAATTTCTGTCGAATATTCAGTTGAAAGATTCTATGTAATTGTTGTTATTAATGTTGTTGTTATTGGTGTATATGCCTGATTTTGTATAGTGATTGTTTTTAAGACATACTTGTTAAAGTATTATAAATAATGTATTGAACTGATATTGCTGATTGCCATGAATATAGCCATTGCTGCTGATATGGCATTAAATCATAAATAAATTAAATTAATATCACAGGTGAAAACTGGCAGAACGTTAGGTTATTAAACGAATAGGCTATTTTCATGGTATCCCACAAGCAAAAAAAAAAAAAAAAAATTTAAGTGCATTTTTATTTTGCAAATGATCTGCCAATAGGATAAGAAAAATACAGCAGTGGCTATTAAGTGGAATTGGCATGCTTTCTTAGTGATCCTATTTACAGTAAGTGCAAATAGCTCTAGATGCAATTTACCATTAGTGAAAATAGTGATATATTCTATTTACCATGTAAAAGTAGCAGTTCTTTGCAATAAGTATAAATAGTAATTAGATGCTATTTATACTTATAGGGGCAGATACATACTATTTGCACCTCAGTATTGTTGTACTTTAACAGGATGCAATAATAACAGTGTAAATGATTATATTTATTTATTATATTTTTCATTATTAAACACTCATTAGGCACTTCCACTTTTAGAACATTTTCTTAATAAATTTTTTTTTTTAAATAAGTAAATTCTAATATGAAATGTGATGAGAAAAGGGAGAATAGCGAGCTCTGCAAAAGGCAGACTCGAACACGGTCAATCACGTCACAAATTAGTTCTCTAGTTGAAGTATTTAAACATCGCTTGTGCTTTAAAAAGGGGTACATCTAAGCTTTTATTTGTCTCCTTTTCTCTGACTGAGCATTTGTATTATACCTTTCATTTTTCTTGCATTACTTGCCATTTTTGCTATTGTATGGCCCTTTATCATTTTTATTGTATGAAATTAAATAAACAGATTTTTGTCTGCCTGTTCTGCTATTATATACACGCTATTTTATTGTAAAGTTTTGTATGAAATTAGTTAATGGACTTTAATGCCATTATTTACACTTTTTGCTCCTTTATTTTTGTCTGTACCCTTTTATTTTATGTCCCTTTTCTATCTGTGCCCATATGCTCATTTTATATGCTCCACCATAAAACTGTTGGAACCAGTTTACTGAACGAGAATTTGTCAGTTGACTGCAGGTTAATATTCAAAGCCACTTAAGCTCAGATATATAGAGGTGCTCTGAACTCTAAGAATTAGGCAGCAGAGATGCTTTTAGCAAGGTACACTAAAAGCTTCAGGGATAGTTGATCATTGGTGCATTGTCAACATTAACAAGATATTTAAGTTTTCAGCCAAGCATATTTTGGTATGTACAAATGCTTTAGATTTCAGTGATGCTTGTTTGTGTCTGACACTTGGAAGACAAATCAGTCTTGAATCACTTCTGTTATAGTTGGTGTAATTTGCTCTCTAATATGCTCTTAAACCTGTCTGCATAATTTATATTTGTGTACCTTTTTAGTTTGTCTATGCCTTTTTTCCTTTTTGTTTATTTATTTATTTATTTTTAAATCTGTGCTCTTTTGTAGCTGTGGTTTTTGTATTATGTTGTGACTTTTTGCACTAGTACTTTATGCCAGTTTCATGTGTTCCTTTTTTATTTCAGAATTTTATTTTGCAACCATGAGCCTTTGTCCACCTGTCACTTTTGTATTCTTCTGTGCACCTATCCCTTTTTTATTTATTTATTTATTTTTTTACTTTTTTCTTTTATACCCTTGTTTATATGCCTATTTGTCTGTCCGTTAAATTTAGTAATGCATTTTCATTTTTTTTTGTCCCTTTGTACTTTTTTTTTTTTTTTTTTTTTAAGTGTTAATGTCTCAATGAACATTGTCTTTGTTCTTAAAGGTCCCGTTTTTCGTGGTTTTTTGAAGCTTTGATTGTGTTTATAGTGTGCAATATAACGTGTTCATGTTTCGCGTGTAAAAAAACACAGTATTTTTCACATAATTTACTTATCTGTATGCCGCTGTTTCCACTGTCATAAAAACGGGCTGATGACTTCCTTGTTCTATGAAGTCCCTCCTTCAGAAATACGTAACGAGTTCTGATTGTGCCAGCGGTTCCTGTGTTGTGATTCGACAGCAGCTTAGCGAACCTTGCCCGGAAAAGTCACGCCTCTTACCATAACGTGGAGATGCACGCGCTCAGTGTTATTGTAAACATGTCTTTAATTTTACCCTATCAATTTGAGCCGGAATCAGACCCGGTGATTGGACTGCGGGATGAAAATAACAGCGTTTCGACGACATGGCGACAAACACACTCTACAAACGCAACTCTTGTGTATTCCTGTGGGCGGAGGTTAGTCAAAAAACTGTTTTAGTGACGTCATTAAAGAAGGAAGTAGAGGGATGTAGTCCAAACTGGCCGTTCGATGTAGGCGACTTCTGTTAAATAAAATATCTCGCTTGGCATTGAACTTTGAGCTTTAAAATTTTACAGATTTTATTTATACTCTAACAACAACATTACACACTAACTAAAGTTTGAAACATGGGATCACGAAGAATGGGACCTTTAACCAGGGCAGCAAAAAATTAAAATTATTACTTTATGCTCCTGTTTTTTTTTTATATACCCTTCACTTGTTTCTTTGTCTGCTGTGTATGTTCCTTCCTATATTGTAAAGCTTTCTATGAGAGTGACTATTTGTGAACTGACTTGTATGTATTTTGTTAGGCCTTATTTTGTATTTATGCTTTCATTTTGAAGTATCTTTTATACTGGGTTAGGTTTCTATTTTTAACTGTTGCATTGTTTAAAAGTGTACTGTATAAATCATCTTGTCTTTACTGTTTTTGTCTTTTGTATATTTATGCACTTGTTTTCATTCTCTGCCTTCTGTATATTAGCAGTAATGATTGTCTTACTAAGCCCTTTTTTATTTAGATTTTGTGATTCTCTATGACCTCTGTGCACATTTGTATTTGTGTCTGATGTAATTTCATTTAGCCTGTTTGGATTTATTTATAATAACCTATACTATACCCATTTCTTTTTTTTTTTTCTTTTTTCCCCCTTTTTTTTCCTCTTATACCCTTGTCTTTATGCCTATTTGTCTAAATTTAGTAATGCATTTTAATTTTTTTGTCCCTTTGTACTTTTTTTTTTTTTTTTAAGTGTTAATGCCTTGCATTGTCTTTGTTAACAAGAGCAGCAAAAAAAAAAAAATTACTTTATGCTCTTTTTTTTATTTTTATTTTTTTAAATATACCCTTCACTTGTTTGTTTGTCTGCTGTATATGCTCTTTCCTATATTGTAAAGCTTTCCATGAGAGTGACTACTTGTAAACTGACTTCTATGTATTTTGTTAGGCCTTGTTTTGTATTTATGCTTTCATTTTGAAGTATCTTTTAAGGTTCCCTGTCTTGTTGCAGTGTTAATTTTTAAAGGCTGTTAACCTTTTTCTTTTTTTCCCACCTAACATCTTAATTTATTTACTTTTATTCTTGTGCCCATAGGCTACTTTGTATTATTTGTAATTTTACATAATTCAAATTTTCAAAATGACTTGTGTAAAATTAAGTAATTGTCAGGTTCCTGTAAATTTCCTGTCTTAGTTTCTGTTCTCTTGATAAGTTTCCTGTATGTTTATTAACATGGCAACCTATTGTATCCACCTGTTCTTTGTTGACTTGGTGTCTATATATATATATATGTGTATGTATATGTATATATGTGTACTCCATTTATTTCCTTGTCTGTTTTTACATCTATTTAATTTTGTTCTTTCCCTGATTATTTGTTACTTTTGATTTATTTAAGTTTTACTGCTGCAACTTGATCCTACTAAAGACCATATTGTCTGAGCTGGCTCCTTTCAGCCCTTTGTTTAATCCTTTATTGGCTACAAACTGCAGCTCAGATCTACTTTGGGCTTCCTGTATGCCAATTCTGCCTCGATGTGTCAATCCCCTGGCTTTGATTCGAGCCTTGGACTCCAACTTAACCTATCGATTCTAATGCAGTTAGTCATTCTTCAGGCTTCACAAAGCAGACCTAAAGGGACAAGGGAGACCAGTCATCACCCTGGTTGCGACATGGACTTCCTGTCCTATGGCTTTGCCTTCCTGTCCTTGCCTTGTCTGTCCACCCCTTTGGTTCTATTGTTGTCCTTTCTCCCTCTATCTTGGGTTGCAAAGTACCTGTTGCCAACTTGATAGCCAGTGTCATCCTGGTCCACCTGTCCATCCTCCAAATCCATTGTAGGCCTGCAACCTGGCGATCTTTTCTTGCCATTTTCTCCCTGAATCAAGCCTCCCCCCCCAACCCCGATCATGCTTGTTTCCAGCTCCACATCCTCAGAAAGCCCACACTTTTTTTTTTTTGCCTATTTGTTCATAGTTCTTTTGTAATCTAATCTTGTGTCTTTGTGATGTAATGCACTTTGGTTTCTTCCCTCTTTGGATGAATGTTTTTGTTTATGTAAACATTTGTAATTGTTTGTTTTCTTGTAAAGGTTTCAGTTGTTTTTGAGAATAAATAAAAGCTTTAAATATTTTGGGTTAGAGTCCGAGGGTTAGAGTCCGAGGGTTAGAGTCCGAGGGTTAGAGTCCGAGGGTTAGAGTCCGAGGGTTAGAGTCCGAGGGTTAGAGTCCGAGGGTTAGAGTCCGAGGGTTAGAGTCCGAGGGTTAGAGTCCGAGGGTTAGAGTCCGAGGGTTAGAGTCCGAGGGTTAGAGTCCGAGGGTTAGAGTCCGAGGGTTAGAGTCCGAGGGTTAGAGTCCGAGGGTTAGAGTCCGAGGGTTAGAGTCCGAGGGTTAGAGTCCGAGGGTTAGAGTCCGAGGGTTAGAGTCCGAGGGTTAGAGTCCGAGGGTTAGAGTCCGAGGGTTAGAGTCCGAGGGTTAGAGTCCGAGGGTTAGAGTCCGAGGGTTAGAGTCCGAGGGTTAGAGTCCGAGGGTAAGAGTCCGAGGGTTAGAGTCCGAGGGTTAGAGTCCGAGGGTTAGAGTCCGAGGGTTAGAGTCCGAGGGTTAGAGTCCGAGGGTTAGAGTCCGAGGGTTAGAGTCCGAGGGTTAGAGTCCGAGGGTTAGAGTCCGAGGGTTAGAGTCCGAGGGTTAGAGTCCGAGGGTTAGAGTCCGAGGGTTAGAGTCCGAGGGTTAGAGTCCGAGGGTTAGAGTCCGAGGGTTAGAGTCCGAGGGTTAGAGTCCGAGGGTTAGGGGTTAGGGTTAGAGTCCGAGGGTTAGGGTTAGGGTTAGGGTTAGGGTTAGGGTTAGGGTTAGGGTTAGGGTTAGGGTTAGGTATATAGGGTTAAATGCGAATTTGCACCCCCCTATTGGGTGGGGTGCACTTCGTTTCTGTAGGTCCTAGGAGGCTGAAATTCGCTATATATACTATTTAGAGGGCGCCCGATCGTTTGCGCTTGGTTTGGTAGCTCTAGCGCCACCAGGGGCCGAGATATGGTATTGCACCACCAGTTGTTTTGCACCTAGAGATCTGAAATCAAGTATATATACTATTTAGAGGACGCCCAGTCGATTGCACTTGGTTTCGTCTCTCTAGCTCCACCCGGCGCCGAGATATGGCATTGCACCCCCTATATTTCCCTATGTATTTACACCTAATATTCAGGGTTGAGTTTCCCTTTTATCAGGGGTGCATCCAGGGTTGAGTTTACACGTCATCAGGGGTGCTTCCAGGGTTGAGTTTACACGTTATCAGGGGTGCAACGAGGGTTGAGTTTCTGTATACAGCTGATCAGCCCCAGGGTTGAGTTTCTGTATACAGCTGATCAGCCCCAGGGTTGAGTTTCTGTATACAGCTGTTTTATTTTTTGGGGTGGAGGGAGATGGGGACCTGGGTGGGTGGGAATTGTTACTTGTATGGGTGGGACATTGACTTTTTTTGGGTGGGACTTGTATGGGTGGGAGTTATATTTGGTTGTAACTTTTGATTTATATAGATGGGACTTTGACTTTTTTTGGGTGGGACTTTGACTTAGTTTGGGTGGGATTTGCATTGGTTGGGACTTATATGGGTGTGATTTTTGACTTTTATGGGTGAGACTTTGACTTTTATGGGTGAGACTTTGACTTTTTTTTGGGTGGGACTTTGACTTATTTTGGGTGGGATTTGCATTGGTTGGGACTTATATGGGTGTGATTTTTGACTTTTATGGGTGAGACTTTGACTTTTTTTTGGGTGGGACTTGTATAGGTGGGACTTATATGAGTGTGACTTTTGACTTATATGGGTGGGACTTTGACTCTTTTGGGTGGGACTTTTATGGTTGAGACTTTGACTTTTTTTGGGTGGGACTTGCATTGGTTGGGACTTAGGTGGGTGTGACCTTTGACATAAAGGAGGTGGGACTTTGACTTTTTTGGGTGGGTTAGGGTGAGATGGAGGAGTTTGGTTAGGTTTTGGGTGGTTTTTAGGGGGTTTTTAGGTGTTTTTGGGTTAGGTTTTTTG